>OX596233.1:23450017-23798505 GCA_951394345.1 Salicornia ramosissima | reverse complement strand
ATTTATGAGGGTTTGGACCAAAACAGTCCAAACAAACTTTTGTTTAATCGCTTTCTTTTATTTTATTGTTATTTCCTTTTGATTTATAATTTTTGAAATCTACTAACGTGTGTATTCTTGTGATAGTGAGGAGATCTTGATTAGAAAGTAAGTCTCGTTTCCCTAAAACCAAGACGAAAATATTTGACGTACATTAGATATATTGCCGTACTAACATGGTTTTGCAGTATTACTAACGTTATTCTGCAGGGATGTTTGTTTTATGTGTTGCTTGCCTATTTATGATCATTATTGTCATTATTATTATTATCGTTGCATGATCACGCCGCTTGCATAAGAGAATTTGTACATGAAATCAAGCCTAATAAGATAATTAATAATCCGGTTTAGGTTTAATTTGATTTTAATCACAAGTGATCACAAACAATAGTTTTATGTGTCATAAATAGCAAACCAACCTAGTTAAATCATGTTTAGGGCTAACGCGTTAATGTATATCAATTGGACGCGCGAATGTTATCATATAGATCAAGTAGAGGCCATTTAACGGGCAAAGTCGACCTCATTAAATTGAGCTTGACGACGTACCATCATCCCCGAACTCGCATACTGGTTTCGCACCACTGTCCGAGGTAACCCGCCCATTTTAAAGGCTCGGTAGGGGTGTAACCTTTGCCTTTGAAAACGGTTTAACGGTTTCCGAATTCCTAAAAAATTTGGTGGCAACTCCATTTCTTAAATCCCAAATAGCTAGGGTGCGCCGCCGCACTTCAAAAGCGCGACGTTAATTGTAGGACGGCTAAAATACCCTACAGTTTTTTGACGACTCCGCTGGGAAGGATTCCTAATTGACTGCCAATTTGTTTAGTGGTTGATTGAGATGAGTGGATCAGACTTGAAAGATCCTTTGATAATTATTCGCGTTTCTAATTGATATTGTGCCATATTGCATCAAATTGTCGTTGCGTACATACGACAATTTTAGGAGACACTCGTAGGAATATTCGGACAATACCAAGGATAGGCATTACAAATGACTGCTTTGACGAAAATTGGCCAGCAAGCGTGGCCGGCCGGATATGCCGCTGATGCCCCGAATCTAACGCTAAACGCCAGGCCCGACGCCTGACCTTAGGCTTTGTCACGCCGCGAAAGGCTTAACGCCAGGCGACGGGTCGTAACGCTCGCGTTAGGCTCGGGGCATCATGCGTCAGACCCCGCTTGCATTTCCTGCCTGATTTTCTCTTACCGGTTCTCGAAGTCCTACTCTATGGAAGCATATTCTTCGAATATTTTGACAAATCCCTCGGAGAGTCATTATCTTTGCCCGGCCTTTATCGAGGAAGCACAAGGGTCTTGACTCCACCAAGCCATAGAGTCGAACACATGTTCCCGGGGTCCTGCCTCGAGTCAAACTTTCCCAACAAAGGGAGACTTTCGCTCACTCCAGGACTCTTAACTATGGTACCTTTTTGGACTAAACCATTTTCATGACCATTTAGTAGAACATAGAACCATGGTTAGGTTGCGAACTCATTTGTGACTGAACGTTCCTACTTGTGCATTGCTGATGTGTTTTACTAACCCTTGCAGGATCATTTTGTGGTTTAATTAACCCAAGACTCGAACCTTTTCTCTTGATTAATTAAAATGAATTAACTATAGATGACTTTAGGTCCTACCCTATGAACAATGATTGAAAATAGACTAGTCTAGTCTATGCCATGAATCGTGACCCCATTTAGAGGTCATGGTTCATGAAAGTTCCAATGTTCCCTAACTTGGTTCAACCATTTTTTCATGAGTCATCACAAGACAAGTTGAGAGTCTAGAATCATGACCATACAAAAGCCATTTAAATACACTTATCAAACCCACACACGAGTCTCACCTTTCCCATGGTCATAAATAGAGTGTCTTGAGTCTTTCGTTGTCATTTTTTTAGGGGAGTAAGTCGGATGGTATCCTCCCATAAATTTTAAAATTTATTTCAAAACCTTCCAAATTTTTACACCCCTACTTTTTTTCTTTTTTTGAGTCAAACAAAGCCAAAACATTGAAGTATTTCCACTTTCCATTTCAGTACTTGGGCAAAGGAGCAAATACCGTTAGAGCGAAGAAGAGCTAGAAGGAAGATGTCGACTCTAGAAGAAGTTCAGCGAATTAAGGACCAGCTTGAATTTGTGTGTGAGAACATGAAGGCTTTAACACTTCATGTGCAAATTATGAGCGGGATACAGGAAACGGTCAAGGCCTTTGAAGGAAAGATCACCCAAGTCTCAAAGGACTCTAGCCCTTACCTATAGGAGCCACGGCCGGTTCCCCACTTTTTGTTTCCTCCGCCCGTCGCCGTTAAGAGGCCGTTTTAGACCTAGGCATATTGGCGATGGGAGGAAGAATGGACTAAATAGAGGGAAGAAAAGATTAATGGAAAGGAACAATATTAGTAGGAGTCGCCAATGAGTTTTAGGAATTAAACTCATAAACCATGTATTTAGATCAAAAGAACGAATGGGACACGATTTAGGGACGGATCTAAATAGCACGATTTTGCCCCTTCGATCCCATGGGGATGACTCCAAAAAATGGTCACGCAAACCAAAGATTGAATTCGGGGGCAAGGGTACTAATATGGCGGAATGCGTCATATTAGCCCGTAGGCGGCCTTTACTAATTTCTCTCAATTGCTAATATACAAGTTATTCAAAAAATAAAAAAATAAATAAATAAATAAAAAATACTTTTTAAAAAAAAATTAAAAAAAATAAAATAAAAAGATATAATTAAAAAAAAATAAAAAAAATAAATCAACACAAAATATTTTGACACGCTGATATAGTAGCGCGTTCTAGAAAGATACGCTGAAATATCAGCACGTTAAAAAATTATTTGCTGATATATTAGCGAATCAAAAAATTAGTCGCTGATAAATCAGCGTAAAAAATAATTTGACGCTAACTTTTTAAATAATCAACTTTAATAAAAAAGCATATAAAAAATAAATAAAAAAAAGAAATTTAAAACTTTTTTTACATAAAAGATATCAGCGTACAAACGAATAAAACGCTGATAAATCAGCGTAAGAAACAAAAACGCGCTGATACATCAGCGTGATGAAGAATGTCACACTGATGTGCCAGCGCGTAAGAATAAAACGCGCTGATATATCAGCGCGTACCAGAATTTTACGCTAACAATTTTTAATCAAATTTGTTCATTTTTAACAAAAAAAATATTAAAAAAAAAACTGTAAAAAAAGGATTAAGAAGAAAATTAAGGTTCTCAGGAAACTAACCACTTCCATTGAATAACGCCTTGTATGAATATTGGTATGAACAACACTTTGCCTTGAATTCTCTCAGTTAGGAATTCCAGCCACTTTTTGTATGAATGCGAAAAGCCCCTTTTTTTTTTATAAAAGTAACTTAAATTATTTTATGAGAATGTTTGTAATATGGTGATTTGAACAATAATGAATAAAACCCTTATTTTTTTCTCTTCAAAAAATCCCCCCTTTTCCCAAAGAAAATGAGCATTTTTATAGGTAGCGAGTCAATGAGATATACGCTGATATGTCAGCGTATCAAGAAAGGTCACGCTGACGTGTCAACGAGTATCAATTTGACTCGCTGTCAAATCAGCGTAAATAAATTACAATCGCTCACTAATTAAACAAATCAATTAACATTTATTTGTATCAATATGCCAGCGTGAAGAAGATAAACGCGCTGACTGAATCAGCGCGTTTTCTTGTATTGCGCTGACAATGCCAGCGCGTCCTTTTGACTTGCGCTGACATGTCAGCGCAATATTTGTCAACGCGCTGACGATTTATTTTTTATTTTTTTATTTTTTTTAAAAAGATTTTTCTTACAAAATGGATCGGACTTTGGAAAACAACCTTTTTTATTTTTTATTTATTTTGGGCTTAGAATACTTGGAAAATTAAATTAGGCCTAGTGTTGTCCATGTATACTCAAGTGTGCATTTTTCCGGAGAAATGAGCGTATGTTATCATCATTGAACCTTTTCCACGGGACATGGGACCAAATGCGATGTCAACAATTAGCCCCCACTTTGATTGAGTCTGTGAAAGACGACAATCAAAGTATGCTTGAATCGCTTTTCGAGACTACAAATCCAGAACCGAGGGCTCCTAAGAAACCAGTGGACGAGTGAAAGTTTTAGAAAGCGAATGGCCTCAAAAAAAATAAAATAATCCTTTAATTTTGAAAAATAAAAGATCTTTTCCTAAATAATCAATCTCTTTATTAACTTGAAAGAAATCGATAGATAGAAATTTTTTGAAAAGACAAAAGATGTAATAAATTCGCTTATTTAATGAAAGAGATTTTAGCAGATTCGTTCACCTACTAAAGCGAGAAAACATTTGAGAAAAAAGGAGTAGATTTGTTTATCTACTAAAAAGAAATAGTAAATTCGCTTATTTACTACAAGTTTTAGCAAAAGATAGTAAATTCGTTTATTTACTAAAAGTTGAGCAAAAGATAGTAAATTCGCTTATTTACAATAAATTGTAGAAAAGTAAGTAAATTCGCTTATTTACTTAGAGTTTTGAAAAAAAGGTAGTAAATTCGTTTATTTACTAAAAGTTCAGAAAAAGATAGTAAATTCACTTATTTACTAGAAGTTGTAGAAAAGTAAATAAATTCGCCTATTTATTTAAAGTTTCGAAAAAGGTAGTAAATTCGTTTATTTACTAAGAGCTTAGCAA
Source organism: Salicornia ramosissima (assembly GCA_951394345.1). Lineage (NCBI taxonomy): Eukaryota > Viridiplantae > Streptophyta > Magnoliopsida > Caryophyllales > Amaranthaceae > Salicornia > Salicornia ramosissima. The sequence continues at coordinate 23,793,770 of OX596233.1, read as the reverse complement.
AAGATAGTAAACTCGCTTATTTACTATAAGTTTAGCAAAGTGAGTAAATTCGCTTATTTACTCTTAAAGTTTAGTAAAAATGTAGTAAATCGTTTATTTACTAAAGTTTGGCAAAGGATAGTAAATTCGCTTATTTACTATAAGTTTTAGCAAAAATAAGTAAATTCGATTATTTACTTAAAGTTCAGAAAAAGATAGTAAATTCGCTTATTTACTCTAAGTTGTAGCAAAGTAAGTAAATTCGCTTATTTACTTAAAGTTTTGAAAAAGGTAGTAAATTCGCTTATTTACTAAAAGTTGAATGAAAGATAGTAAATTCGTGTATTTACTATAAGCTGTAGCAAAGTAAGTAAATTCGCTTATTTACTTTCAATTTTGAAAAAGGTAGTAAATTCGCTTATTTACTTAAAGTTGAGCAAAGTAAGTAAATTCGTTTATTTACTTAAAGTTTAGAAAAAATGTAGTAAATTCGTTTATTTACTAAAAGTTGAGATAGTAAATTCGCCTATTTACTATAAGCTATGGTATGTAAGTAAATTCGTTTATTTACTTAAAGTTTTGAAAAAGCTATTAAATTCGTTTATTTACTAAAAGTTTAGCAAAAGATAGTAAATTCGCTTATTTACTATAAGTTGTAGCAAAATAAGTAAATTCGCTTATTTACTTAAAGTTTTGAAAAATGTAGTAAATTCGCTTATTTACTAAAAGTTGAGTAAAAGATAGTAAATTCGTTTATTTACTAGAAGTTGTAGAAAAGTAAGTAAATTCGCTTATTTACTTAGAGTTTTGAAAAATGTAGTAAATTCGTTTATTTACTACGTGCTTAGCAAAAGATAGTAAATTCGCTTATTTACTATAAGTTGTAGCAAAGTAAGTAAATTTGTTTATTTACTTAAAGTTTAGAAAAAAGATTAGTAAATTCGTTTATTTACTAAAAATGTAGCAAAATATAGTAAATTCGCTTATTTACTATAAGTTATAGCAAAGTAAGTAAATTCACTTATTTACTTAAATTTTAGAAAAATGTAGTAAATTCGTTTATTTACTAAAGGTTAGCAAAAGATAGTAAATGTAGTAAATTCGCTTATTACTACAAGTTTGACAAAGTAAACAACTCTACTAGATTCGTTTATCTACTACGAATTTAGCAGAAGATATAAATCATTTTAAAAGACTACTAATTTATTTTAAGAAATAAATAAGGAAAACAATGAAGAGATAAAATAAAAAGATAAAGCACTTAGAATAGACATTTATGGATGAAAAGAAAAGGATTGGACAAAAGAATAAGTTGAATAAAATAGATAGTGTGAGACAAAAGAGAATAGATAAATAATAATAATAAATACATAAAAGAAAAAAGGAAAGAAAAAAAAAAAAAAAAAAGAAAGAAAAAAGTCAATGAGCTTACACCAACCTGGATACCAATTAAGGCAATTACGAACGCAGGTTTTGCAGCGTGAGTTATTCTCATCCGCTGCGTTCCCAGCGTGTAATACTGAAGCTCGTTGTTTGCTCGGCGGTTCCATTGAATTTATGCTGACGGCTCAGCGCTTCTTCATGTGAACTGCTGTCTTTTTTTGTGTTTTTTTTTTTTTTTTAAGATTTGAACTTGTTGTTTTCCACCCTTATTTTCCACCATTGTTGTTAGGGCTTAAAGCTTTTGAGTTAAATTGTGAAATTCAAGTACCATGCTCTTTTACTCCAACTTTGTTTATTTTTGAGATTTTTAAGCACTACATGTATGTACTTTGTGTCTTGAATTTTGCATATTTAACTATTCAAAAAAAGTCGACCCATGTATATATAGGTTGAATGGTTGAAGAATTTGAGGTTTATTTTGCAGTTTGAGCATTTTTAGACCCTTTTATTTTAGCCTTGAAAATCCTATACGGGATTTTTTTGTGCCTTTAAAAATTTTGAAGTAAAAGTGCTTCATAAATCTTTGCTTAATTGAGATCAAGCGTACTCTAAAATGACTTGTGTTTCGGAGTAAAGTGCTCCAAATGTCACTAAGTTGATGTTAACAATGTGCTAAGTGTTAATTAAATAAGAAGTTTAATTGCTTCTTAAATATTTAGAAAGTAGTGTGCTTTCTATATTTGCAATAGAAAATGTCTACATCTTTTCTTGAGGAAATTGATCATGAATTACCAGGAGATATCCGTAAAAGTGTCGCAAGACGATGTTTCCCAGAGATTATATAAGCTTGAAGATGGTGATTGAGCAAGGCCCAAACATGACTAGCGAGCAAGGCTCAAGTATGGATAGTGAGCAAGGCTCTATTTGTTAGTGAAAGAAATTTTATTACACCGACATGACTAGCGATTGAAATAGTTTATTGCTATAGTAGCAACGAAATTATCAAAGACTGCAACTGATTAATGGGCGGTGATTTTAGTTTTGATTGTTGTTTTGAGTGATTGAAAACTCATAATTCAACCATATGGGTTAAATCTATTTAACAAGACTTTGAGTCTAATTTTAAATTTTTGACTTTGGGCCAATCTTAGACCAAGGGTCTACTTTTCACTTTTTTTCGGAAAAAATTGGTAATTTCTTTTTATGAAGGATTACCGACATTCTTCCAATAATAATTACTAAAATTTGATTTACAAGTGAAAAATTGTCAAACGTACTTGTTCAGCAATGCATTGAAGCGAATGGCTTCAGAAGAACTTGAGAAAGGTAGCCCCCAATTAGAGGGTATGCATGTATTTGGACAAAGCAAAATATGTACAAAAATAAAAAAAATAAGTTAGTCAATCAAGTAAGTTAGGAGTAGAATACAAATTAAAGGAGTGAGGATATCTCAACTTTTTTCCCAATTAAAATAAAAAATAATTTTTAAATAATAATAATAATAATAATAATAATAATAATAATAATAATAATAATAATAATAATAATAATAATAATAATAATAATAATAATAATAATAATTTAAAGAAAAAAAATATGACAAAGTAAAAAAAAATGAAATAAGAAAAAACATGGTCCTATCTTTAATACAAGCAATACTTGATAAATGATTGTTCATTGGTGCTTCTTAACCAACAATTTCAATGTGCTCATCTGATCGTTCAAAAGTGTTCCATTGTTGAAAATTGTTTTCTCACATTTTAAAAGATAAGTGTTTTTTAACTTTGCTATCATGTTATGATAATCTCTTGTGAAGAAGTAAGAGATATAATGCTCACTCACGATTTTGCATGTGCTTATCAGATAATGCTCAAAGTAAATAAGAGACCAAAATTGTTTATGAAAACCAAATCTTAATGGAAGGGAAGCTACGAGTGGCATCCTTGCTATGAGGAATGAGAGATTAGATTGAACTTATTGTGATATAAGAATAAGTTGAGATGAAGGTTCTAAGAGTCCTAAACGATTTTAGGTGTGATGAAAATTATGTGGGCTATGTGATTGTGGAGAGGAAATAATAGAAGAAGTTTGATGCAAGGATGAAACAAGTCACTCTGTATAAATTGGTGGCTAGGGATTGAAATCTTAAGTTAAAGGAAAACAAATTTGGTTGTGATAAAAAAGAAGGAGACAAAGAGGAAGTAGAAGAGAAAGAAGAAGAAGAAGAAGAAGAAGAAATGCTACCAATATATATATATACAATGAAATTGTCATGTTTTAAGTGATATTAATGCAATACTTTAGGACGTTTTTTATGCGCCCTTAATCAAATTGAACATATACAAGACTTAGGGTGAGTCTTGTGGTTGAAGGACCTTTTGTGAGCCCTTAAAAATTTGCTCAGTTTTTTATTTTTTTATTTTATTGAAAGTCCTTAAAATCTAGGACAAGTGTGGTCGCACCTTATAAAAGGTTGCATACGTATCCAATTCGAGTTGGAATCAGGCCTTACGTAGCTCTTTCTATCTGATTCATTTGTGATGAAGATTAAGACACTTAATAAAGTACACCTCAAGGAGGGCTTTTCCAAGGTTGTATTGTGGCTAGGTTTAGGGTTTAAGAAAGAAATGGACAAAAAAGGCTCAAATACCCTAAAATGAAACCTCAATGTGCTATACTATTATATCTTTGATTGACTTTCCTTTGTTTAGGACAACTTTATTTTTTAAGATTTTAATGTTGAGGCTTTTTGCCACATACTTTACATTTGGAATTAATTGAACATTGAAGCCAACTTATTTGATTTATGACTTTCCAATTAGAATTGTTGTCCAATAATAGTCCTAGCACAATTCCCATTCCCAGGCTTAGTATGATATGGGTTGAAAAGAATAGGCCATGTGTTTGGGCTCAAAAGGGCTTTCAAAAAAAGTGGATCACAATGTAGGTTTAAAGTAGTTCAGATTTAAATGTGACAAAATTGCCTCTTGTGTTGGTGTATTGTGTCATTCATCATTATAGGCGGACTTAGAATGAGCCCCCTATTTTCAAGGCTTTAGTTTAAGCCTAAATTTGGGCATATATAGCCCACAACATACATCAGAGCATAATATTTGGCCCAATAGAATGATTATTTGGGTCAATTTAATTGCTCTTAAATGATCGGCAATTTTATTTAATGAAAGCTAGTGAAGATAATGATACATCAATTTGGAGACATGCAAAGTTGTTAACGCATTTTAATTGAGTTGCATTGTCTAAGCTTTGCCGAATATTTGTTCTCAAACTCATTGCATTAATAATATTGATTTGTGTTTCAATTAAACAAGACAATTATCCTAGCTAGTTCGACTTGAAAAGTACTTAGATATGAATCTCATGTTATGGAATATAAAGATAATTAAGTACAATTCAATTGGACTTGATAGCTTAAGAATATATTATTTAAAGAATAAAAGAAGAATAAAGTCAAGAAAAAAAAATGAGAAGAAAAAAGATTGAAATGAAGGAGGGGTGGTCTAAGCTAGATTCGGCTTTCAATTTTTCTTGTAGTTGTCATTCAATTTTTGAGCTTTCTCGAGTGTGCATTCAATTGATTTTTCAATTTAATTGGATAGCCAATGTTAGAAGCTTTATCTTTTAAGATTATTTAATCCAAAGAGTGGGCCTGGGGCGCACTAATTGAAATAACCTAAATGAATTATTTGAAAGAAAATGAACCTTGGGTCCATTCATCTAAAACATTTTTCGTATAAATGTTTTTTTTTTATAAAAAAAAGTGGACCAAGGGTCCATTGCACTCAACACTATCTCATAAAAATGTGTTTATTGAGATTAAAAAATAGACGAATGGTCTGGAAAAAATTATTGCATAATTCAAGTCTCTCGATGCATGGGAATGTATCATTTTTCATCGTATTGAGAGTGAATTTTAATTTGAAAGAAGAAAATACATATTATCAATTTCTTATGCAAACAATTTTATTATTTACATTAGGCATTTTTTAACATTTTATATGCCAATAATATGCTTGAAATAAAGTTATATCATGATGAGGCCGAACTAAAAAAAAGTTGCCTGCGTATCCCGGAAGGGAATTAGGCCATGCGTTGTTCTAACACAAATAGTTGTTAAAGTCCATGATGGTTCTGACATTCTATAATGAACATATTGGACTTATAATCTATAAATTTAGGATTTTTTTTAAACAAAATATTCCTAAAATGAAGATTACTATCAGCGTATAAAAAAAATTTAACGCTGATTAGCTAGCGATAAAAGAAGATAATCGCTAATCCATCTGCGTAGCTAGAAATGATTGCTGATCAATCAGCGTAGCAAGGAACGAAGTGCTGATCAATTAGCGTAAATTTAAATTTAACGCTGCACTTTTTCAAATTTATGTATAAAATGGGTTAAGACTTTATTTATTTAAGTACATATGCCTATATATATTGCAATACGGACTTATGTGAGCCCATATTTTAAATGAATTAGAATGAGTCAAGGACTTGAAAGACTTGAAATGAGTCTATTATTAAATGATTATTGGATTGAATTTTTTTAAAAACTAATTTTTTTTTTTTGAACCATTATAAAATATATATGAACAATTCTTGTAAATGAGCACAAGTGAATGTTGATTTTATTTGTAGCACAAAACAAGTTGGAGGGGTGATTTATTGCATGTATAAAGTTTAGGACCCTTAAAAAAATATTTACAAGAAAAAAAAAACAAAAAAAAAAATTAAAAGAAAAAAATAATAATTAGCGCGTTCTAGGAAGAAACGCTGACCCATCAGCGTTTTTGGGAGAAATACGCTGAGCAATCAGCGCTCCAAAATATAACGCGCTAACAAAGCAGCGTTTTATAACTAAATTCGCTGCTTTTGATTTTTTTAAAAAAATTTTTAATTTTTTTTTTTAAAAAAAAGGTAAGAGGAAAAAAAAAGTTGGATATATGGTTAGATTCATTAAAGTTTTAAAACTAGACTATTTAAATCCTACTTAAAGGATATAATTAGTCAAATTTTAAGCTGATTTAATTTATATTAATAATTTCAAACCGAATTGTAAAAAAATTTTATTAATGTAAATTAAATCCTTGACTTTAATGAATGGGAAGGTTAGTTAATTCCTAATTAATACAAGATTATGTTAACTAAATTAAAAAAATGACATAAAAAAAATCATTGAGATTCAAGGAATAAAATCCTATTGAAAGGGTAATATTAATAAAATCTCTTTTTTAACATATTCGAAAGATATCATCCATTTTAATAAAGTTAACATAATCTCGTAACTAAGTAAGTTCGGATCCTAATGTCAACTATACAATCAAGCAATATTTAGGGTAAAAATACAAAACAACTAGCAAATAAATTACAACTTGATGCAAAGTCTCTATGGTTATGGGGTCAAAAGGGTCCTACATCTAAGGAGTGTGCTTCAACACTTTGCGGAAAAACCGTCAGTTATGAAGTGTCTCCCAACCAGGCACCATGGGCAGCTTGGAAATTGACGTAGTTGGGATAAAGTTCTGTTTTGCTCGGCTAATTAGAGGCCATGGGCCCCGCCAAGTCAACAGTCCCTCCCCCGAAAGGTTGTAATAAAAGGTTAAGCCTAAGACATATTTCAACACATGGAGGCCAAGTGTTTGTCACATGCATGCAATAATATGAATAAAAATAAATAAATAAACAAATGAATAAAATAAAATAAAATAAAACAAAATAAAATAAAATCAAATCAAATTAAATAAAAAAAGGAATTTGTTTAAATATAACAAGTGTATCAAATTGAGAGATAATTTTCAAGTCTTGCCCTCTTTAGAAAATTATCGAAATAATTTCCGCAATTGTCCCCAGTAGAGTCGCCACTGTAGGAGCCACGGCCGGCTCCCCACTTTTTGTTTCCTCCGCCCCTCGCCGTCAAGAGGCCGTTTTAGACCTAGGCATATTGGCGATGGGAGGAAGAATGGACTAAATAGAGGGAAGAAAAGATTAATGGAAAGGAACAATATTAGTAGGAGTCGCCAATGAGTTTTAGGAATTAAACTCATAAACCATGTATTTAGATCAAAAGAACGAATGGGACACGATGTAGGGACGGATCTAAATAGCACGATTTTGCCCCTTCAATCCCATGGGGATGACTCCAAAAAATGGTCAAGCAAACCAAAGATTGAATTCGGGGGCAAGGGTACTAATATGGCGGAATGCGTCATATTAGCCCGTAGGCGGCCTTTACTAATTTCTCTCAATTGCTAATATACAAGTTATTCAAAAAATAAATAAATAAATAAATAAAAAATTTTAAAAAAAAAATTAAAAAAAAAGAAGATATAATTAAAAAAAAAATAAATCAGCGCAAAATATTTTGACACGCTGATATAGTAGCGCGTTCTAGAAAGCTACGCTGACATATCAGCGCGTTAAAAAATTATTCGCTGATATATTAGCGAATCAAAAAATTAGTCGCTGATAAATCAGCGTAAAAAATAATTTGATGCTGACTTTTTAAATAATCAAGTTTAATAAAAAAGCATATAAAAAAATAAATAAAAAAAAGAAATTTAAAACTTTTTTTTCATAAAAGATATCAGCGTACAAACGAATAAAACGCTGATAAATCAGCGTAAGAAACAAAAACGCGCTGATACATTAGCGTGATGAAGAATGTCACGCTGATGTGCCAGCGCGTAAGAATAAAACGCGCTGATATTTCAGCACGTACCAGAATTTTAAGCTAACAATTTTTAATCAAATTTGTTCATTTTTAACAAAAAAAATATTTAAAAAAAAACTGTAAAAAAAAGGATTAAGAAGAAAATTAAGGTTCTCAGGAAACTAACCACTTCTCCATCGAATAACGCCTTGTATGAATATTGGTATGGACAACACTTTGCCTTGAATTCTCTCAATTAGTCCAGCCACTTTTTGTATGAATGCGAAAAGCCCCTTTTTTATTATAAAAGTAACTTAAAATTATTTTATGAGAATGTTTGTAATATGGTGATTTGAACAATAATGAATAAAACCCTTATTTTTTTCTCTTCAAAAAATCCCCCCTTTTCCCAAAGAAAATGAGCATTTTTATAGGTAGCGAGTCAATGAGATATACGCTGATATGTCAGCGTATCAAGACAGGTCACGCTGACGTGTCAGCGAGTATCAATTTGACTCGCTGTCAAATCAGCGTAAATAAATTACAATCGCTCACTAATTAAACAAATCAATTAACATTTATTTATATCAATATGCTAGCGTGAAGAAGATAAACGCGCTGACTGAATCAGCGCGTTTTCTTGTATTGCGCTGACAATGCCAGCGCGTCCTTTTGACTTGCGCTGACATGTCAGCGTAATATTTGTCAACGCGCTGATTGGTCAGCGTAAGAATTCCTGACGCACTGACGATTTATTTTTTATTTTTTTATTTTTTTTAAAAAGATTTTTCTTACAAAATGGATCGGACTTTGGAAAACAACCTTTTTTATTTTTTATTTATTTTGGGCTTAGAATACTTGGAAAATTAAATTAGGCCTAGTGTTGTCCATGTATACTCAAGTGTGCATTTTTCCGGAGAAATGAGCGTATGTTATCATCATTGAACCTTTTCCACGGGATATGGGACTAAATGCGATGTCAACAATACCAAAAAGTTCGAAGAGACATCTCCATTGACTTAGCCGTTCTCCCAGACAAATTCAACACCAATGATCTCCCAAAGTTCAAAGCTATTGATAATCCACTAACCCACTTAGCTGCTTTCGAAACCATCATGACCATCAAAAGACTCGACAGGCAGCTATTCCCTACTCTATTTCCCATGTCCCTTGAACACACACCTCAACTATGGTTCTTTGATCAAGAACCAAAGCTTACTGCAACATGGGAAGGGATTGTCAAGCTTTTCACCGATAGATATGAGCGAAACATTCCACCAGAACACGACTTCAGGGAGCTTACTCTCCTGAAATAGAAAAAGAACAAAGGATTCACCGAGTTCTATGGAAGGTGGAACGTTGCTATGGCTAATATGGTAAAGCCTCCATCTGAAAAAGAGTCCGTGAAGAAATTCATTGACAACCTGCAAGATGACTACCAGCAGCACATGAGGTTTGCCGGCCACACCACTTTTAGATCGATATACAATGTGGGTGTAGACATTGAAGACTACCTTTCCAAAAAGCCTGCAAACACTAGCAACAATAACAGCAACTGGAAAGGGAAGAAAAATGAGAACCCAACCTCTTGTACTAAACCTACATATTCAAACACCTATGCCAACAACAACAACAATAGTGATGTGCGGGCAGTAAAAAGTCAACGACCACGCAGGGAACAAAGGAGAGTCTTCACTCCACTTGGAATGTCCTATGATGCTGCTTTCGATCGACTCCACGCAAGGGGATTGGTCACTCCAATAGAACCCATAGAGGATCCACCTGCTGAGAAGAGGGGACCTAAGTGGGATGAAAATTCTTACTGCAAATATCACAGGGGAAAGGGTCACCCTACAAACAATTGTTGGAGCCTAAAACATGAAATTTAGAACCTTATTGATGCCAACAAAATACCTGTACCCCTCGCCAGCAAAAAGCCAAATGTCAACATCTCACCACTAAATGACACCCTCGCATTCACCCTTGATAACCAAAACTTTGACCCTTCCATTCTCATCACCCCACTAAATGAACCCATTCCACATTAAAAAATCCCCACAATCTATGAACCATTAGTTTGCCACATCGAAGATGGAGATGAAGAATTCTTCGATGCGCCAAATGAATCCGAACCAACACTATATGAGGCATTCAAGGAACTAAACAAGTCATTCAAGGCTCTCGATCTCAAAGATTTGATAGATCACTTCAAAGTATTACTACTCGACTGAACTTCATAAACCGGGAAATGGTACGCATAGAATGTCAGCATTATGAAAATGAAAAGGCTCTTAAATAAGACATAAAGGAGATACAAGAGAAGCTAGACCAAAAGAGAGTTGTCCCCTCAAAAGCGTTTGGTTATATTGAACTCTTTGACATGCTTTTAGCAATAGAGGAAATTAAACCACTTACACCCCCAGTCAATTAGTTTAGACCACCCCAAGTAAGGGCACACCTCTACTACAGATACCATCAGTACCGGGGACATGCATGACTTGGATTCTTGCTACAGGTTCAAAATACTCATCAATAACCTCATGAAAGAGGGAAAGCTGCCAGTCGATAGAAAACCCAAAAGGTTCACTATTGGATGTGAGCCTACCATGAGCGAGTGCGAGCCTATCATAAACGGAGTATGGGGTGACAACGATAATGATGTATACCTCAAATATTTGATAGGTGCACCTAATAATGATGACGACTTCAATGACATATGGGATGATGAAGAGCCCATAAACATCGTCACTAGATCCGGGTGTATACAACAACCTGAAACACAGCAAACACAGCCACAACCACAAACACAACCTATTCAACCCATCCTTCCACTTATAGAAGACTGTAGGCAACTATATGTGTCTCCCCAAAACCAAGCCCAGTGATGAAGAACAATTTCACGACCTACGGAGTGCGTGGTAGGATTAGAAATTAAATTGTTTTATATTTGTTTTATCAAAGGTATTAAATGAATAAATCACTAATGCGTATTTATCAACTTGGGTATTATTGAGAGGGATCGAAAGAAGGTACTAATGACGGAGGCTGATAGTTCAGATGATGGTTATTGTTGGATCATAAGTGAGGTGATCATTTTGATGATCGGATGAGGTAATATTTATGTCTAGCGCTTTCGTATGCTCGTATATATTTGATATTATGTCTCTTTAAAGTATTTTATCTGCAAATGGAACGATATATGATATTTTATAAAGATCTATTACTAATTTACAATGTTACTTTTATGTCTTTTATTTATATATTTTAAGATGTGCAAGATTTATCTAAAATATTTTCCTGAAATGGTTTTATGAGAAAACGATGTTTTATAGATCATTGGATCTAAGAAAAGTACTATGTTATCACTTTAAGAATGATCTATGTAAAAGTTACACAACATGATATGTAAAAGTGAAAGACCTGGTCCGTCTGGAAGTATCCTGTTTATCCTGGGGCACTGGCCCGATTATATGAGCATCTGCTCTTATGTTATGGGCACTGGCCCAAGTGGAAGACGTTCCACTCCTGTTCGTTATACTTGCCAGCGACCAGCCTGTTAATTAAAAGGTTATGAATGGATGATTATGGAAATGAAGTTTTTATTACATATTTAATTATGTTCTTTTCTCCTTATTTTAATAGCTAAATGAATGATTTTATACGGTACGATGTTGCTTTTGTCGGCAATGGAAAAGGAACTGAACTTGGTAAATTGATAAGTTACAGGTGGAGGAAATTATGTTATGAAAGGGGAATTATAATCCCATACGAATGAAAGTTATGTTATGTCTTGTTCTGTCCAAAACATGTACTTACACATAGTCCCATGTAAAGGGAATGATCCTTGCCGACACATATTTTAAGATAATAATATTAAATTATTTATGAACAATTATATATTTATGACTTGTATCCAAATGATTTTGAAAGTAAAACCGTTTTTTTACGGGCTAGAGTAATGTTACTGAGCTTTCCACTCATTTTTGGAATTTTCCTGTGTTTTTCCTGTTTTCTATTTTTATGAACTAGTACAGGTATGGTGATGGAGCTGGATTTAGTGAAAGGAAAGACGGTTATTGGCATGTATTCCACTGAGGAATTATGGAATTATGAGCAGGTGTATTTTGAGGAGCTTATTATCGGGAGATAGATTGTATTTATTCAGTTTGGTACCCTGGAAGTTGTATCATGTAAAGGAATGTTAATCGTTAAGGAGTATTATTTTTATGTGTGGGCCCATAACCCACATATTTTGAGTCTGTTTTACTTCCGCTGCTAACGGTTTACGAGTTGAGTAAGGTCCAGTAGCGCCTGGAAAAGTTGGTGCGTTACAGGTATCTCCTCCACAAAAAAAGACGGAATTTTTTTTTGATTTTTGAGTCATTTCGCACTTCGAGTCAAGCATAGCACCACACATTGAGTTGTTGCACAACGCAATTATCATTTTGAGTCATTACACATTTACACAAGCATTGCAATTTGAGTCATACACAACATCACAATTGAGTTTCACAAGCACCATACACATCACACACAATCACATTGAGTTATCATTGCACGAGCACTATGCACATCAAGTCACACTTTGAGTTATGAGTCAAGTCATGAACTTTTTGAGTCATCACATGAGTCCCTAGGGGTCCTTTGGCAAACTTTGTTTCACAGGTCCCAGGTACATTTGAGCTCCCTGTGAAGAGACGTGTTCACACCGCACCCTTGAGCTCCCTGTGAAGAGACGTGTTCACACCGCACCTTGAGCTCCCCGTGAAGAGACGTGTTCACAACCCCCTTGAGCTCCCGTGAAGAGACGTGTTCACACCGCACCCTTGAGCTCCCTGTGAAGAGACGTGTTCACACCGCACCTTGAGCTCCCCGTGAAGAGACGTGTTCACAACCCCCTTGAGCTCCCATGAAGAGACGTGTTCACACCGCACCCTGAGCTCCCCGTGAAGAGACGTGTTCACAACCCCCTTGAGCTCCCGTGAAGAGACGTGTTCACACCGCACCTTGTGTTGGAGTTTATATATAAAACTATTATATTTGCTTCAAAAGAAATTGGGAAATTAATTAATTATTATTTTGGGTCAAGGATTATTTATTCCTTTTGACTAATTCCCTCCACTAACTTTTTGATTGACTTTTTCTTCCTTATTTTTATGGCATGTTACCCCACTTATTCAATGATGGGTTTGGAAATTGTTAGGTGAAGTGTCCTATAAAAAACGGTTTATTTATTCCAGTAAAGGGACACAGAAAAAGATATTCACCTTTTATCACCTCTCTCATTACATATTCCTACAAAGATAAACACTTCACTAATCATCTTCTTCTGGGTAATATTCAAGACGTTCTCAACCTATTTCCCTGTCGACACCGGTGAAATAGTGATCGTGTATGTAATGACCCAGATTTTATTGGTATTTTTGCCGATAACTATGTGTGTTTATGTATGTTGTTGTGTTAGTTCAAATTTATTTTGAACTATTTATTTTTATTTTATGTGAATAATTTCGATTTAACTCGAAATATTTATTTTCAGTTTTTATTATTTATGTTAATTATTATTTAATTGATTAGAATTTTATTATTTAATTTTCTAATTAATTATCTAATATTTTGGGCCAAATCGATTATTGCATGATTAGTCATGCGGTTTTTGCAAATTAGCCCAATTAATCACGAGAGCCCATTTTTAGGCCCAATTAGCCCTCTTGGCCGGTTTTCCTAAGGCATGGCAAGGCTTGCCACTTGCCTTGTGTTCACACCTTGACTCACTCTATAAATAGATGAGTTAGTAAGGCTTAAACCTCATTTTGCTCATTTGCCATCTAATGCACTTGCCATCAAAGTTCAATCACCAAAAACTCCCTCCACTTTCTCCTTGCCTCACGCCATTTATGAGCCATTGAAGCCATCAATTGTTCATCATCTTTCTTAACCCAAAACTTAAAGATTCATACCCTATTGATCTTTAAGTAACCTAAACACAATTATTTTATCCAAGATCGTTGGTTCGGGTTGGGTTTTGATCGTGCTCGTGTAGAGGGCCGTGTGTGTGCAGCCGTGTGTGCGAGTGGTGCAGCGTGGTGGTGCCATGCAGGTGCAGCCGTGTGGTGTGCAGCGGCCGTGCGTGGTGCAGTGGGTAGAGGCTGTGCAAGGCCGTGTGTGGGTGTGCTCGTGTGAGTGCAACTCGTGGAGGCCGTGCGTGTTGTTTGTGCCGTGTGTTGGTGCTTATTCCGGGTTGCATTTGTGTGTTGATTTGTGTGTATATCTTCAATAAGGTAACATACTTTCTCAACCTTTTTGGTATACTATGTCTATAGTATGAATTAAATGCATGTTTGGGTTGATTGATGATGAATATCCATGATTTCATGTATAATTTCTAAATCTGATTTTTATGTGTTAGTATGGTGTTTTGATGATGATTTTTCATGATATTATGATTGATTATATGTTGTTTTATGATCATGAACATTATGTTAAAGTTTGATGAATTATGGATGAGTAAAAGTTGGATTTTCGATTGAATTATGATGATGTTATGCGTGTAGTATGAACATGTTGAATGAGTTCTTCGTTGAAGTTCTTGAATCTTGAATGAGTTCTTGGTTGAAGATCTTGAATCTTGAATGAGTTCTTTATGAGTTCTTTATGAGTTCTTTGAGTTCTTTATGAGTTCTTGATGAGTCTTTACAAGTTCTTGGTTGAATCTTGAAAGTTAAAGAAAGAGGTTTAAATGATAAAGAAAGTTAAAGAAAGTGTCTAATATGATTAAAGAATGATTATTGAATGTTGGATTATGATTGGTTAGACTCAAGATTAAGGCTAGAGGCAGTTCTTGAGAATAACTTCGATGATTTAACTAGTTAATTTCGAGAATCAAGGCTAGAGGCAATTCTTGAACTTAATTTAGTTATGTTGGGATATAAAATGAATAATATGATTAAAATGATTAAAGATTTAATTAATTAATTAGCTTGATTTCATTTTTAGACGCCTGATACTTTGAGTAAGATTCATTGTATTTGGGTTAAGACGTTGCCCCTATTCCATCCGCGGTATTGGGATAGTTGGAGTCATACTATGCGATCTTTGTGAATTTCCAGTAAGATTGGTTTCACGGGACATGGATTTCCAGTAAGATTGGTTTCATGGGGTTTGGGAGTAAGATTCTCAAATCCGAGCATAGTAGAAAGTTCGGATGCGTAAGATGCGTCCGTACGAGCACAGTCCGGTCTAAAATATGAATGATTGCGCCAAAGATAGTTGATTAGGTTGGCTTGAGTCGAGTTCATGGTTGGGTTGATCTTGTACTCTAGATTATTGATTTGATATTGACTATTTGATTTGTGCTATGTACATGTGTATTCCCATTGGGGTGAGTCAGTTATGTTACTCGCCACTGATGGTGGACTGTTGTATATTTTTTTTCAGGTATTTCTGATGATGATCCTCTTGCTTAGCTTTGGGTTGGGCGAGCGACGTTGTTATTACTGTTATCTGTTGTATTTACTGTTTTCCGTTGTTTTAGATAGTGATGGAGTTATATAGATTTTATACGTTGTTGAATGGACTTTTATATGTTGTTTTAGACTCCGATGTGTGGTTGGAGTTACTTGTTTTTTAGGTATTTCTAGTTTGATTTTTGGACTAGTATATGTACAAACTTGTGGGTATTTGTACTTTTGAGGTTCGATAATAATATTTGAGGAATTAGTTTTATTTCTTAAGTATTTTAAGTTGTAGTTTCTAACTATTCGACTCGTCGGTTTCTTCCGCGCCGATTTAAGCGAGTCGGGTCGTTACAGTGTATCCCTGGAGGTTGGTTGCCATAAGTCCGTGTGTTGTAGCGGGGCAATTTCAGCTTTAGGGCAGTGATCACATCATGCCACGATCTTTCTAGATAAGTCATTCATTTATTTTACCAGTTTTTATTCCAACATTCTAAAGCTGAAATTTTTGTTTATAGTTGATTTCATAAATTACTATATTCTGATTTCGTAATTTATTTTTAAAAAAAGAAATGGTCTCAAATCTCTGGATCATCTTTCCGTAAAATTCAATGCCCTTGAATCTCACTTTATTTTGCCATTATATTGCTCGTTGCTTTAATTTGCTCAAATCAAGATTTAATTTTTATGATTGTTTGAGTTGATTCCGCATAACTTGTTCCTAAGGGAAGTTTTGGTAATAATTGGTAGATGCTGCACAAAGGGCTATGTAAGAATTTCTGTTTTAATATGTTTTATTATTAATTGTTCTTATGATGGATATTCTTTAGACATGATAACATCAAGGTTGATTGATGATGTCTTGATAATTAAAATAAGATGATTTGCCATTAAAAATGATTGGTAAAAATCACGATGGTCGGCTAAAGATCATGTAAATTAACATTGTTAATGGATGAACAAATTTCATTGTTCATGAAATAGATATTGTTAATGTAAAATGATAATATGAGATTTGTAATTTTGACGGTTAAATTTATTATGTTGTATTCATAAAAATTTGTCAAAGGTAATACAAATTGGAGACGATCCGACGATTGCTCATTTGGATGTTATAATTTAACTAAAGAATGGTTTAATTTTGTTAACTTTGTGTCGGTTAATTTTACGGTCGCTGAGTGTTATTGTGGCAGTCATGCATGATTATCGCTTAGTGGTTGTTTACTTAGTCATGTTTGGCAACTAATCCCTTTTTGTAAGGTTATTATGCCGGTTATGCGGTTAGTATTCTAACCTACATCTCCACGTTATGGTTGTTGGTTACCTCTTATGGTTGCCAGGTAATTTTTTTTAATTAATTATTTATTTATTTATTTATTTATTTTGGTTGCCGTGATTTGTTCCATTGCTGCAAACTATTGGAATATGGCTTCAGTTTTATTTGATAAGTGACCTCTGATTATATTTGAACTAGTTTAAACAATTATCATTGTTTTGTGTAGTTAAATATAATTCTCCTGTAAATGATTGGTATAAGTAAACTTACATTTATTTATCTTTACTTGGTCTTCTTGTTATAAAGGAGTGGTTGACATGAATTAATGATTAATTTGTTTAAAGTTAATATTCTATGACTTAATAGAATAAAAGGATTACAATGAAATCCACTAATGTGTGGATATTGTATGATATATTGCAGTAATTAAATTAATCATAAAATTATAATCTCATGGTTATAAAGGATTATGAGTTGTATTTCGATATAATTTTGATCAACATATTGTGATCTGACATAGTGATAATATATATTTTGTATTATTACTAATTTTTAACAACCAATCAAAATATTTATGTGGTCGAGCATATGAAAAATTTTATAAGTTTCTTTGAGTTGATTATTTATTTAGCTTAAACAATTGTGTATAACAAAATATTTTGTTAGATTGTTTTATCTAATTAATTATGATTCTCATGTTAGTGGTTGTTAATGACAAACGACATATAGAAATGATTAATTTGGTTAAAGTTATTATTCAATTCTATGGTCTAATAGAACAATAAGGATGAATTGAAATTCATGATATAAGACCAGATATATATGTATATGAAAATATTGCATGGTTAATAATGCAATTAATTAATCATGAAGGTTATAATCCTTGGGTTTAGAGGATTATGTAATTTATTTAATCATGTCATAGTTCAATTTAATTATTGATGTAATCTATGGTATAATAGAATTATTAATTTGTTTCTATAATTGTTCGTGTATTCTATTCAAATCATTTGAATAGTGACAACCTCATTAAGGTTGTGAATTATTATTTCCTAATGGATATATTTTGTATATTAATATTAGACAAGGATTATGTATTTTAATACAAAGGATTTATGATGTATAATTTTACAATATTATTGTCAATTAAAGATGATACTTGACAATTAAAAGATTTAGACTTGTTAGAGGCAGTGAATAACTTAATCCAAGTTTTTCTAATGTTTATAAAGTATACATGAATTAAGTTTTTACACTACAATATAGTGGTGCGTCTAAAAGAAAATGTTGACCTTGCAATTACATGTGCTGCTGCTATGTTGTTAATTAATAATAATGAAAAGTAGTGTAATATGAGTATTAGCATTATTGTTTTTCATGCCCCTTGAGTAACAATCATAAACCTGCTTTTCATAATGCTTGGGGCAACTATTTCCACAATATTATATTAGGGGCGTGTTACAATAAGTGGACTGATAAGAACTGGAAATAGTCATAGTTCTAACAGTATCTAGGTTTCAGTTGCTCTAGTACAATTATATTGTATTCCAAAATAGGAGAAACAGACTACTCCTAATTATATGGCACATGTAACTAACAGATTTCCCAACTATCAGTTTGAACAAGTCCAAGACCTAGCTAACTGCCATCTTCCTACTGTAGCCCAATACAAAGGCTTCATCAATATACTGAACAATGATCCCAAACGTAACGGGCTTGACCATGCTCCTAGATTATTGTCTTGATTATGTATCAAGTGGATATGTAGAAGGCATTTCCGGGTGGTAATCTTGTAGAGGAAGTATATAGACTTTGTGAGTGGACTTGAGAAGTCTTTTTTATGACCCTTTGATGACACCTTAGTTATAAAGTTTGATCAATTTTGTTGTACCAACTAATTTATTTCTTGGCTTATGATGGTGGCATTGACTTTTCTTTGTTGTTTTTATATTATTGGCATCAATGGTGTTTATATGTCATTGATGATCAATTTTGATATGTCCACACTCGTTTGTTGATGGAAGGAATTTTTTTTTATTTTTTTTTTAAGCCGAGTTGGAAGTTTGAGATGGGATAATGTATGTGCTTTATGGTGGCCTAATAAGCCCAAATAATGAGTTGGTAAAGTACCCCTAATCTGAATCTCATTTGTGGTAATACTTTGTGGCAAACTTGACTATCATGTTGAAAGAGTTAACATATATTTATGTTACGTTTAAACATAGTATTATAGAATTATTTAGAAAGTTAATATATAAATATGAGATTTATATTCAGTTTGTCTTAAGCTTGCCGATAAACTGTGGTGAAATTATATGTCAAAGAATTTATGCTAAAGTAATTGAAGATATAATATTTTGTTTGGCCTTGACTTGATATTTTATGCAGTTTGATTGTACACCCATGTTGATGTGGTAATGTATGGAGTTTCCTTGTTTAGTCAGGAATGTGTTCACAAGATGCCATGAATAAGATTGAACTGTGGGGGTTTGAGACTCCTATTGGGTGATCGTATGTGGTAAAAAAAAAATTAACTGCAAATCAAATTATGTTAGACGATTTACTATGGATAATGAGGTCATAGTAAGATCATGTTAATCAAGTAGCATTGTGCTTGAATATATGTTAGAAATATGATCAGAAATAATGTGATGTCACATGAGTATGTGAAATTTGAGAAGAATAATGCAAATTCTCTCACAAAAGGCCTATGTACAAAAATGGTGTTGGAGTCAGCACAAGGAATGGGTTTAAAGTCTATGAGGGAGTGAATTGTGATGGATACCCACTTAGAATAAATTTTCTAAGTTCAAGGGTCAAACAAAGTCACAAAAGAACTCTAGTTGTTGGATACTACTACCATTCCTAGTAATAAATTAATTTCTTAGTGATGTAGTATTTCTTTTTATATATATGCTGTTATGAGTAAGGTTGAGCATTCGGTTCTTAATAAGTTCATAGCCTCCTTTTTGAGGTGGTTTGTGGCAGCACAAACTTGATGGACTTATCTATGTGAATGTGGGGGTTACGCCCAATCCCCTATGAGAGTCCAAAGGCTTAGACTTTCTAGAGCATTCACGAGAATCCAGGCAATGTGTGGGGCATCGATATATTACAAATCGCGAGAACGCTTCTTGATTTGAGAAAAGTTGAGTGCGCTATTGCATCTTACGAACCCCGTGAAAGGTTCAAAGAGTAATCTACCGCTCACGATAGTAAGATACGATTGTATGCACTGAGTATCAATTCAAGTCTATTAGACATTGGTGCTTCGAAACTAAGTATCTATTACCCAGAATTTCCTTTGCAGAATATTTCTTTCCTAACTAACTTCTTTTGAATCATGTGGGGGATTGTTGGAGTTTATATATAAAACTATTATATTTGCTTCAAAAGAAATTGGGAAATTAATTAATTATTATTTTGGGTCAAGGATTATTTATTCCTTTTGACTAATTCCCTCCACTAACTTTTTGATTGACTTTTTCTTCCTTATTTTTATGGCATGTTACCCCACTTATTCAATGTTGGGTTTGGAAATTGTTAGGTGAAGTGTCCTATAAAAAACGGTTTCTTTATTCCAGTAAAGGGACACAGAAAAAGATATTCACCTTTTATCACCTCTCTCATTACATATTCCTACAAAGATAAACACTTCACTAATCATCTTCTTCTGGGTAATATTCAAGACGTTCTCAACCTATTTCCCTGTCGACACCGGTGAAATAGTGATCGTGTATCCCCGGAGGTTGGTTGTCATGAGTCCGTGTGTTGTAGCGGGGCAATTTCAACTTTAGGGCAGTGATCACATCACGCCACGATCTTTCCAGATAAATCATTCATTTATTTTACCAGTTTTTATTCCAACACCTTGAGCTCCCCGTGAAGAGATGTGTTCACAACCCCCTTGAGCTCCCGTGAAGAGACGTGTTCACAGCCACCTTGAGCTCCCGTGAAGAGATGAGTTCACACCCTTTTGAGCTCCTGTGAAGAGATGTGTTCACGCCGCACCCTTGGGCTCCTGTGAAGAGATGCGTTCACACTCCCTTTTGAACATCATTGATATGGCAAACTTACACCTTCTAGATTGAGCAGCTGAGCAAGGATACAGATACGCATTTCTCTATCCTTTTCCTTTATCTGTGGTTTTAAACTAATGTTTTCTGCAGGTATCGGTGTTGAAAAGATTGGTCTGGAAGCGCAGAACATTCTAGACCTTCCTCCGTCGCATTCGAATACTTTGACTATCATTTTCGAAACTTACGTTTCTGCAAACTCAGTCAAAGTGGGGGCTTCTGTAGACACCTATATGTGTCTCCCCAAAACCAAGCCCAGTGATGAAGAACAATTTCACGACCTGTGGAGTGCGTGGTAGGATTAGAAATTAAATTGTGTTTTAGCCCAACCTTTTACCCACCTTTTGAGTCCTTAAGCCTTCTTTTTGATCCAACCCAAATAACCCAACCCAAAATAATTAATAATGAGCCCAAATAATTATTTAGACCCATTTATTAATTATTTACAGCCTTACCATAAATAAGACCTTGATTAAACCCTTAACCTTGATTATGGGAATTTTCCTAAGATTATGGAAACATTGTTCAACTATGAAAATACAAGGAATCACCATGAAATTACCCGGAAGTTTCGTAATTACATTAAGGAAATTGATTAGAGCCCAAGCTATCTCACGCGCCTGGGAAAGGACGCGCGCGTCGATAAACCTAGTTGCGCGCTGAACGCGCGTCACAGTAGTTGGGCGCGCCTATCAGCGTCTGACGCGTGACAGATTCCTGCGCTGGACAAAGTTGTTGCGCGCTGGGCGCGCGACTGGATTTTATGGCGCGCTGCTTCTAATTCTGGCGCGTGGATTCCTTCTGTTTTCTGAGGACTTTCCTTGCTTCCCTATAAATACCCAGCCTGTTTTACCTGCCGAGCGGGGACAGAATACCAATTGATCGAGCCTAATACCTTGATTTTCATACTCCAAAACACATTCTAAGCCCTAAACACATTCAAACACGATTCTCAAACATAATTTAAGATCATTGAATACTACGCACGGTTATTACCTTCGTCCAAAGCGTGAAAGGTTGAAATAACTTTTGAGGGCTTGGCCAAAATCAATTCTTTCTCTTCTCTTTTAATTAGTTGATTTATTTTGATTTATTTTAATTTGATTATAATTTGATTACACATACTGACACGTTTATTGATTGTGTAAAGAAAGGGCGCAGCGGAATCAGCCTAAGTATTTTACTTTATTATTTCAATTGATCATAATGTAGACGCATAGAAGATTGACGTGTGTATTATATGTATGTTGTATATTGTTATATTTAATGCATATTTATCCTATTTTATCACCACTTTTATTGCATGATTAATAAAGAGAAAACGTATTTGCAATCACATTAAAGTAAGATAATTTTGGACGACCGGTTTAGGTACCTTTAATCTTATTTTAATTATAAAGTGGCCATTGATATTTTACATTTATTTGTGCATTAAATCTCTAACTCACTTAGTTTATTTTGTAGGTACTAATATTGTAATGGCCCTGATTTTATTGGTATTTTTGCCGGTTATTTATGTGTATGTATGTGTTGTTATGTATGGTTCAAATTTATTTTTGAACTATTTATTTTATTTTATGTGAATAATTTTGATTTAATTCGAAATTATTTTATTTGGAATTATTATTATTTATTTTAATTATTATTTAATTAATTAGAATTTTGTTATTTAATTTTCTAATTAATTATTTAATAGTGTGGGCTAAATCGATTTAAGCATGATTTATCATGTAATTGTTGTAAATTAGCCCAATTGTTTACGAAAGCCCAATTTGGCCCATGTTACCCCCTTTGGCCGGTTTTCCCTTATGTATGGCAAGGATTTGCCACTTGCCTTGTGTTCACACCTTAACTAACCTCTATATATAGGAGGGTTAGTAAGGCTTATAACTCATTTTTTTTTGCTATTTGCCATCTTATAAGCTTGCCATCAAAATTCAATCAACAATATTCTCTCCATCTTTGCTATTGTTCCACGCCATTTTTGGCTATAAACCATTAATTGGTTCATCAATCTTTCTAATCCCAAACTTAAAGATTCAACTTCAATTGATCTTTAAGTACTAAAACACAATCTAAAACCCAATCATTTTATTCAAGATCATTAGTTCGGGTTGGTTTTGGGTGCGTGTTCGTGTTCGAGTGAGGGCCGTGTGTGCGTGGCAGTGCAGCCGTGCAGAAGCCGTGACCGTGCAGCAGCCGTGCGGTGGTGGCCGTGCAGTAGCTGGGGTCGTGTACAAGCAGGCTGTGTGACAGCTGTGCGTGTGGTCCGTGTGGCTCGATTTCCGGGCAGCTTCTTGTGTTGAATTGGTGTGTTAATCTTCAAAAAGGTAACATACTTTCTCAACTTAATTAGTATACTATGATTATAGTATAGATTAAATACGTGTTTGGGTTTAATTGTGAAGTTTGGACATGATTTTCTTGTGTGAATATAATCTGATTTTTAAATGGTTTTATGATGGTTTTATGGTTTTAAAATGATGATTTCATGATTTAAAAGGTTTGATTAAGTTTTATGATAATTATGTTCAAGTTTTGTAGAATTTCGATGTTTGAAAGTTAATGGATTTCATGTTTAAAGTGACTAAAAGATGCGTGTATTTTTGATGATTTTTGATGTTTGGATGAGTTCTTGATTCTTGAATGAGTTCTTGGTTGAAGTTCTTGAATCTTGATTGAGTTCTTGGTTGAAGATCTTGGATCTTGAAAGAGTTCTTGATGGCTTCTTTAAAGTCTTGATTGGTTCTTTAAAGGTTCTTTATGATTTGTTTTGGAGTCTTGGGATTTAAAGAAAGTGAGTCTTTAAGTTAAGTAAGTGTGTCTTGATTTAAAGAAAGTTAAAGAAAAGTCCAAGATTGATATGTTTGGTTGGTTTGCATGTTATTTCTTAAGTCAAGGCGTAAGATGCAACTTAAGAACTAACTAAGAATGTAAACTTCGGAATTAAAGATTAAAGAATTGCTTGATTTTGTTGCTAGACGCCCTAAACTTAGAGTAAGATTCTTTTTTTGTGGGTTAAGACATTGCCCCTATCCTAACCGCGGTATTGGGATAGTGATTACCACTATGTCGTCTACGGATATGGATTTCCAGTAAGATTGGTTTCATGGGGTTGGGAGTAAGATTCTCAATCCTGGCATAGTTGGGAAGTTCGTTCGCGTAAGATGCGTTCGTACGTGCGTAGTCCGATTTAGTATACAAATGATTGCGCCCGAGTTAATTAATTAAGTTAGTAGAGTCAAGTTTGATTATTAGTTTGATTCGCATGTTTCTTGTGTGTTCTTGTTTGATTTATGCTATGATTATGTGTATCCCCGTTAGGGTGGGACTGTTATGTTACTCGCCACTGACTGTGGACTGTTGTACCTTTTTCAGGTAATTCTGATGATGAGGTTCTTGCTTAGCTTTGGGTTGGGCGAGCGCCGAAGTTGTATAGTTTCTTTAGTACTATTGCATAGTTGTGTTAGTGTGGGACTATGGTTCGGTACTTATGTAATATTTTTAATGTACAGTTTATTTTGGAGACTTTATTCTTGGTGATAGTGTATAACTTTGGGATATAGTCTTGTGTACAAACTTGTGGGTAATTGTACTTTTGGAGTAGTTATATAATCTTTTGAGGTTTTGGTTTGAATTTTTAGTATTTTAGTTTGTTAGTTCTGACTATTCGACTCGTCGGTTTCTTCCGCGCCGGTTTAAGCGAGTCGAGTCGTCACAGTTGGTATCAGAGCCGAATAGGTTAAAATGAAGTTTTAGGATTTTGAGTTATACCCGGGAGTTGAGAGCTTTATTATTCCCGAGTGATAAACCAAAATTTAAGTTAAGTAAAGGGAGAAGAGTTGGGTAGGAAGACCGGGATAGAATCTTTCCTATTTCTTTTCCTTTCTGTCGAGTACTTTGATTGATGTGTGGTTATGTGACTAACATTTTTGTTGGTATATCTCTTTGTTGTGATGCATTGCAGCATGTCTACACCTCGCCGAATGAGTGGTGGACGACAGAGGTTGCGGGCACTCGAGGAGGCGATCCTCACGTTAGCGCAGCATAGTCGTTCTACGCCGAGTACGCAGTCGACGTTCGATCGTATCGCTCGTCATCGACCTCCGACTTACGATGGGGTTGCCGACCCTACCATTTTGGAGAGCTGGATCCGCGAGATGGGGAAGCTCTTCGACGCGACGTTTTGCCCCGAGCACGAGAAGGTGCAGATCGCCGCTTATTACCTACGTGGAGAGGCCGATAACTGGTGGACGTTAGCGAAGGACGCATGCATGCCGTTACATTCGATGTCGTGGATCGAGTTCGTCGATAAGATCCAGGAGCGTTTCTACCCCGACGAGTTGCGGTGGCAGAAGCAGGAGGAGTTTCTTACTCTTACACAGGGCAAGATGTCCGTGCAGGCGTACACCGACAGATTTACGGAGTTATCGAGGTTCTCTACGTCTGTGGTTCCGTCAGAGAAGGATCGGGTCAAGCGCTACATCAAGAAGCTGGATCCGAAGATTCGCGTTCACGTGATTAGTAGTGGAGCGACGACATTTCAGCGGGCCTACGAGGTAGCACTCGAGATTCAGGCATCGACGACCGAGGAGGACGCGAGCAAGAAGAGAGCTCCGGTTCCGACGACGACAGCTTCGTTTAAGAAGCCCCGATTTAGTGCTCCTAGCAGTACCCCTCCGACCACGAGTTCGCAGAAGGGATCAGATGGCTCGAAGTGCAGAGGAAGTGGCCGAGACTTCCATCCAGGGAAGCGGTGTGATGGTTCGCCCATTACGTGCTTCATATGCGGGAAAGAGGGCCATAAGGCGTCAGTATGCCCCCAGAAGAAGCCAGACACTGAGGTGAAGCAGCTTCCAGCATCGACGAAGACTCCGGTGAAGAACCGAGTCTACTGTATGACCGAGGCGGAGGCCGAGGTTCAGCCTGACGTCGTATCAGGTAGATTTCTTGTTTCTGGTGTGCTTGCTTTTGTGTTATTTGATTCTGGTGCTACTGTCTCTTTTGTAGCCAGTAGTTTTGCCTCGAGGATTAATCTTCGTGGCAGCCTTCCTGTTAGTTCAGTTATAACTCTCCCTTCCGGAGAGGAGTTTACTTGTCAGCGAGAGTTCCAGGGAGTGCCTATCGTAATAGTTGGTGAGCGAGTGACGGCTGATCTGAAGGAGTTCCCGCTGATGGAGTTCGACGTAATACTTGGTATGGACTGGCTATCGAGGTATCGAGCGATCATTCGTTGCCGAGATCAGTCAGTGACATTCCGAGGACTTCAGGGCAACAGAGTTACCTACTCCGGATTCATTCTCAAGAAAGGAGTAAAGGTCATCTCAGCCTTGAAGATGAGGAAGCATCGCCGGAAGGGCGATATGGTGTACCTATGTCAGGTAAGGGACTTGACCGAGGAGCATCTATTGGACGATATACCTGTAGCGAGGGATTTTAGAGACGTATTTCCTGATGAGCTACCAGGGGTTCCACCTGAGCGCGACGTCGAGTTCCATATTGACTTAGCACCCTGAACAACGCCAATCTCAAAGGCACCATACCGGATGGCACCATCAGAGTTGCAAGAGTTAAAAACGCAACTCCAAGACTTGATCGACAAGGGCTTCATTAGGCCAAGCGTTTCTCCATGGGGAGCACCTGTGCTCTTCATGAAGAAGAAAGATGGTAGTATGCATCTGTGCATAGACTACCGAGAGTTGAACCGGATAACTATCAAGAATAAGTACCCGTTGCCTAGAATAGAGGACCTGTTCGATCAGCTACGAGGAGCAGGAGTGTTTTCGAAGATTGATCTTCGGTCTGGGTATCATTAGATTCCAGTCAAGAAAGAAGACATCCCGAAAACAGCTTTTCGTACTAGATACGGCCACTACGAGTTTGAGGTGATGCCCTTTGGCCTCACTAATGCGCCAGCCGTGTTCATGGACCAGATGAACCGGACGTTTCATCACTTACTCGACAAGTGTGTCGTAGTATTTATAGACGATATCTTAGTCTATTCGAGGGATGAGTCTGAGCATTCGGAACATCTCCGGATGGTTCTTGAGATATTGCGTAGTCATAGGTGGTTCGCGAAACTCTCCAAGTGTGAGTTCTGGCTTCGCGAAGTAGCATTTCTAGGTCATGTAATTAGTAAGGACGGCGTTATGGTAGACCCGGCTAAGATTAAGGCCGTAGTTGATTGGAGTAGCCCGAGAAATGTGGCAGAGGTTCGTAGTTTTCTGGGTTTGGCCGGATACTATCGACGATTTGTCAAGGACTTCTCCAAGATTGCTAGGCCGATGTCTAGTCTCCTACAGAAGGAGGTCCGATTCGTTTGGACGGAGGCTTGCGAGCAAGCATTTCAGCAGTTGAAACAGAGAATAGTCTCTGCTCCGATTCTTACCCTTCCGAACGATGAGGAAGACTTCGAGGTCTATAGTGATGCTTCGAAGAGTGGCCTAGGATGTGTGCTCATGCAAGGTGGGAAATTCATCGCTTACGCATCGAGACAACTGAAGGTGCACGAGCGTAACTATCCTACGCATGACTTGGAGTTAGCAGCCGTGGTTTTCGCGCTTAAGATCTGGAGGCATTATCTCTATGGTGGTTCGTAAGATGCGTTCGTACGTGCGTAGTCCGATTTAGTATACAAATGATTGCGCCCGAGTTAATTAATTAAGTTAGTAGAGTCAAGTTTGATTATTAGTTTAATTCGCATGTTTCTTGTGTGTTCTTGTTTGATTTATGCTATGATTATGTGTATCCCCGTTAGGGTGGGACTGTTATGTTACTCGCCACTGACTGTGGACTGTTGTACCTTTTTCAGGTAATTCTGATGATGAGGTTCTTGCTTAGCTTTGGGTTGGGCGAGCGCCGAAGTTGTATAGTTTCTTTAGTACTATTGCATAGTTGTGTTAGTGTGGGACTATGGTTCGGTACTTATGTAATATTTTTAATGTACAGTTTATTTTGGAGACTTTATTCTTGGTGATAGTGTATAACTTTGGGATATAGTCTTGTGTACAAATTTGTGGGTAATTGTACTTTTGGAGTAGTTATATAATCTTTTGAGGTTTTGGTTTGAATTTTTAGTATTTTAGTTTGTTAGTTCTGATTATTCGACTCGTCGGTTTCTTCCGCGCCGGTTTAAGCGAGTCGGGTCGTCACAATACAAGTTCCCCATATCAAATGCAACTCGTCTAGACTCTCTTTTTTATGCAATTGGGCTTCCTCTGCATCCTCAATCTCTGTTAGATATTCTACTCCAGAAATTAATAAACATCCACGGAGATGGTTCAACATCTCTAACTCCCTTACCCTAGACCCACCTCCAGCTGCCAACACAAATATACGCACGGTTTGCAAGTTTGTTAATTTTCCGATTCCAAGCGGCATCTCCTTAAGCGGAATCCCAAAGTGGCTATCCCAAAGCATCATCGAGGAAAACTTATCGCGACTAGTAAAGTACATGTGGTGATGTTTCTCTAATGATCCGATATATGGAAGCAACTCAAGTTTATGACAACCATCCAAGCACATTGTTTGGAGATTCCAAAGATTGTTGATCGATTGTGGCAACTCTTTTATTCTTTTAAATTTGAGACTGAGGTAGCACAAGTGTTTCAAATCACCAATTCCTTTTGGCAAAATTTCAATTACATCCGAACACAGAGATAAAGTGCATATGTAACGAAATTTTTTGAAGAAATCAGAATGATCAATTCTCAAACCATAATTGCATAAAAATGTACGCAAATGAGAAGCCAGAATATGATTTCCCAAGGTTTGAACATGCTCGGTGATGAACAAATGACGAGTTCTTCTGAGATCCATTTGTGTATCCGTCCCATCCATTATGTTACATATGTTGCCTGCAGCAAATTGAGCCACGTCATGGATGAGGTCATGCATGATGAACTCTTCTTCATTAAAACATAATAGGCGTTTTTCAAATAATGACCTTGATACAAGATCATTAAAGTAATCATTGCCTATATCTTCCATTCTTTCAATTCTGTTGTTTGGTAGGAAGCCTTGAGCCATCCACAGTTGGATGATCTCCATCTCCTTAAATTGGTAGTCTTTGGGAAGTACGGAACAATAAGCAAATAAGCACTTCAGAAGAGGTGGAAGCTGATGATAACTCAACCTTAGAACCGGTAAAATTCCACACGTCTCGCTCCAAATATTGCTATCCAATATCCTTTGGCGCCGACTCTTCTCCACTGTTGTTCGTAGGAGACCTCCAAGAGTTTTTGCTGCCAAAGGTAATCCATCGCACTTCCGGATAACATCATCCCGCCTCTCAGCAAGGTCTGAATACATAGTATTAACATGCTGCTGAAATATACTCCAACAATACTCATCTGACAAGCCTTCTAAATAGATGGTGTTGTTGGGACAGCGATTGTTCAGCACCATTCTTGCAGTTTTCTTATTTCTGGTAGTGACTATGACTCGGCTTCCTCGTGCTGCACCAAGAAAATGTGTTTGTAGCTGGTTCCACTCCACGTAGTTCTCACTCCAAACATCATCAAGAGCAATTAAGAATTTCTTTTCCTTCAGAACTTCCTGTAAATTCTCTTGTGCTTGATTTAGGTTGCTACAATCAAAATTGCACTGGGTGGAGTTGATGATATCTTTTGTTATGCGTTTTACATCTAACACATCTGATACACACGCCCATGCCTTAAGATCAAAGTGACCCTTCACCTGGTCATCATTGTAAACATACTGAGCAAGAGTTGTCTTCCCAATGCCTCCCATCCCAACAATAGGGATCACTACATAATTCTCATAGCTTGGTTTATCTTCCAATAATTGATGAATGATGTCTTTTTTCCTATCATCCCTCCCGTAACACATGAGGCTCGCATATCAAAGAAGAGGTCTCCGGCATCTTTCTTTGTTGCTCCTCTACTTGTGGCATGCTGTTGGATAAAAGACCCAAAGCCGGAATCCGGGTTTGAATCTTGTTCAAGGTGTTACTTATCTCATCAATCCTAGATGAAAAGTCTGGACCAGAGTATCCAGTTTGCCAGGTAGCTTTACAACCACACGCCAAAATATTGCCAACCTGATTGATTTAAGTTTGTAAGATAATATGAAGAAAAAAAGTGTCACTCTAGTGTAACTCTCTCATAAAAAGAAAGGACTATATACAGAGCATAAAATGTTAAGTACAGAATATTGGAGAGAAAAAGTAGTACAAACCATATTATAGAAGGATGTTGGAAGAAATCCACGGCCGCTCTTCTTCAAATCATTATTACTCTGATTCATTTTTAAAGCTTCATAAGCAAAGTCATCCAAAAGATCCTCCAGATCAAAAGCCAAATCTTGAAGATTCTCCAGCCATAATCTGATTGCAGCTCCGCCAGTTTGGTTGCATTGCTTCTGTTCAGCATCATTCAACACCGCTTGGATGTTCATGAGCTCAGCCATCCATTCATCGATTTTGATTTCATTTTTAGATTTTTTTCCTTTGTTAATCAACTTCATGAACTGCTTCACTCCTTCAGATACCAACTTTTCCAACACTTCTTTAAACATTGCTGAAACTACAATCTCTACTACTGCCATACTTGCTTTTCTTTTTTCTTTTTTTTTTCTTTTTTTTCTTTTTTTTTGAAATCAAGTTTTAAAAGTTATAGATAAGAATTAATAGAAATACAGAAAATAAGTGATTGTGAATGAAATGAAAGGTTCTCTTAGTAGGAAGATGGAAATTGACCGAGGAGAAGTGAATTATTTGATGTAAAATGTGGGGACTCAAAGCCACAAGTCACAAATTCACAACCCACAATACGACTATTTTTGTTGAATTGGTCTATCCATCATTTTTCATTACGCGTCGTTCACAATTTCGAGGCTTTTTAGATTTTTTTTTTAAAGATAATTTTGAGGCTTAATAGAATTTTTTTATAGATAATAATCATCCAAAGAATTTCTTTACAAAAAACTCCTTATAGTCTAACTTACATCCATTTTGCATAAAAAAATTGTAATATGTATGGATACAATCATATACTCAAAAGTCAAAAGTCAAAAAAAAAAAAAAAAATTAGCGTGACATGTTCAAATCCATACTAATCAGTTGATATTTATTGTATGTTTGATTTAATTTCAATTGATTGCTAAGATTGTTGTATTAACATGCTGTCAGATGTGAGATGTAGTAAGATGTAAGTTGATTTAAGTTGCAAAATCAATTAAACTTACTTGGATGGGCTGAGCTTGCAGCTTGGTTAATAGTATGAAATGAATAATGCAAAAATAATTGATTATTGAAAAAGTAAGTGATTGTGAATGAAAAGACAGGTTCATCTTAGTCTGGGGTTTAAGGCAGGGTAGGAAGAAGCTAATGGGAAAATGAATAACAGTACTCCGTATTAGTGTGAATGAATGAATGAACAAAGCAGGTTCAATTATTACTGTACTATCTACTTTCTACTCCATACTTTTGTTGAATGGCTTTCTCTTTTATTTTTTTTACCATTCAAACATTTTTATTTTTTTACAAAGATACTACTGAAGCTATGGAAATCAATCTAATTTATGTGAAAGAATCTAAAAATATACTCGTATAATTAACTGCAGAGTATGAGTAGCGACAAAGGGATTACTAGTTTACTACAGAGGATGAATATATTTTTCACTAAAGCGATTAATGTCACAAAATCGCTGATTAAATTAGCAAATTAGCACAAAAAAAGTCACGATTATCGTTGGGAATAATGGGATTAACTAAAGTTTACCTGGCCCAAGTGCTTTAACATTGTTTGGGCCTAGCTCTTTAAAACAAGCATGGCAAGGAAACCAATTACCCAGCAAATATGGCAGATAATGACTTTAATCGACAAATTTTTAGACTAAAATTTACAGAAAATTAAAATGAAAGAGGAAAGGAAAAAAAACTTACCAGTCTGATTTGATTATTCGTGGTCAGATGACGGTGGAGGGTGCTGAATTGTGTAATATCTTCCGAAAACGGCCATTGATGCTGAGAAACTAATACTTCAATTGATGGTGGTGAGAATGAATTCATTTGATTAAGTGTTTCCTCGCCCGAGTAAGGAGCCCTGGTTTCATGGTGTGGTGGCGGTGGCAGTGGCGCCGACCCGGTTGTGACTTATGAGGAAGTAGATGGCAAGATGGCATGGGCAATTATGTAATTATGTTAACTGTACTACTTAAATTAACTGAGTAAGGTAATATCTTCCGAAAACGACAATTGATAGATGCTGAGCAATTTTGCTGCAAGAGAGAGAATCTGAAAACCAGAGGAAAGACCCTGGTTTCGGGGTGGAGGGGTTTCATGGTGGTGGTGGGCAGCGACTTGGTTGTGAAGTAGATGGCAATATGGCATGGGCAATCATGTAATTTACTTTCTTTAACTATGGTTAAATGAAACAAATGGTACTCCCTCCGTCCTATAATAGTTGAGCCGTTTGGTTAGACACAGAGTTTAATAAAACCATGGTTAAAATAATTGTTTAATACTCCCTCCGTCCCATGGTTAAGAAAGTAGTTTAATATATACACCGCAAAAGACTCTTTTATGTATTTTAATAGTGTTAAAAGAAGTAGTGGTGGACGTGTAGAGTAGTGGTTATTTTTTTAATAATTTATCAAAAGTACGTAGGACCATGGGGAGTATTAAAAATAATTTTAACAATGTGGTCTCATGCCATTTTTAGAAATGTGTCAAGTATTCTAGGACAGACGAAAATGGAAAACATGTCAAATATTCTGGGACGGAAGGAGTACTTCGTATATAAAATATTCTTTTATGTATTTTAATGTTGTTAAAGTAGTGATAGTGGGCCCTTTTAATAAGTGGTGTAGAGTGGAAGTTTTTTTCTTCAATTTCTCAAAAGTAGGTGGTCCATTAAAAAATTATTTATGTAAGGTGGTCCCTTGCCAAAAATAGAAATGTGTCAAGAGTTATGGGACAACTCAAAATAAAATACGTATCAAGTATTATGAGACGGAGGGAGTAGAAAAAATCAAGTTCTAAACTCATACCATTATGCTTTCATGACTAATTTCAACCTCATATCAGTTTGCAAATCAAATGCCCTCTTAATGAGAAAATATTGTATATAGGAATTTAAGCATCAATTATTAATTAATGTAACTTACTCCGTAATTTTTAAATTAAAACTCTTATATAGTTAATTTTGACTAGTATATTAAATCTATCATAAATATTCCTTTTAGATGGAATTTAATTCCTCCGTTTTTTATTATCCGTACCATTTGGAAATTGTGGACTCCAATGTAAAATAAGGAAAGTGGGATTAGGCTGATTTTAGGATCTTAATTAATTGGTAAGAGGAGAGATAATGTAATTTAATAATCCAAGTGTAACCACTCTAACAACCTGTTCACCACCACTATATCCACCAACCACGAACCCAACACCACAATCACCGACCACAAACCTAGCCACCACCACGAACCCGCGACCCAAAATTGACGACCACGAAACCACCAACACAACCACCGAACCCAGCACCACAACCTCCTTCAATGGCGGAAAACACTACCCAAATCGATGGCAACACTCTCCTCGCCAACCACAGCCACAAACTCTCACTGCACCCACCACAACCACTGACCACCATCCCACGAACTCACCCAGACCTAACTCACAGCCACGAACTCACCCAATTCGAACCCACAACCATGAACTACGCTACCACAACCCCAAGAACTCACCCACCACAACTCAGAGCCGCCAAACCCACCACAACCCAGAGTCGCCAAACCCACCACAACCCACAACCAACGAAAATCTAACCTAGTTCTAACTCAAAAATGATCCCAGATCACCTAAAATCGAATCTAGAGCCACCAAAAAATCGATTTCAACGGGATGGGTAGGGGAAATGGAGGGGTTGGGCTGTGTGGGTGGGGGAAAGGGGGTGGGATTCGTCGGCGCCCGGTGAATCTCTGGCACCGGCCGCCGGCAGGGAGGGGGGCATGGGTGACCGACGGGGAGAGGGACTGCCAGTGGGTGGGTATAGTGTGGCTGGCTAGTGGGTTATTATAAGATTAACATTTATTTAAAGATAGGTTATTGATTTAATTAGGTGTATTAGTTGTTTGTGTAAGGGTAATGTGATCTTTTCACAAGTAAAAACTTACTAAATAAGGAAAACAATAACGCAGATAATAAAAAATTCCCCTAAAAAGAAAGAGTGCAAATAATAAAAAACGGAGGAAGTATTTCATTTATGGTAATTTTTATATTGATATATATTAATTTAATTTGATATATGTTTTATTCACATATTGAAAGATATTCATTTGAAATTTAATACATATTCATTTTCATAAGTATTAAAATATGTATACTCCCTCCTTTTTTTGTTTTTTGTTTTTGTTTGACGCACTTTCAATTGCGCGGAGTTTTAGGAGTAATGTGAGTGGAAGAATTATTTATTAAGTAAAAGTAATGTGGAGACCATGGAAATGAAAGTATGTGAGATAGAGTAGTGGGAACCGTGAGAGAGAGAAAATGATAAATTAATGTGAGTGAAGTTTAAAGTAAGAGAGAAAAATAATAAAATATAGTGTAAAGTTACTAAATATGGAAATGTGTTAAACAAAAAAAAAAAAAGAATGGATTTGGAAAGTGTGTCCAAAAAAAAAAAACAGAGGGAGTATTTGCATAATTATAATATCTAAACATGTTAATTTACTTTAATACTTGTTCATTCTTATCTTTCAAAAAAAAAAAATACTTGTTCATTCTTACATAAAAAGATATTTGTTTTAATTTTATTACTTGTTTGCTATCATACTAAAAAAATTGCCAATTAAATGCTAATATTTGTTCATTCACATATTGAAAGATGTACAATTGATTTGGCAAAAAAAAAAGGACAATTGACTTTTAATACATGTTCATTTTTATGTTAAAAGATGTTCATTTATATTTTAATATTTGTTCATTCTCATATAAATTATGTTTTTTTTAGCATCTATTCAAATTAGTATTTGTAAATGTTTATTTAATTATCATGTTTTATTTATAGTGTGTTTGAAATTTTGATTGTTACATATTAAAATTAACATTTTTTTTATGTGATCTGAAATTGGAAAACTATAAAATTACGTCATTAGGAAGGAGAGGAGATGCATGTAAGAGCATCTCCAATGGCAAGCTAATTGTCAAATTAGTTTGCCATGCCACCTAGGATTGCTAAGCTAATCTTCCTTAAAGCTAATTTACATCACAATGGTTAAGCTAATTTTATCAAAAAAAAATTTGCCAAAAAATAATTATTAATTTTTTAATTAGTTTTACTTTCTTTTAAAAAAATATTTGATTTTATTTAATTATATTATATATGTATTAAAAAATATAAAGAAAATAATATTCCAAGCTAATTAGCTTAGATAAGCTAAGATCATCTCCAATGGTTAAAAAATTAGACTAGCTTGCAAATATTAAAAATATTAAGCTATTAGCTAAACCATTGTTGCATATCATGTTAATTAGCTTTGCAAGCAAATTAGCATGGAAAATTATTATTAGATAAAAAATATTAAAATTTTAAAATTAAATTAATTATCAATTAGCTTAACCATTGGGGTAACAAATAGCTTTGATAATTATAGCTTAAAAAGATGAAGTGGCATCACAAGCTCTTAAACAAAATAGCCCACCATTGGAGATGCTCTAATAGCTTTGTTAAGCCAATTTAATACTACTCCAACAGTTAAGCTAATAGCTTGGAATTTTATTAAATTGCAAGCTAGTCCAAATATTTCACTGTTGGAGATACTTATGGGTGTAAGCAAAAATTTGTACAGTATCATTTCGCCAAACAAGGCCCAAATTAAATTAAAAGCCGAATTTTGAAGAGTTTCAAGCCATAAATCTTATTCGGCCCATAATCCTATAGTGCACAGCTCTGCTTTGCTCACATTGTTTTTCTTTCATCATTACTCAATAGTCAACGCCACCACTTCAGTCTTCTCATTCTTCAATTATGATTTTATTTTTTTATTATCTTTCCTTTCCTTAATTGATTAGCTTCATGAATAATAGAAAGTCCTTGTTTATAAATGGCCAAATTTTTTGAGCAGTTGATAGTAACCTTGGTTGATAATCATTTCATCAAGCCAAACGTAAATGTCATACAAATGGAAGAAGTCTATAAGGAAGTCAAAATCGCCTGAGTTATTGAATTATGTGACTATACATGATAACAAAAAAACAAAGCCATATGAGTATTCCACAAATGTGCTGATCGTTCATTGAATTAAGGATTTGCTATGTTCTCCACAGCAAAAGGAGCAATCTCGTGTCATTCGAATCCCGATCTACTAACAGGAACGTCTAGGCACAGCAGCAGCAGGTTCTACCAGTTCTTTGCAGGGTCCTGCTCAAAAGCCAGGTATCAAATCAGCAATATGCCAAATGAGGTTAACTTGGCTAAAAGTGTACCATGTCACTTAAATGGGTTCACATAGAATTTGCAGCCTACCTTTCATGAGAAATTTTGTGCCATACAGTTTTGGATCATCTCTCTTGCAGCTGGAGTTCTATAAGTCTCTGTTGCCCTCTTCACTGTTGTTACAACAACTTGTAAATCAGTTGGATCAACCGTGTCACACTGAAGTACCATTATAAATCAAAATGTCAGTTTTCTAGAGTACAAGAATGTTCGTTACTCGTTAGACCAATGACTTAATAACAGTCAACTCACTGCTCAAAATGGCTTACCATCAAATCAAATAAAAGTGAGAGTATTGAATAATGTCTGCACAGTTGAATACCAATGTTTTTCATGTGATGGGGAAAATATCTTGATGTAATGGTGCATTACTTGATGAAGAAGTGCTCGGCTTTATCTCCAGAGTGGGCAGATAGAAGAACTTGAAAACAATCTAAGAAGTAAGAAATGCAGTTCCATTAAAATCTAAAAATAGATAACTATAAATAAAAAAGAACAACAGATGCAAAAGGGTAACAAGTAATAATAAGCATCATCCATGAGAGTTAAGTTGGATACATGAATAGGCACTACAACTTCAATAGGCACAAAACACTGAAATTCTAAAAAGCCGAGATACCAGAATATTATTCTAAGCACTAGTGATTCCTAAAGCCATTGACTATCACTAATAGAGGGGATTTTATAAATAGAACAAAGAAAGGGAAAGTAATTGTTATTTATCAGCTACGAGTGGCAATGAAATATAACCGACAACCTATTATGTACTCCCGGGAGTACCGTACTCCCAAAGGCAAATTTGTTCATATGAGCAGATTTATTGTTCATATGAACAAATTTACTGTTCAAAATTGCTCATATGAGCAAATAATAGCCTGGGAGTACCATACTCCCGGGAGTATATAACTAATTCTAAATATAACCTGGCTGTTTCTGAACTACCAAAAGTTGAATTCCGATGAAAAGAAGATCATTAAATCTTTGAGCTACAATAGTTATAGCTTATAGGTGCACCCTGATGACATGTCCCTGAATCAAAGATGAAAATGACAACAAACAAAAATGAGTAAGGGATATGCAGATGAAACAATCAATAAACAGGAATTCAAGCCTTTAAGGAAATTACAAACCTTAAATTATAGTGTTTATTAGAGGTGATTATTTCCCGAGTAAGAAACTAAAAATCATGCAGATATTCTGTCCAGGAAGCCATCATCAAGAAAATCCTCAAAAGCTAATTTTATCAGCTCATTAGATATCAGATCTTTATTAATGAGCTCAAATCCAAGGAGGTTGGTTCTTACATAAAGTGTCCTTAAATGTTTCAATTGCTGAGAGTCTGAGACATGATATAATAGCATTGGTCTTAGAATCATGATCGAAACATATACAAGATAAATTAATTAATTAAAACTGTAAATTGGACACTCTTACAGAGTTAATCATATGCAATAGTTTGGTCTTCTCTTTATGTATTATGCACAGAAACTTCTTGCAAGCCTATTTTGAATTCCTGAGGGAAAATGAACAATGAAGTAATTAGCAAAAAGAGAAGATTCTTACTGCTTAGTGGTCCTTTGATAATATAAAAAGAATGATAACCATATAAAAAATTCATTGTTTACCATTCAATCAGATGATTATACACTGTCAAATTCTATCAAAAGAAAGGACAGCCACTTCAAGCTAGGTTGTTTTCTGCTTCTTTATTTATCAGATTTAAAAAGACACTAATAAAGTCAAAACCATTACTCAAATTCACTTATAAAGAAAAGATCTTAGTTAGCATTAAAAAAATAAATGCATGAGATCAGATGCTTATAGGTTACAACTAAGTGAATAACAAGCATCATTTAGAGACGTACTATTAAGTTGGGTACATGAATGAACACTAAAATTTTAGTGGGAGTTCAACCTGTCACAAGGTTTTAGGAGGTTGTAAACACCAGTAGTAGAGGAGAAATTACTAATGGTGAGAAAAAAGCAGTATATATGAAGCTTAATCAATAGAGCATAGAAAGGTAAACATAAAAAAATGTAGATAGTAAACACATGCTATGCTATGAGTCGAAATTCATCAGGTAACATAGTTCTTTGGATCACCATCAGCAGCACTTGAAATACATCTTAAATTAAAATTGAAACCAAGCGAGGCAAGCTTTTACAATACCTTAACATCGTAAACAGCTTCAATACTTAGCACCTTCATTTAACACGAACAAACAGCTGCATATGAAGGTCATTGCAAACCTTGCAAAATTATTATATATGTTTCCAAAATAATAAACAATAATATCATTATTTTAATTCAAAGTTTAAACTCATCTGAAAAACAGCTAAAAAAGTAAATTTGTATTTGTCAAGTTAAATACTACATAGAATCAGTATATGACTACAATATCTATTGCTTTCCACAGTGACAAAAAATATGAATCAGATCTAAATATGTATAGCTATCGAGTTGATTATTGAAGTTCTTTCTCCCACCACTATTATATATATATATATATATATACATCCTTAAAATGTAAATGTTCCTCCACCTTTCTAGAACTCTGCCTCTATACTAATTTTTTTGAGAATGAAAAATAAAAAAGTAGGCAAAAAGGAAATATTATTATGTACTCAAGTTCTGGACTATAGATATTAAGCTAATTAGCTCTTAGAATTCCTAAACCATGTATTTTCATAACTAGCACACTGTCCAAGTCTAAAAGCATTCATGTTATCATGTGTGTATTGTAAAGTTTTAAGATCAATTACATATCAAGCAGCCAAAACCTAAACAAATTTTGATGTATGATTGAATGAATGATTAGACTCAAAAGTCTAAACTGACACCAATTGCAACCTAAAATGGTGAAATATAAGAAATCAGTAAATGATTTTTTTTAGCTTGAGTGAAGTTCAATTGACGTGGTTGTTAGGATTCTTATTAGAATTAAAAGTTGATGTAACCATAAAAAAAGATATGTGAAACCATTATTTAAGGAAACTAACTTTTTTTTTCTGAAAGGATTGAAATAAACTTACTTGAATGGGCTGAGCTTGGTTGATTTCCAGATAGCAATAGCGAGAATCAATCATTCTCAGTTTGTATAAGGCCATTGGGATCACTTATCAAATGTTGTTCTATCATATCACACTCTTTAATACCAACCCATTTAATGTGTGGAGGAAGCGCATTGTCACCCAAAGATTCCAATATGGGGCAAAAATTAATATTCATAGAGTACAGTTTGGGAAGAGTGGAACAACATATTGTTTTCAAATTTTGGAAACCCTTGATTTCTAACCAAGACAAGGAAGAGGGAAAGTCGGGATAGCCAATGGACTCTCATGTTAGCGACCTTCAGCTCAACAACCATAGGGTCGTCATGGGGTGTTTGAATTTTACCCCGATCAGCTTCTGCAATAACAACATCGGGGAATGGGTCCCGGTCAACCTTCTAGGCGGACATTACCTGTCCCAAACTCCGGACATGGTCCTTTGTCCCCCTTATGGTTGGACCTCCTGAAGCAAAGCCGCCAGAGATGACAGCCACATACCCTGAATCAGAATCATCACTCTCATTCAGCTTTTCCTGCTCCTTTCTGGACTTCTTGTCCGTCTGAAGGGTTACAGTAGACTTCAGAACGTAGCTGCTTAGGGGGCCCTCAGCCGCCAACTTGTCTAGCAGCTTCTTTAAATTCACACAGTTGTTAGTCTCATGACCAACATCCTTGTGGAAATGACAATACTTCTGCTTGTCCCTGAATCTTGCCGGGCCCTTCATGGCTTGCGGCTTATCAAACTTGAGACGAACCTTGATTTCCATCAGGATTGAATAGCAATCAGTGTTGAAGTGGAACTTTGGCTCGTAAGCCTTGGATTTACTTTTCTTCTTGGGCGGCTCATTATCTACCGTCCATACCTCTCTTCTCTTTTTCTCTTCCTTCTTCTCGATCTTCTTCTGGGGCGGTTGCTCATTTCACCCACTTTTTGAGTTGTCGGCCTTCTGATGACCGCCCTGCTCCTCAGGCTTGGTAAACTCATAAGCCTGGATCACACGTTTGGCCTCAGCTAAGGCTTCTGGAAGAGTGAATAGCTGCTTTTGAACAATATCAAATTTGAAGTCAGAGCCCTGCCTGAGCCCCTTGTAGAAATCCGTAACCGCAACCTCATTGGTTATGCCTGGGATCTGCATCCTTTCTATGTTGAACCGCCTAACATAGGACCTCAAACCTTTGTTCTTTCCTTGTGTAATGTTGCTAAAGTTCATGCTGGTTTCCTTGCTGGAATATACATCGAAAACTGATCGACAAAAAGAGTTGCCAATCCTCTGAAGCTGGTGACAGAACCGGGTGCTAAGGTAGCAAACCACCTCTGTGCAATCCCAGTCAAAGTTGCCGGGAAGCACCTGCACCATGTGGCATCATCCACCGCCTGCAAGTACATCAAGTTGATGTAT
Organism: Salicornia ramosissima; assembly: GCA_951394345.1. Taxonomy (NCBI): domain Eukaryota; kingdom Viridiplantae; phylum Streptophyta; class Magnoliopsida; order Caryophyllales; family Amaranthaceae; genus Salicornia; species Salicornia ramosissima. Next base: position 23,753,026 of record OX596233.1, on the reverse strand, counting down.
GCCATCAAGTGATCCTCCGGATTTTGGGTGCCATCAAAGGCGCCTACCAGAACATTCTTGATTTTGTATGGCTGAGGAGCTTCCTCTATCTCCTTTGAGAATGCCGAGCGGCGCTCTCCTAGATTTAGGATTCGCATTTGAAAGTCGAGAGCTGGAGAGAATGCCGTCTGACCAACCTGACGGCCCTGTCCCAACATATTTTGGGCGACCGAATAGTACGGAGAACCCTGATGCTCCCGGCCTCGAGTCTCCTGATGAAGATTCTCTCGGCCAATGACTAACGGCGAGCCGGCTGGAGGCGGCCTCCGCTCAGCCATTAGCCTTGCTGCTTCTTGCTCTTTCCTTTTAAGAAGCTTGTCATCTGCCGCCACTGGTTTCTTCCCTTCCTGAATCTGCTCGCGCCTCCTGTGAGCGGATTCTAGGTCCATGTGACCTCTCTGCTCTTGGCTACTTATAGTGCGCCTCAGGGAGTTCTGGAATGAACCATCCGACATAAGGAGAAGAGGCAGTATCAGACTCGGGCGGACTTTTAGTCCGCTTGTGAGATAGGTAGTGGCGAGCATCATTGAAAACTAACTGACTGCCAACAGCGTTGACATGCCTGATGGGCTTTCGAAGAACGGGAGCTTCTGGGATCCGGACCTTGGACCAGTCGACATTAGCAAAGTCTATGTCCACTTGTTCCTTCTGCTGAGAGGAGGGGTGAGGCGTCGGGCGCCTATCCTTGGTTCGCCTGGATCCTTGTGGCTGATCCTTTTGAGCGGTCTTAGACTTCTTCTTTGCTGATTTGGGGGCAGTAGCTTCTACCCTTTTCTGCTGCACAATGCTTAAAAGTTGATCCTTCAGATCCCCAAACATTCTCATGACTTCGTCCCGGGTCAGATTGCCTGGGAAGGATTTTCCATAATGACTGGACCCTGAGACGGCGCCAAATGTTTCGGGGTTTTCTGACGTCCCTCGGGAGAGTAGTTGGTCGGACTGGTCGGATCGCCTCTGGTACCTGAAAAGACTGAACACACGACGGGGTCGGGTTCACTTCTGACGCTCAAGTCAGTACTTGATCTAGAGATCGTAATAAAAGACTAAGAAAGCTGTAATAGAGAGAATTTTGGATGTGATAAATAGTGTAATCTGTCCTTTCTCTCATTAATGAGAGTATTTATAGCCTAGGGATTGGTGCCTTTCTCTAGGGTTTTTTCCCTAGAGTTTTGGGCCCCTAATCTCCCCTTTTTAGGCCCTTTATGGATAGGTTAGGCCTTTCCAACCCTTTATTACTTTGGACACGTGTCACGCTCTCATTGGCTGTTCATCAGCCAATAGGGAGGTGCCACGTGTTTCTTTAACATGGCGACATGTATCGCCTTATTATTGGGACATGTGTTGCTCTTCCATTAGTCCACGTGTCCAGGGTATTTTTACCGTAAACAGGACCTATTAAATAATGTTTAATTTATTAAAAAAAGAAAAGAAATGAAAAACTTAAAAAAAAAAAAAAAAACCAAAAACAAGGCAGACCCCTCCTCTCCCCTCCCCTCCCCTTCAGCCACCCTATGCCCACCCCCTCCCTGCCGGCGTCCAGTGCCCAGAGGGTTGCCCGGTGTTGGCGAACCCCACCCTTCTCCCTTTCCCCCACCCGAGCAGCCCAGCCACCCTAAATCCCCCAAATCCGTTTGCCCACCACCACCGTGAAACCCCCAAAACCACCCCTTTCCGATCCCCCGCTGCCGGAAACACCCCTTTCCCCCTACCCCACCATAAATTCCGACCCCCCTCCCTTAATTCAACCACCCTAAACCACCACCACCGGTTTTAGGGTTTCGTTTGGGGTGGTGGTTTTGGCTAAGGTGGCTGGATTAAGGGGAGGGGAAGGGGAGGGGGGTCGGAATTTAGGGTGGGGTAGGGGGAGGGGGGTGTTTCCAGCAGCGGGGGATGGGAAAGGGGCGGTTTTGGGGGTTTCACAGTGGTGGTGGGCAAACAGGTTTGGGGGATTTGGGGTGGCTGGGCTGCTCGGGTGGGGGAAAGGGAGAAGGGTGGGGTTCGCCGACACCGGGCAACCCTCTGGGCACCAGACGCCGGCAGGGAGGGGGTGGGCATAGGGTGGCTGAAGGGGAGGGGAGGGGGGCAGCCTGCTTTTTTTTTTTAATATAAAAAATTATTATTTAACCTAAAACCTAACCAAATCTGTTAAGGGGTAGCAAAACCTATAATAACTGATTTTTAGTGGTAGTAAAATAAAATAAAATTTTAAACAGGTAGTAAAATCAATAATGGGTGTTTTAAGTGGTAGTAAAATACAAATTTTCCTTTTATTAATGGAACGTGTAACCTAATGAACTCATTTACTTCCACTAAGAAATTTTTTTTATAGGGTCATTTTATATACTACTCCCCCCGTCACATATCTACATATCTTACATAAATTAGAGAAATAGGCATGTAGATTCATAATTCATATAAAAGGACAATTGTTCCATTATAGCAAATGTTGGGGGTTGCCATGAAAAATTTCTACTCCCTCCGTTTCATAATGTTAGTCCCATTTACATAAATCGATGTAATTTTTTAATCGTATATATCTTCAATTTTACAATAACAAAAATTATAGAAATTAGATATTAATAATCTACGCACTTAGACGAATAAAACAAGATCTCATATGACTATGTTTGTTCTTATATATTGAGAGAAAAATAGAAGATTCTCTCTTATTTTTAATAGTCAACAAATTCCAAATGGGACTAACATTAAGAAACGGAGGGAGTATTAAAAAAACTAGGTAAAGGGTAGGAATTAGGATGCAGTCGATGTACCATACATGATGTGGATAAAATCGTTGTTGGAAGAATTAATGAACTCAGGGAAAAATGGTCGTTGAGTGTGTTAATGAACATGGGGAATAAGCATCCATTACAAAAAAAAATTGGATGGAAAAACAATAGATGGGGCCCACTTGTCAAAATTATGACTAGAATGCCTAAAATGACAGTACTACTCCAACTTTTTAATATTTAGGGTAGGTTTTTTAATAAAAGTTTCACTGGTTAGTTGTTCACAAATTCACTTATTAAGAGGTAATTTCCGACAATTTTTTCTTATTATTATCAATAAGCTATGAGTATATGAAATAAAAATCAGAATATACTAGTTTGTTATTATCAACCAATCTAGACAACAAATTTGCAAAGAGCTTTTGTAATTAGAGATACATCTGCGATAACATGTGTCTAAAGAGAAAATTTGGTTGTTATTGAGCTACCAAAATTCGAGATTTTTTTTTTCAAACACGAGACAAGCCTAGCCGTAAAGAAACAAACAAAAAAACACAGACATCAAAAGAAAAAAAAATACAAAGACAACAAAGTACATTACTCCCCAAGAAACGAACAATTAACACATCATTAGGAGTCTCGGGACCATTCTAGCTCGAGAGACTTCACTATAAGGTCCTAAGCAGCAAGAAGATCCTTAGGGATCACCTCAAACAACACCATCTTCCACTTCATCCTAACACCATAGTTAGCAAGCCAATCTGCCGTCATATTAGCTTCTCTGTAACAAATTAACAATGACTCAAATTAATCTCCCAACCTTGACAACGAATAATAAGTGCTTCACACTTCCGATTATGAATATAAGGGGGAGTTGAGAGAAGTATAATATAACTCAGCAGTCTCAGCAGCCTAAGCACCACCTCTGAGATGAATGGCACATTCATCAAATTGAAAAAAAAATAATTTTTGGCTGATTGAATCGAAGATTCAAGAACATGCTACAGTTACGATCGATGCTACCTGAGTCCTTGAGATATACTTCCTCTATAATTTAGTTGCTCCCTTTCTAATACCCCTGATTCAAAAGTGAAAAAGACAGGATTATGCAAGTGAATAAATCATACACCACAGTTAGTTCAAGTCAATAACAAACCTTAATATTTTGTAGTCTTTGTTGAAAGGCATGAAAGCTGACTAAAATCAGGAAAACACAACATTTCATGAGATCATTTGTTATACTGATAAACCCAAATTCAAAGTAGTTAGTTCTCAGACTTCTCACATATAGTGTCCTTGGATATTTCAATTGAATTGATAGTCAGAGACATTATAATAACCATGGTATTCCAAGCAATCATATTAGAATCAATTGCAAAATGAACTAATTATATCAAATGGTAAATTAGACACTCTGACCTTATAGAACTAATGTTCTTAAGAGTTAGCATCGAAACTGTAAATTTTTGGATTGGCTTTGTGTTGATTTCATTTAAAATCAATGCTTTAATCATACGGCATATTTAGATTAATTTCCAAGGGAAAAGAAATGCTTAATGTTGTAGTTAACAAATACATATAAAGCATGAGTTAAAGTTCAAATCAGGTAACATAATTCTTCGGATCACCATCAGCAGCACTCGAAAATACATCTTATATTGAAGATATATAATTCCTCCACTTTTATGTCCAAAGACAATACTGAATACTAATTATCCATTTGAGAAAGCAAAAACAGTAGTCACAAAGGCAATTTGATGTACATACTACGTAGTACTAATGTTCCTAAACAACCTACAAAGTATTTCTTTACCAATCCATGGTCTGCTTGCTTTCAGTCTACACTTCTGCTGAGTGAAGGATAGCACTGAGCTTCTTCAGATCACCATAATTGCGCATCATCTTGAATTTGATTGATATGCCCTTGGCCATTGTCTGATTCATTGCTCTCACACTGACACTGCAATTGAACCAAGTTATCAAAGTTAGAACACAGAGCTATCCTTTTGTAACATTTTACTTCCCATCCTGTGGAGTATGGGTAGTCTTTCCTTGGAGTGTAAATGCAATGTGACGATTTTAAAGTTCGTACAATTTTTAGTGGCATCTTCATCTTTTCAATGCTAATGTGGCCTATGATTAAATGTTGTACTTTTACATATAATGCTTTCCCTATTCTCTTAACACAATGAAGTTTAACCATCAATATACAGCCAGGAAACAATAACGAAGAAATCCAACATATAGAAATTAAACACACCTCAGTATTGATTGAATAATTTTGGGAGATACACTAGACTAAACAATGCTTCATTACAGAAAAAAAAATACTATACATTATTGTTTCTAGTTTTCTAAAGTTTGTAGTGCATAGTTACAATATCATAACTTGAATTTTTCTGTTTTCAAGGTTATTTTTCTCTGATAGACAGGTCATGTTGATCAGAAAGTTCCTATAAAAGAGAGTTCTGTACAGCAGCTCATCCGATCACTAGATCAGGCCTTCGATAAATCAGCATTGCTACTGATGAACACGAATTCTAGGTGGTTGGTGCTCTCATATCATATTTTTTCCTTAATTGTTTCAATTGAATTCATTCAAAAAAATAAAGATAAAAAGTAAAAAATTAAATTGTTTCAATTGAACCGAGGGTCTGAGACATGATAACAGGCTAACAGCATAGGTTTTCAAATCATGATAGATATAATTTTCAAGATAAACTAATTAGTTAAAACTGTTAATTAGACACTTAAACCTTACAAAGTTCAGGACATTTGATAACTACTAGTAGCATTTAAGTGCAGATCTTAAGAATGACTTAGATTTCCAGATCATATGCAAAAGTTTGGCCTTCTCTTCACTTTCATCTATGTGCTCAGAAACTTCTTACAAAATCAGATTAGTTGAGGAAAAATGCTTTAACTATCTAAGTACCAAAAAGATAAGATGATTACTACTTGCTGTAAATGATAAACAAACAAAAAAAGCACTCTTAACCATCACTCAGATGATAATGCACTGTCGAAATCTACTGAAGGACAGTCACAATTCACAAAGGAAACAAAATATGATTATCCCGTATAGTCATTTACAAAAATCTTCCTCGTCCATCCCTTTAGTTGGGTAAAAGAATGAACACTCACAATATTGTTGGAGGTTGAAAACACCAGAAGTAGAGGAGAAATTACTAAAGGTGGAAAACAAAAGCAGCAGGAAATTAAATCAACAGAGCATAGATGAACCAATCAGAATATACTATTTTGATATGATCAACCAATCAGGACAATAGATTGGTAAATAGCTCTAACCATTAAAGAAACCTTAGCAATAATATGTGCCAAAAGAAGTAAATCAAGTTGTAATATATTGAAAATTATCAAATGTAGAGAACAGATGAATGGCACAATCTTCTATCACATTGAAAAAATTGAATCAAAGAAAATGCTACCTGAGTCCTTGAAATATATGTCCTCCGCCATGTTTTTATTAGGTGCACCCCTTATAGTATATCTGAATCAAAAGTGAAATATGAAAACCAGTTCAATCACAAGTAGAAGTTTAGTAATGAATAATGAAGAGACATCAAAAACACATAACCAAAAAACTAGATAGTAAACACATACTATAATCAAAATGAAATATAATTAGCTGTGAAGCTTCAAAGAAAGATGCTAATTAATTGATCATACCATATTGCAGGCACCTTATGGTGAGGATCCATGGGACTAAGCTTTGTTAGGAAGGAGGAATTACCAATAAGACGACTGACTGATTAGCTAGGATTGTAGTGAAGTATTTCTCAAGAATAACGTTTTACATTTAAATCACCCTCCGGGGTCTATTGAGGATGTACTTTAGGAGGATAAACCTCCATAACTTTGTTACTCTTCTTGAATTAGCCCTTATATTTATATTAAAAAAAAAGAGTAGTATATCGTGAAAGATATGTAAATATGAATAGCTATTTGATTAATCAACTTTTCCCTCCCACCACCATTATTTTCATCAATAAATGATGTAAAATAAAGTTTGAGAATGCAAAATAAAAGTGGGCAAATAGACAATATGATGTACTAATTAAATTCTGGACAATGGATGTGACAAGCTCTTAGAATTCCCAAACAACGAATTCACTTGACCAACACACTATTCAAGTCTCAAAAGAATGCATGTTAACATGTATTGTAAAATTCCAAGAGTAAGCTACCTACTGCATGGAATATCTGAAAACAATAATTAGACAACGAATAAGTCATTTGTACTCAATCATACATATTAAGCATAAATAAAAGGAATTATGTAAACATAAAATTTGTATTTGAGAGTGAGACCAATTATTAAAGTGAACTTACTTGAATGGGCTGAGCTCAGTTGAGTTCCAGACAGAGGCAGCGAGGATGTTCCATTCTCTGTTCTTATAAGGCCATTGGGATCACTTGTCAAATGTTGTTCTATCATATCGCACTTTCTAATATCAACCGATTTAATGTGTGGAGGAAGGGCATTGTCACCAAAGGATTCCAATTTGGGGCAAAAATTAATATTCATAGAGTACAGTTTGGGAAGAGTGGAACAATATATTGTTTTCAAATTTTGGAAACCCTCTATCTCTAACCAAGACAAGGAAGAGGGAAAGTCGGGATAGCCAATGGACTCAACTGTATCAACACAGCTGCCTACATTTTCCAGTGCAAGATAATGAAGGACTTTAAGAAGGTGGAATCCCCACTCTTTTATTGGTTTGTCTATCTTGGTTCCTCTGATTGAAAGACAAATCAGGTTTCTGGGTAAACCACCTTCTGGAAAGTTGTGAAAATTTGGGCAATCGTTAATTGATAATTGTGTAAGGGGGGTAATACCGCCAACCAACGATTCAAGCCTTGGGCAACCACGAACAAAAAGATCAGTGAGGTTGGGAAGGGTTCTGCTACCAGATATGATTTTCAAATTTTGGAAACCCTCGACATATAATCTATTCAAGGAGGAGGGGAGAGAAAGATTTTGGGGCAGAATACACTCTACTGAGTCAGCTGAGCTGATGAGCTCATTGATCTTCACTTTGTTTGGAAACTGACTGAATGAAGAAGAGGGGAGACAAAGATCTGAGACCTCATTAATACACTCTACTGAGCCTGCTGAACTGCCTAATTTTCTAAGTGTAAGTACCTCAAGTGAATGGAGGAGGTGCAATCCCCACTCTTGAATACTCTGTTTAATGTTCACATCATTAATTTCAACTGATTTTAGGCTTCTAGGTAAACCACCTTCTACTAAGCTATGGATTTTGGGGCATTGATCAATCGATACTCGTTCAAGGGTGGTCAAATTGAGCAGTTGAGCAGGAAGTCTTTCCATATTTTTGCAGTCTTGTAATTCAAGCCTATGTAAAGCAGGGAGAAGAAGGCTTTGTTTTAAGGATCTTAGACTTGGGCATCTTTGTATTGACAAATGGTTGAGCAGAGGAAGTTCCAATGAAGCCTTTGGGTAGACTCCTATGCTTTCATTACTCTTTTCGTTGTCAATTCCAGGAGACAAACTTGTAGGTTGGTCATCAAGTTCTACATAGCCTAGTTTCTCGCAATCATAAATCCCCAACGAGTGTAGAGTCAAGGGTATATAACATATAGAGACCATGGACTTGCAACTTTTAACGTTGAGTTTTTCAAGATGACAAGTCGCGGAAAAATAAATTCTTGAATTCCAAGGATTGTAGTTGCCTGCATTCTCGGATATCCAGTGTTCTAAGAGAAGGCAAATGAGAAGGTAGATCGCCTTGCAATGACGGACAATCATTAATAGAAAGGTTTTCAAAGATGGGGAATGCCTTGTCGTCAATTGCTGGGTGCTCCCACTTCTCCAAGGATCCCATACCAAAAATATATAGAGCCTTTAAAGATGGAAAAGGAGTTAAACAATGCCCATAAAATTCAAGACCTACCTCTTTAATACCATTCATTTTCTCAATTGAAAGACTCTTCAATGAGGGTAGCTGTCCCAGTGGAGGCAAGCATTCACATTTGTGACACTCTTTCAACTTTATGTCCACTATATTACTGAAAGAGGGATCTCCCAACCAACTTGGGAGTTTCGAGCCCATGTACCCATCCAATACACAAATTTTGATGTTATTGTGAGGCTGCAACATCTCAATCACACCTCTCTTAGCCATGTCATCAACCTCATCATCTGTACGCGTTCCCCATTTCATATGCAACTTATCTAGACTCTCTTTCCTATGCAATTGAGCTTCCTGTGCATGCTCAAAGTCTGTTACATATTCTACTCCAAAAATGAATAAACTTCCATGGAGTTGATTCACTTACCCAACTCCCTTACCCTTGACCCACCGTCAGGTGCCAACACAAATCTACTCAAAGTTTGCAAGTCTGTTAATCTCCCGATTCCAAGTGGCATCTCCTTAAAAAACACTCCACCAATGAACATGCAGCGAAGTTTTCCCAGCGATCCAATGTATGGAACCTTCTTAAGTTTTTTAAAGTCATTCAAGAGCAGTCTTTGCAGATTCCAAAGATAGCCGATAGATTGTGGCAACACTTTTATTCTTGGAAATTTGAGGCTAAGGAAGCGCAAGTGTTTTAAATCACCAATACAATCTGGCAGAACCTCAATTTGGTTTGAAATTAGGCGTAGAGCACGTAAGTAATGCATTCTTTGGATGATGTTCAATTTATCAACTTTAATATAATCTTTTCTGCATAGAAATGTTCGTAGCTGAGGAGCCGTAATTAATCTTCCCAAGGTTTGAACATGGTCAGTGATAAATAAATGGCGAATTCTTTCAAGGTCATCTCTCCCGGAATCCATTACATAACAGCCATCACCTGCAGCCAACTGAGCCATATCATGGATGAGGTCATGCATGATGAACTCTTCTCCGAAAAATGATGATTTTCTTTCCAACAATGATCTTGATAAAAGATCATTGAAATACTTGTGGCCCATATCTTCCATTCTTTCATTTTGAGTTTCTGGTAAAAATCCCTGAGCCATCCATAGAAAGACAAGTTCCATCTCCCTAAACTTGTAGTCTTTTGGAAATACTGAACAGTAAGCAAATACGCGCTTCAAATGAGAAGGCATGTGATGGTAACTCAACCTTAGAACTGGTAATACATTGCATTCCTTATTTTCTTCACCCCAAACATTGCAGTCTAATATCTGTCGACGTTGACTCTTATCTGTAGTACTTTTCAGAAGACCTCCTAGGGCTTTTGCGGCCAATGGCAATCCTTTGCACTTCCGTATAATATCTTTCTTTATCTCAGGACCGTCCATATCTTCATTTGCATGATGCTGAAATAGACGCCAAATATTATCACCCGACAAACCTGGTAAAAGCATGATGGTGTTGTGGCTTTTAGTCATCTTCTTTGCAATGTTCTCATTTCTTGTGGTCATTACCACTTTGCTTCCTTGTGCATCATTTCGGAAAGGAATCTGTAGCCTGTCCCAATCGGCATATTCTTCACTCCAAATATCATCAAGAACAATATAATGAAGAATTTTTTGCCATTTAGCACTTGCTGCAATCTCACTTGCGCTTGATCCAAGTTGCTACAGTCGAAGTTGCTCTGGGTGGCTGAGTTGATAATGTCTTTTGTGACACGTTTAACATCAAACACGTCTGAAATGCACACCCATGCCTTGAGATCAAAGTAGTCCTTCAGCTGCTTATCGTTGTATACATACTGAGCAAGGGTGGTCTTACCAATGCCACCGGTTCCAACAATGGGAATCACAACATAATTATCAATACTCTGCTCATCGTTCAGTAGCCGTGCAATTATCTCTTGTTTCTTGTCACCCCTTCCAAAAACCTCATATACCAAAGAAGTGGATTCTCTCTGGTTTCGTAGACTTTCTATTTGGATGGTCTGCTGTTGCATCATGTGTGGTGCTGTCAGGCTCAAACTATGTGGCGTCTGGTCATGTATATCTTGCAAGCGCTCTGTAATCTCATTAATCTTGTGTCGAGTGGCTTGATCAATAGGGTTGAACAAGGTGGAGAGACTACTTGCAGCTCTTGCATATATGTTTTGCACCTGATCATTGAATTTAAGAGTTATTTAACATTAGCTATTGAAATAATCTTTTTATTCTCTCTTTTAATTTAAATCATCTTAAACTTAAATTTTTGTAATTTTGTTTGTCTTTGTCTTTGCCAAACAGCAGTGCAGCACTGCCCATATAGCAAGAATTGTGCAGGATACATTAATTAAATCAATAGGCATTTGGGTAAATACTTTTGTTAAATAAATCAGGTTGTTTAAATGGGGTAATTTTTGGATATGTCTGGTTTAGGAGATCTCTTGTCTAGGTCCCTCACAGTTGAGCTTATTTTATCACCAGTTTTTTTTTTTTTAATTAAAAGTACTCTTAATTGAATGTAAGGTAAGTAGCAATAGCCTAGCATTATGATTTAGGATAAGTTTTGTATACACCCGGTTTTCAATAATTTACTGAACAACAGGGTCACTTTTGTCAAATTTAGGATAAATAACTCTTATATATGTCAGAGTAACTTTTGTGCGTTTTAGTGTAACTTTTGTACATTTTATTGTCACTTTATAACGGTTGTTCAATAATTTACTGAACATTCGTTTTATTTAAAAGTTTGTCTATGATTTATGACAATGATAATAATCCTAACAAGTAAGAAAAATATGAAAAAGTAAAAAGCACAAACCATATTGCCAGTGTGTAAGTGATCTTCCTCCGCCTTCGCCTTGTTCAAGTGGTAACCTAGAGCTTCGATAGCAAAATGATCCAAGACATCCTCAATGTCGTAGGCTAAATCTTGGAGGTCATTAAGCCATAACTTAACAGGTTTACTGTGAAACTGCTGCAGCTCAGCATCTTCCAACAGAGCCTCCAACAAAGTAAGTTGTCTCTTCCATTTCTTGATTGTTTTGGGAAGATCAATCCCACCAACCATCTTCAAGAACTGAATCCCTCCTGCTGTCAACATCTGCTCAAACAACACCTGCAGAAATGCTGACAGAAACGTCTCGCCTATTGCCATCTTTGATCAGCTACTACTCCTTGCAAATTTTATTTTTTTTAATTTATGATTTTTGCATAAAACAAGTGATTGTGATTTGTGAATGAAAAGAATGGTTTATCTTAGTGTGGGGTTTAAGGCAGGGTAGGAAGAAGCTAATGGGAAAATGAATTATTGGTGTAATAGATGAATGAATACAGTATGGTTCAATGATTAGTTTTTTTTTGTTTTTTTTTTTCATTCGTATTAAAAGTTATGGAAATTGATTTAATTGTATCTGAAAATCTAAAAACATACTTGTATAATATACTACGTAGTACAAGTACTCAAGAAACAAGAAAGGGTTTAACTCCATAATATCTTGATGAGTTTAAAATTGCAATACAAATTACTGAGTCTAAAATTCAATAGTATAATTAGCTAAGCTTACAAGAACAAGTATTGTTCCTTTTTAATGTTAGATGAAAATTTTATTATTCCTTTTATTTAATTGTTACAACTTACAAGAACATGTATTGTTTAAAAATTAGGGAAAATTCTCCTGGTAAACCTATATTTTTAATTATTCTCCTGGTAAACCTATATTTTTAATCCCGTAACCCACCCCCTTCCCCTCGAAAACCACCACCGGAACCGCGAATAACCATCGTCTTCTTCGTCGATGATGGGTACCCCGCCGGCGACCCTGCCCCCACCCCTTTCCCATCCAGAATAGCCACCGGAAACTACCGCGAAACCACCAAAATCGAATTTAGGCTTTCGATTTTTCGTGGTTTTGGGGCTAGGCCTTAGAGATGCGGGGCACGAGTCTGGGCGGGGAGAATGGCGGAGGAGTCGTTGTCGATGTGGGAAGCAGAGGAGGTCGCCGGCGATGTAGGAGGCAGGGGAGGGGGATGTCAAGGCTTGTGGGAGGCAGGGAAGGAGAGGGTGATGTCGGGGCTGCTGGGAAGCACGGAAGGGAGAAGCGAGGTGACGTGGCTGGGGTGGTCGGTTATCTGGCGCCATGGGAGTGCTGGTAGCTAGGTGCCGGACTCCGGCCACCAATTGCCGGCAGGGAAAAGGAGGGGAGGAGGAGCTAAGTGGTTTTACATAATAAAAAGGAGGGGAGGAGGAATAGGGGAAGTGGGGGTGATTTCAGGTGTGTAGGGTTGTTGGGGTGGGGTAGAGGGGGCGGTGGTGGGTCGCCGACGAACAGGGGGTAGGGATGCCGCCGTCCGAGGGCTGCTGCTGGCAGTGGGAGGGAAGAAAGGGGTGGGGGCTGGTGGGTGGTGTGGGGTTTTTTTTTTTTAATTTTTTTTATGTAATTTATATTATCAAGGGTATTTATGTAATTTAAATAGGTAAAATGACTCATTTATGTCATTAATGCTACCATTTGTAATGTTATATAAACAAGAATTTACCAAAGATAATTGGATTTTAAAAAATTCACCACTTAGAATAATTAAAAATATAGGTTTACCAAGGAGAATTTCCCTAAAAATTAAGAAACATAAGACGAAAGTTTTATTTTCTTTATTTACTCTTACTCTGTATTATTTTAAGTAAAACAATTTCTTTAAATTTTTCAACTTTTTTATTTTTAGTTATCGAGCAAACAATTAATAACAAGGAGGGGCATTAGAGGTGTCAATTTGGATGTTTAGATCCGGTAAATTTGAGTCATAATCTAATTTATTAGGTTCATATAAGTCGTCGATGAGCGAGAACAATTAATGTCACAATATCGCTGATAAAACTTCCAAATTAGCACAAAACAATTCACAATCATTGTTGTGAGTAATGGGATTAACTAAAGTTTATTGTGTAATTAGTACCTAACCTAACCCAAGTGCTTGCTTTCTTTGATTAATTGTAGTTCATATAAGTCGTTGTATGTATTGTTGTACATACTGCTGCTGATAAATATTGAATACTGTTAGAAATCAGAATATTTTGTGTATATTCTTATGTAGGAAGTTTTAATTATTCTGATTTAGTAGCCATAATTAGTGATATTTACTCTTATTATTCATAGCTAAAATAGGCAGGAAATTGTGTATATAATGCTGTAACTTGTTCTATGAAATATATAAAAAAATTCAGTATTTCAATTTAACTTGGTATCAGAGCCAGGTTCCGATCTCCAGTGACCGGCAACCCATTAGCCTCATCATCTACCATGGAAGCCGACAGCAAAACCGTTGTCCCAAAACAGGTTACCATGGAAGATTTATTGCAATTACTGTCACAATTAAACAACAACAAATCCACATCAGAAAACCCGAATCAAGCCACCCAACCCATCCAAATTCCAGAAAAACTAAACCATAAAAACTTCACAAAATGGGCGAAACTAATGCAGCTAGAGCTTAACGGAAGGGGAAGGCTCAGTCACATCACAGCCTCCCCGCCGAGCCAAGATGACCCAAATTACTCCAAATGGGTTCAAAGGGACTCACTCGTTATTTCCTGGATAATTGGGAATATAGACTCAGAGCTGCAAAATCAGTTTCTAGACTATCCTACCTCGAAGGATTTGTGGCAAGGAATAGAAACCCTCTATGGTGGGACGAAGGATGGGCTTCAGATCTTTGATCTTACGGTCAAAGCCAACAAAATCCAACAAGAAGGAAACCCAATTGAAGTATATTACAGCAAGCTTACCGGAATTTGGAAAGAAATAGATCGGCGCTCACCAAATCCAATGAAGGACCCAGAGGACAAAACGATCTACAATCGGATTATACAACAAAATCGGTTGTATCAATTCTTGGCAGGGGTAGAAGAAACCCTCGACAAAGACCGGCGGGACATCCTCAACCGAGATCCTTTCCCTACACCAGAGGAGGCCTTCGGTATCATCAGGAGAGAAATTAACAGAAGAGGGATTATGAACTCAGTACCACCAAAACCCTCAACAGTAGAATCATCGGGGATCGGTGGTGGATTCGCGGTGAAGAGTCGGATGGAGAGACCTAATTTCCGTCGAGAAGATGACAAAACGGGACTCAAATGCACCCATTGTGGAGGAACAAGACACACAAGAAAAGGATGCTTTGAATTAATAAGGTATCCAGAATGGTGGGGGGATCGGAAAAAGAAAGGAGAGAAGAAGAGCTCAGGCAACACAGTGGCTGCCTTCACTGACGGAGGAGCAACAACGAAGGAAGAAGAGAAACAACCTGATGATGCCGCCGCAAGGAGAGAGAATGACACAGGTATAAAGGGAGGTGAAGGTATGAAAACCCTAGGTTCCTTTTATAATGTTGATTTACATAACTCTTTTGAACTTCTTTGTCATGACCCAAAAGAAACCAAAATGACCCAAAAAAATGAAACCAACAGTCCAAATATAGGGCTAGTATGCAAAACAAATAAAAATATTAAATGGATTTTTTATTGTGGAGCAACTGATACTATGACATTTGATGGTAATGATTTAGAAAAAATTCACCCACCAAATAAAAACCACATTCAAACAGCCAATGGAGAAAAAATCAAAACAGAAGGGTCAGGGACTGTCCAAATTTCTGATAAAATTAAATTACACAATTGTCTATTTATACCAAACCTATCCCACAAATTACTTTCCGTGAGTCAAATGACAAAGGAGTTAAACTGTACAGTTATTATGAACTCTCATGGTTGTATTGTTCAGGATGCTCAAACAGGGGATATTATTGGGCGTGGTACTGAAGAGGACGGATTATACTATGTCGATCAGACGTGTAATAACCCGGAATTTTGGGCCAGAAAATTTCGTGGTTATTAATGTAGTTTAATTAAATTCTAAGTCCAAAGGCCATCTAAATTGGACTGTTTTTATTTTTAGCCCAATCTTTTCTTTTCCAAATTGGGCCAAAGACCCAATTCTCTTCTTTGTTTAGCCTTGGCCGGTCCTTGTTTATTTTTGGGCCAATATTGTTTTTGTTTTAATTAATTAAATATTAATTATTATTTTTGGATAATTAATTAATTTAATTAATTTAAGATAATTTAAATACCTATTCAAAGGTTGTTGAACTAATGCCCAATTTTAGCTCAACACCCTCCCCCCTACCTTGCTACCTCACGGCAGCCCTAATGTGATAATTAGGGTTTTGCTTGTTGTTTTATTTTCTATAAATAGGACCCCTTCACCTCATTTGGGTCCTAATTGCTATTTGATCAAAAACCCTAAAAAAATTACACTTCTCTTCTCCTTTTTCCTCCCTCTAAAAAAAACCCGTGCCTATTCACCATTTTTGGTGAATTTTCCTTGGAAATTTATTAAGCGAATCCAGGTAACTATGCTCTCCTCTTTAATCTATGGGTAGAAAAACACATAGTTAATTAGGAATTGAAGCATGAAAATTGTAGGAAGTTTAATATTGTTTTCATATGAACATGTCGAGTATATGGATGATGATGTTCTTGATTTATTTTTCATGTATTTTCATGATTTGATGTATTTCTTGAAATCTCTAATTGTTGAATAATTACTTGTATGAATTTATCTATTAATCAAATCTTGTTATTTCTTGATGAATTTTTCGTGGCAGTTTGTCTACTGTTTTATTTTGAATCATAATTTATTTCGTGGCAAAATTCGATCTTTTCTCGCTTGAAATAATTTAATCCTTCAAACTGATAAAACTGTCCAGTTTTAGTTTATGAATTAATTAGTATACTTAATCAAATCTAATGGCTACGAAATTTTAAGTGGAAGTCAGTAATACTGTTTTAAAGATTTTGTAATTTTTTTCGTAATTTTT
Organism: Salicornia ramosissima; assembly: GCA_951394345.1. Classification (NCBI taxonomy): domain Eukaryota; kingdom Viridiplantae; phylum Streptophyta; class Magnoliopsida; order Caryophyllales; family Amaranthaceae; genus Salicornia; species Salicornia ramosissima. The sequence continues at coordinate 23,736,499 of OX596233.1, read as the reverse complement.
AAAGATCGTTTGCTATGGCAGAAAATTCTGAAACCGAATTCAGCCTAATCTGACTGGTTAGTTATAAAATCACTTAAAAATAGTAAAAGATGTTAGTTTTAGACGAAATTTATGCACGTTAGTCCTTGAACCCATATTTAGCTCCCATAAAAATTTCCAGATTTTTAGAGATCTTTAGATGGTCGTTTTTAATTTAATTCTTTAAAAATCAGATTGTATAAAATAGGGCAATTGAATTATTAAAATATGCTATTATTCATTCTTGAATTTTCGAGTGACCTAAGTATTAAAAGGGAACTAAAAATATGATTTTTATGATGAATCTTGATAGTATTGAATTATATTGATTAATCTTGAATTAAAAATTAAATCTTGTTATTATCTCCTAATTGTCGAGGGTATAGAAATTAAAAGAAGAGTTAAAAATATTATTTTTATGTTAATCTTGATGAATGTTGTTGAAAAATATGATTTTTATGTTTATTAATTAGTTAAATTATTTAATTCTTGATGATTGAATTCATATAAATTAATTGAATAATTTTGGCTATTATTGATATAAAATGTCGAGTGTGGTGAAAGTAGGAAAAATAGGATTTTTATTATATTTTGGTAATTTTAGCAATTAATTAATTAATTAAGATAAATTTAAGAATTAATTAATTATGGTTTGAAAATTGAGACTTACGTGTGGAATTATTTGATTTAGTCAATTTTGGTTAGTTTTGAATTATTAATATTTTAGGGAACAATTAATAATAAAAGTTATGGATAAAATAATTATTAGGGATAAGTTGTAAAGTGAAAGGATAAAAGGATATTATTAGTAATATAATTAAGAGGACCGAAATACTAATAGTATTATTAATATAATCATATTTTTGATAAAGTTACAAATTGGTATATGACGTAATATTAAGGTTAGTATCCGAAAGGATAGGATTATACGTATACATATATTTTAAGGATAGTATATTATAAGATTTGAAGTTGCATAAGATACTACTAGGGATAAGAAAGGAAACAGAGTAATAGCTATACATGTTATGTTTCGGTCTCTGGCTAGGAAAGACTTGGTATTTAAGGTGGCCAATATACGTGCCGCACCTCTCTTTCCTGGGACTCCGAACATTTCATTTCCTATTACGGTCACCTAGTATTTCCCAATATATGATATGATATGATATGATAAAGGTATAAGATATAATATAAAGAATTGAAAGATAATAAGTTAAGATCGCCCCTGCGATGACGCAAAGGTCATCAATCGGGTTAATAAGTTAAGATCGCCCCTGCGATGACGCAAAGGTCATCAATCGGGTTAATAAGATAGGACGCCCCTGCGATAACGCAAAGGTTATCAATTGGGTTTAGTCGATGCCACTGCTCACATGGGACGAACGCAAAGGTTCCCCCGCGCAGTTCTTGGTTCTAGAATATGGAGTCGTCTAGGTAGTTCTCGCAAAGGAGGGCTATTTAGGGGTTATGGCCATAGCTTAGGCTTAGTTCTCGCAAAGGAGGGCTACGGGCGGGACGCAAAGGTTCACCCCGACATGTTTTAGGAAAGTTGCGAACGCAAAGGTTCGCTACGAGCTGAAGAAGACAGTCCGCAAAGATGTTAAGTTAAGATGATATAATAAGTACATATGTAAAGCTAAGAAGATATTATGTTCTTATTATAAGATTTATGCGATGATATAAGATAAGGTATGATTATATATGATAAGATATGTTATATAAGTTAAGAAGGATTATGACAAGTACGAATATGAAATGATAAGTATAATATAAGATGAGTATAATATAAGCTAAGGTTCTGAGTTAATTTAAGTTGTATAATATAAGTATAAGTATTGGTATACTCTAAGACTTCCGCTGTGTATGATTTTGTATTTATGTAAATATATATGCGTATGTATGTACATGGAAGGATTGTGTATTTTTGTACGTATTCTAACGGTATTTGCAGGGTTGTTTGTACGTACATTATACGTAAATTATACGTATTCTAACCATATCTCTGCAGGTGTATTTATACGTATTTTTATACGTACGTGTATACGTATTTCTATACGTACCTTTATACGTATTTTATATGTACAGTTATACGTATGTTTATACGTACTTTTATACGTAATTTTTGTATGTGAGTGTAAAAGCATGTATTAAATTTCTTTACATTTTTTATGTGTTTTTCTATGCTATTATGTGTTTGGTGGTCCCTCGATTAAATGGGACAGCCTAGTTACTCGCCACTGACGGTGGACCCCCCCCTCAGTTTCAGGTGACGATGCTGCGGAGTAGAGCGGGCTTCACTGGATGGGCTTGAGTAGATTAGTATTTTTATTTTGAGTACTTAGTTTTCCCAGAACAGTTTGAGACATTTACTAGTTATTCTATGTTCCCAGCATGTTGGGATAGTATTTTCCGACTTATTTTGTAGTAATGATTGTTGGATTATTATGGATAGTTAGTAGTTTACTTAATAAAAGATAATTTATTCATTCAATTAAGTTGATTTATTGTTATCTAAGTTATTAATGATCCGAATGTCGATTTCCCTTCGTAAATCGACAAGTTAAAAAGTCGGGTCGTTACAAGACGCCTCAACAAGGTAAAGCAACGCTTGTTCGCGGGACAGTTGAACAACAGCTTTGGACTTGGCATAAAAGATTAGGTCACTCGTCCTTAGGGTATCTTAAAAAACTTTTCCCTTCCCTTTCTAGTTCAAAATTTTTTAATTGTGAATCCTGTAGTCTTGCAAAAAGTCATAAACATTCTTATCCAATCAGTGATAGTAGAAGTAATGAACCATTTACTTTAATTCATTCTGATGTATGGGGCCCAGCTCCGGAATCTAATAATCATGGTTTTCTCTATTATGTTACCTTTATCGATGATTGCACTAGAATGAGTTGGGTATATTTTCTCAAAAACAAATCTGAGGTTTATGAAACTTTCATCTCGTTTTATAAGATGGCACAAACACAGCTCCAAACCCAAATTAAAATTCTTAGATCTGACAATGGTATCGAGTATAGGAATATTGACATGAACACATTCACAAAAAAAAACGGTATCATTCACCAAACCACTTTCCGTGATACCCCACAACAAAATGGTACAGCCGAAAGAAAAAACCGAACCCTGTTAGAAATGACTCGAGCCATGATGATAGAATCCTCTGTGCCTGCATATTACTGGCCTGAAGCCATCTCTACAGCAAATTATCTTACCAACCGCCTTCCTACAAAAAGCCTCAATTTTTCCACACCACTAGACACCCTCAAGAATCATGTCAATATCCCTACTACTCACTCCTTACCACCTAGGGTCTTCGGGTGTGTTGTGTATGTTCATTTACCCAAACGGGAGAGGAATAAACTTGAACCACGGGCTATCAAATGTATATTTGTGGGATATGGGAGCACCCAAAAGGGATATCGATGTTTCGATCCAGTTACGAAACGACTATACACCACTATGGATTGTGACTTTGTTGAAACTGAATTCTATTATCACCAGCTTCGATCTCAGGGGGAGACCACTAGTGAGGATCTAAGTTGGTTAGTCTGTCCTGAGCTCAATGCTCCTGACCCAAAAGAACAAGTAGGCGATACCACTGAAGGAACTGACGACATAGTACAGTTTGAACTTCCTAATACCATGACAATTAATCCTACCATGTCTGAGTTTCCATCTCCAAATGAGGTATGTAAATCAAATATTGAATATTTTGAACCTAGGTCACCTGAATCTACTGATATACCTTTTGAGAATGAGAATACAGAATCAGGTACAATGAATGACCAGCCACCAAGCACTGGTCAAGGAAATTATGAACTACCACCAAGAAGCACAAGAGGAGTTCCACCAAAAAGATACGACCCAGAACTTGAATCAAAAAGGTCAAGATACCCAGTAAACAGACCAGGAGAGAGAAATCTGTCTAAAGAAGCAAAGGCCTTCAGTGCAGCACTATACTCCGAAACCATTCCCAAAACAACAGAAGAAGCTCAGAATAATAGAAATTGGAAATTAGCCATGGAAGAAGAGATAAAAGCACTTGTCCAGAATAAAACTTGGGAAAAATGCACACTGCCTACTGGAAAAAGGCCGGTTGGCTGTAAGTGGGTCTTTACAATAAAACACAGAGCAGATGGCAGCATTGAAAGGTATAAGGCTCGATTGGTTGCTAAAGGATATACACAGACCTATGGAATAGATTATGATGAAACATTCTCCCCAGTAGCAAACTTCAACACCATTAGAGTTTTGTTTTCAATAGCAGCAAACAAAGACTGGCCCTTATATCAATTTGATGTAAAGAATGCCTTTCTTCATGGAGATCTAACCGAGGAAGTGTTTATGGAAGCCCCACCAGGATTTTCACATGGTTTCAAAAGGGGGGAAGGTTGTAGATTAAAAAAGGCCTTGTATGGGCTAAAACAGTCACCAAGGGCTTGGTTTGGAAGGTTCACTGTTGCAATGAAAAAGTTTGGGTACAAACAAAGCAATGCAGACCACACTCTATTCCTGAAAAGGAGAGGTAATAGAGTAACCTGTCTTATCATATATGTTGATGATATGGTTATTACAGGAGATGATGCAGAAGAAATAGATTTACTAAAGAGCAAGCTGTTCAAAGAATTTGAAATGAAAGATCTTGGTAACCTGAAGTATTTCTTGGGAATAGAAATGCTCAGATCAAAGTCAGGCATCTTTATATCCCAGAGAAAATACATTCTAGACTTCCTGAAAGAGATAGGTATGATAGACTGCAAACCAGCTGATACTCCTATGGCCGTGAATCATGGACTTCAGATTCTCGAAGGTGCTGAACCAGTGAACCAAACTCAATATCAGAAACTTGTCGGGAAACTAATATACCTATCTCATACTCGGCCAGATTTAACTTATGCTGTTGGAATAGTCAGTAGATTCATGCATAAACCTCAGAAACAACACCTTGAAGCAGTATATAGAATTCTGAGGTACCTAAAAGGGACTGTAGGAATGGGAGTTATGTACAAGAATCATGGACATCTAGACGTCCATGCCTTCACGGATGCTGATTGGGGAGCAGATCGAGATAGTAGGAAGTCTACTTCAGGGTACTTCACCCTTGTGGGTGGGAACTTAGTATCATGGAAGAGCAAGCGATAAAAGGTAGTGGCCATGTCCAGCGCTGAAGCAGAGTTTAGAGGAATTGCAAAAGGTATCACTGAAGTTCTTTGGCTCAGAAAACTTTTGAAAGAACTAGGGTATGCTCCTGAGAAAAGCTGCAAACTATACTGTGATAATATAGCAGCAATACGCATATCTGAGAACCCGGTCCAGCATGATCGCACAAAACATGTGGAAATAGATAGACACTTCATCAAAGACTACCTAGAAGAAAAAATCATAACACTGCCATTTGTCCGATCTGAAGACCAGCTAGCCGACATCTTAACTAAGGCTGTTCCCACACAGTTTTTTTTCCAAACACTAAGCAAGTTGGATGTTGGAGATCCTACCATCCAACTTGAGGGGGAGTGTTAGAAATCAGAATATTTTGTGTATATTCTTATGTAGGAAGTTTTAATTATTCTGATTTAGTAGCCATAATTAGTGATATTTTGTGAGTTTTGGATGGGATTTAGGATGGATTAACGATGGGTTTAAGGTGGGATTAAGGGTGGGTTTCGTGGTGGGCTTAAGGTTTTGGTCAATCTCCGACGTCGGAGGTGGGTTGGGAGACGGTCGTCGGGAGGGAGAGGGAGGAGGGGGTGGTTGTTAGTGGGATGAAGGGAGGGGATGGCTGTGGAGGGGGGCTGCCAGGGGGTAGGATGGGGTGGTTTTTTTATTTTTTTTAAAAAATCATAATTTTTAAAAAGTAATCAGATTTAAAAAAACAAAATTAAAAATAAAAAAAATCAACCAATAGAAGCCTGACACGTGGCATTTTACTTGGTATAACAGGTAAGGTGACCTGTTGGGTGCATTTTGGGAGAATACCTAAAAAATTTGGTGCATTTTGGGAAGATTTAAAGGTTGGTGCATTTTGGGAGAATGAGGTAAAGGTTGGTGCATTCTTGTTAAATTTTATTTCCTTGTTTTTATCATTTTAGGTGCGTTTGGTTCGCAGATTGGTATGAATTTGAAATTAGGAATTGTGTTAAAGTGGTATGTAGTTGGAACTTGATATTTAATATTATGTGTTTGATAAGACTATGAAATAATTTATTTTCCTTTTATTTGATACCTAAAAGTGTGAAATGAGCCATACCCACCTCCCCCAAGGTTTCTAAACCCCATACCTTGGTGTTTAAGGTCGGGGTGGACACAATAGGTTAATCGAACCGTTTAACTTTAACGGTTTGGTCAAACAGTATACCGATTAGTAAAAATTGCGAACCATAACCAAACCATTAAGGAACTGTTAACCATTCCTTAACGGTTTGATTACAGGTATACCGTTTAATAATTTAAATTTTAAATTGTATTCTAATACAAACTTTAAAATTAATAATAAAATTGATGTGAGCATGGCGGCTGGCATATCAAATTTACAAATTGCATATATTTATTTTAAATATAAAAATATACTTCATCCGTTTTTTTTAATCGCAACATTGGAGATTTCACGTTTGCCAATGCATATTTTATAACTAAAATAACTTGAGTTGTGTTTTATAAAAAATTCTAAAAAGTTGATATTAATAAAGTATATTTCATTACGAATCTAACAAGATCACACATGACTATGTTTTTATAACGTATAAATCATAAAAGACGGTCAAAAAAGCATGTGTGAATAGTGTAAATACTTCCAACGTTGCAATTAAAAAAAGGAGGAAGTATATATAATATAACTTACAACATTAAATATATTCTCTAAAAAAAAATTAAAAAAAATATTATTATCTTAACGGCTAACCATAACCATTTTGTGAACCGCTATATTCAGAGGTTCAGTTAAGCGTAACAGTTAATTTTTACCGGTTCAGTTAAATAACCATTTAAAAGAGTCAGTTATATCGGTTAACGGTTATATTTTTTTTGCCCACCCCTAGTTTGAGGTATGGGTTTGAAACTCTTAAAATAATAAAACAAACGTAAGGTATGGATTTAAACCATTCTAAATTCATACCTCGTACCTAAATTGTTTGAACCAAATGCTAAGAGCACTCCCGTTGGAGCACTAAAAAGTCCTCACGCAAGGAAAAAATGGAAGAAGACAAAATTTCCTCCATCCCATCAGCAAGGAAGGACAATAAATAAAACAAAAGCCCACAGCAACTTGAGATTTGCCCGTTGTAGAAGAAAAAACCGGGCTTTGAATCCTGTGCAAGATTCAGCAGAAAGGCGCCACATGGAGGGTGGGCAGACACTTGGCAGATGCGGCCAGTCATGCGTCGCCACTTGTCCTCACCTTGTTGTTTTTGTTTTCAATTTTTCAACGGTAATATAGTCTTAACGGCTAATTTATGATAGATAATTAATTAAAAAAAAAACAAAAAATACCAACGGCTCTAAAATTTTGAGATCTATAAATAGACACCAAATTTGCTATATTTTGACACACTTCAAAAATTTCCTTTTCTCTATAATTAATTAAAATTAGTCCTTTCCTCTCAAAAATTTGATAAATTTTCAATTCATTTTTTTTAATTTCAGAGTTTCTACTAATTTTGAAGTAAATGGATCCAATTAACTTGAATAACATTGATCCCATTTTGCTCCAACAATTTTTAGAAAATTATGGAGGTAATGGTTCTAATAATCAATTACCTCAACAACATCAACAAACACCCTCTTCAAATATCCAAGATCTTAACCAAATTTCTGAAAATTATAATTACTCTCCTCATGCCTATCAGGGGAGTAATAGTCAACACGATGAATATCGTACTGAAGAAGAAAATGTTCCCGAGACCCAAGAGGAACCGATTATGACTCCTCCGGTGGCCTCGATTCAACGATGTGCAGTTTCATCTACTGCACGTAGTTGGTCCGTCAAAGAAGATGAAGCTCTGATCGCATGTTACATGCAACATTGCACAGATGCTATCATCGATACCAACCAAAAAGCTTCTATGCTTTGGAGGAAAGTGGCTGAATCGTGGGAGGCCGCTCAAAAAAACCGGCCATTTGAGTTGTCTGTTTGTAACGACCCGACTTTTTAGCTTGTCGATTTACGAAGGGAAATCGACATTCGGATCATTACTTAATCATATTAACAATATATCAAATGAAATAAATGGAAGAATTGACTTTTATTAAAATAACTCCTAAAAACCATAATAAATCCAATATTCATTATTACATCATAAGTTTGGAAATACTGTCCCAACATGCTGGGATCGTAGAATAAACTAAGTAAATGTTTAAGTAGTTCTGGATAAACTAGAAAACTTAAAATAAAGGCCTAAACTCTCAAGCCCATCCGGCGAAGCCCGCTCTAATCTGCTGCAACATCACCTAAAACTGGGGGGGGGGTCCACCGTCAGTGGCGAGTAACTAGGCTGTCCCATTTAATCGAGGGACCACCAAACACATAATATCATAGAAAATATCATAAAAACTGTAAAAGATTTAGTACATGCTTTACTCAAAGATACACAAATTCCGTGTATACGTACGTATAATAATACGTATAAAAGTACGTATAAAATACGTATACAAATGCGTATAAAAATACGTATAAAGATACGTATAAAAATACGCATTAATACCCCTGCAGAAATACGGTTAGAATACGTATAATTACGTATAAAGTACGTATAATCAACCCTGCAAATACGGTTAGAATACATACCAAATACATACAACATCCGTATATACATAAACACATACATGCTCGTATAGTTGCAGAAATACACAGCGGAAGACTTATAATATACTGAACCTATACCTTATATTATACTTCTTAAATTATCCCATTTATACTTAACTCTTCTTATATCATTAATAAATCATAATCATATCTTGTCATAATCTTATCATCATAATTCATATCTTATCATAATCTTATCATCATAATTCATATCTTATCATAATCTTATCATAATTCATATTTTATCATATCAGATCATATCATATCTTTCTTTAGAAATCATCTTATACTTCTTCTTATGATTTCATCTTATCAATCGTATGATCGTAACATAACATCTTTGTTGGACCGGTCACTATAACTCGTTATGGATCTCGTGTTTCACCATAACTTTCCTAGAACATGCCGGGAGGAGCTCGTGTACTCAACCCGTAGCGGATCCCGTGTTTCACCACTAAGCCTAAGCCATGGCCATAACTCCTAGTAGCGGCTCGTGTACCACTACCAGACGACTACATGTCCTAAGATCCAAAACTACTCGGGGGAACTCGTGTGTTCGTCCCATTGAGCAGTGGCTTTGACTTAACCCACTAACGACTCGTGTATCATCAGGTGGGCGTCCATATTGTATCTTATATCTTCATTTAATTTAATCACATCATATATTAGGATAATACTAGGTGACCGTAATAGGAAATGAAATGTTCGGAGTCCCAGGAAAGAGAGGTGCGGCACGTATGTTGGCCACCTTAAATACCAAGTCTTTCCTAGCCAGAGACCGAAACATGACATGTATAGCTATTACTCTGTTTCCTTTCTTATCCCTAATAATATCTTATACATCCTAAAATCTTATAATATATGCTATCCTTCAAATATATAACATATCCTTATAATCCTATCCCTTCGGATACTAACCTTAACTTTATATATTAAATTGTAACATTATCTAGAAAATAATTATATTATATATACTAACATTCGGCCCTATTACTACTAATAGTAATATTATCCCTTTTAATCCCTACACTTTACAACTTATCCCTATTAATTATTTTGACGTAACTTTTATTATTAATTATTCCTTAAATTAATAATGATCCAAAATTAACTAAAATTTGACTATTTCTTTTAATTCCACACGGTTTTAATAATTAATTAATTAACTATTCCTTAAATTATTTTAATTAATTAATTAATTACTAAAAATTACCAAAATTATCATCAAAATTCTATTTTCTTGTTTTCAACTCACTCGACATTGTTATGAGTTTTAACCAAAAGTTATTCAATTATTTTATGTAAATTCAATCAACAAGAATTAAATAGAATAACTAATTAGATACATAAAAATCATAACTTTAGCAACAAATAACAAGATTAGATTAAAAGAAACAAGATCAAACGTTCATGCGTATCATCATTATCATGCATTTGATTAACAAGGTTTAGGCTTTATATATACTACCAGGGGTCATACGCCACAATCATCATCAATATCAATTAAGCAATTCATTGACTAAATCATGATTCAAAGAAAAACAACTCACTTCATCAAGATATTCACGGCATTAGCATAATCAATTTTCCAGGAACAAATCGAAATTTCATAATTAAATATATTAAAATATACCTAAAACAGTTAAAGATTTATATTGATTGCATAACATATCAAGAAAATACGCAAAATAAATCAAGAAACATATCTTCATGTCACTTGAAATTTTCGAACCAAATCATACATAAAACCTACAATTTTCATGATACATCCTAATTAACTATATGATTTGCTACCCTTTAATTAAATAGAAAAGCGAAGTTACCTTAAATCGCAAAATTATCCAAGGTATACAAGAGGTTCACGGCTAAGAGGGAAATAGAGAGGAAGAGAGAAATATTTTTTTAGGGTTTATAACTCAAAATAGCAATTAGGACCCAAAAGAAGAGAAGGGGTCCTATATAAAGGAAACAACAAAAATAAACAAACCCTAAACCAAGCCCTTGGGCTGCCGAATCAGCAAGCAAGGGAGAAGGAAAAAGTTGTTGGGTCAACAACAATATTTGAATAGGTAAAAAGAATTTAAATTAATTAATCATCCAAAATAATAATTAAGATTTAATTAATTAAACAAAACAACCTTGGCCCAAATAAAGAAAGGAGGACCGGCCAAGGTCTCATAAGGAGAGAAATTGGGTCTTTGGCCCAATTTTGAAAAAGAGAAGGTTGGGCTAAAAGTAAAACAGTCCAATTTAATGGGCCTATTGGACTAAAATCGAATAAATACTATTAATAACCGCGAAATTTTCTGGCCCAAAATTCCGGGTTATTACACAGTTAGAGGGCCTAAAATGTTAGAAAATCGATGGAGAAGAATGGCTAGCGACATAAACCTATGGGTTGGTTGCTATGAAGAGGCGAAGAAGGCAACGGGTAGTGGCTACAACGAGGATGACACCGTTCAAACGGCCCACACATTATTTCGAAACTCAACCACACCTCCGAGAAACTTCTTGTGTGAGCATGGTTGGAGGATGTTATGTGCATATCCAAAGTGGAGGGTGAAGATGAGGTGGGCCATGTCAAAGAAAGAAAGGGAGATTGCAAATACCGAAGGTGATGCTGAAGAAAGCAGCGGCAGTGGTAAAAGAGTTAGAGTGGACGAAGAAGGTGACACCGGCATGCTAAGCAGTAGCCACACTTCGGGTGGTATCGCAAGGCCTGATGGTGTTAAGAAAGCAAAGGCCAAGCGAAAGGGTAAAGGGGTATCATCTGATATTGGGTCTGTTAATGAATCATTGAATGCTCATAATGAATTGTATTCTCAATCTGTTAATGCTCGTATTAAAAAGATGGAGTTGGAGGAGAAAAAGTTGATGGCCAAACAAAAAGAAACTGATGTTCAATTGCTTCAAGTGCTAATACAGAAGACATCACCCACTGAAGAGGAAGAGCAGCTCAAGAAATAATTGATGTTCAACATTTATGGAACACGATTCATTTAGGCATTGTAATCTTATCCATTTTGTTTATTTTGTTTCAATGAATTTTTTTAATGTATTTTATTTATGTATTTTCATATTGTAATCATCTTTTAGCAATTTAAATTAATGGAAATGTTTTTTAAACGAGGTGTTTGTCAATAATAATAATAATATTAATAATAATAATAATATGTACTGACAACAGCAACAACAATAATAATAAAAATCATATCTCATCTTATCTATATACAATCTTATCCACAAAATCCGATCTTATCTTATCAATACACAATCTTATGTTAGAAATATCTAAAATTCCTATCTCATCTTATCATATCCCATCTTATCTTATAAAATCTTAAAATCCTATCCCATCTTAGAAAATTTGTACTTCTTATCTTAGAAAATCTTAAAAATCCTATCCCATTTTATCCAATAATATCAAATGCTCCCTATTTAACCATAACTTCAATCAACAATTTTATACACAAACATCATTTCTTCTCATATTTGTTTTACAACTATCTCATACTTTCAGGTTCTTCTATAAAATTGTCATTTTCCTATTAACCAAAATGTCCAAAAGAAGCTCTACTTCCATAAGTTCTTCAAGTGATGAAATGCAAGAGGAATTTAAGCATGAGTGGATCGGAAACATCATCCCAAATATGATATCTCCACCTAGAAGAGCTCCAACCAGACGCGGTGATGAAGTTGCTAGGGTTGATCGAAACCGTGAAGAAGGACAAAACCGTTTGTACAACGATTACTTTAGTAGTAATCCAGTGTACAGTCATCAACAATTTCGCCGCCGATTTAGAATGAGTAGATCGTTGTTTTGCAGAATTATGGAAAAAATTGTTGAAAACAACATTTTCTTTCAACAACGCCGAGATAGAGCTGGAAGGCTCGGTTTCACACCGCTGCAAAAATGCACAACGGCCATAAGGCAATTAGCATACGGATACAGTGCAGATGCAGTAGACGAGTACCTAAGAATGGGTGAAACTACTGCACGAGAGTCGTTAAAACATTTTGTCCAAGGTGTGATCTTAAATTTTGAAGATCAATATCTCCGTACTCCAACGGAAGAGGATCTTACAAGGATGTTATACCAAAATGAACAACGTGGTTTTCCAGGCATGATCGGTAGCATCGACTGCATGCATTGGGAATGGAAAAATTGTCCCCACGCATGGCAAGGTCAATACAGTGGGCGAAACAAAAACCCGACTCTTATATTAGAAGCAGTAGCCGATCAAGATCTATGGATTTGGCATTCTTTTTTTGCCATTCCAGGATCTTGTAATGATCTTAATGTGTTGTATCGTTCACCTGTTTTTGATAATGTTTTGCAGGGTACAACACCTAACGCCTTCTTTACAGTGAATGGCCATAACTACAGTTTGGGATACTATCTCACCGACGATATTTATCCAAGTTGGTCTACTTTTGTACAAGGCATCACGCATCCTCAAACCGATAAGCAACGACTATTTTCAGATAGGCAAGCACATGCCAGAAAAGATGTTGAACGGGCTTTCGGAGTTTTGCAAGCTAGGTTTGCGATTATACGACATCCTGCTCGTGCTTACGACGAGGACATGTTACCTGACATAATGAAAGCGTGTATCATTATGCACAATATGATTGTAGAAGATGAACGAGACACGTATATCCGAGCAGATATTTTACGACACTATTACGAATCTGATGTTCCTCAACGAAGAAATACTAGCACATCAGTGGATAATAGTGAACCATTCGAATTCCAAACCGGACGACCGGTAGATATCAACTCATATTTAGGTATACGAACCACTATTCGCGACAGAAGTCTTCATGATGCTTTAAAGCACGATTTAGAGAAGCACATTTGGGACAAATACGACCCCAATAATCAGTAAAAAAAATTCACGCATTCGCTTTTAAGAATCTCATGTATTTTAATTATTTTGTATCACTTTTCTTGTTTAATATTCTACTGAAAGTAACTTGTTTTTTTTAATTATTTTGTCCGCACCTTCGTGTATTTTTCTACGACGGTAAAGTATCGAAAAACCATGAAAATTTTTGGCGTACAAAAATACGCGCAAAATACGTATACACGTAAAATACGGAAAAAATACTTCACCAAAATACGTCACCAAAATACGTAATAGTATTAATCATAAACAAGGAATCAAATAAATAAATAATCAAAAGTAATTAAAAGGAAAGAAAAAAAGTAGTGGGGTATAGTAAATAGTAGGAGAGAGAGTGGTGGTTTTTTTTTTTTTTGCTCACTATTGGGGATGCTTTTGTAAAAAAAAATTAGCCCACGAAATTGGGTTATGTGGAAGAGTAAGAAAGTGGGTAGAGAGAGATTGGTGGGCTAATTTTTTGCCCACTATTGAGAGCGCTCTAAGAGTTTCAATCTCATACCTCAAATGGAAGAGAATATAATTTTGGCTCATTTCCATATTTTAGATATTAAAAAAATCATTCCATAGTCAAATCAAACAGATGGTACTACTATAGTTTCATTCCTAATTTCAACGTGATACTACTTTGCAAACTAATCACCCTCTCAATGGGAAAAAAATTGTAAATAGGAATTTAAGCATCAATAATTAATTAATGTAACTTAATTCTAAAATTAATCCTCTTTTTTAGTTAATTTTGGCTAGTAAATTAAATATATCATAAATATTCATTTTGATTGAAATCCATTTCATTTATGGTAATTTTTATAGTGTGGGCAAATTTGTATCATTTAGCCAACAGAAGGCCCAAATTAAAAGCAGAATTTTGAAGAATTTCTATAAATTTTTATCTACATCCCTATGTAGGCAAGGCTGCATGCACCCCCTCTCGTCATAATGACGTCAGAATGACGTCATTTTGATGTATTCCAATTTTAAGTCAATCTATAAAATGTTCATTTCTATAGTAATAAATGTTCGATTTTGTATATATAAATGTTCAATTGTGTTAATACATGATACAATATTTAAATTAATTTCCTTTTTTGTATTTGTGATTCTAAAAAGTGTTTTTACAATTATCTTTTATTATTTAGTTAATTTACACAGAATTTTGATTGAATTATTATTGACTCAATCTTACAATAAAGTTAATATTGACTTAATCAAAATAATAAAGTTATTCTAAACTATTATTTATCATTGTTTTTTAAGCGTAAAAAAGAACATACTTCTCAATTATACGTAGTTAGTTTAAAAATCAAATACATTCAACGTAGAATTATCCTTCTTGTTACACATCTAATCTAATGTTATCACACATTTTCCTTTAAAATTTTGAACCCATCATAGTATTTGTGTCACCTTCTGCTTCTTTAATTGATAATTTTGTAAAATAATATATCAAAAAAATAAATTTATACAAGTATGATATGCTATAAACAATTATAAACGTCTACGAATACATTAATGAACATGTATTAAATCTGAATGAACATGTATTAAATATGAATGAACATTTACCGATATAATAATGAACATAAATTAAAATCTTAATGAACATTTATATATTAATATGTGAATGGACATAAATCAATCTTTCCTCAAACATCATTAGAGTGAGATTGCATATGTATCAAAATTTTATACAAAGCAAATAGAGCTCTACTAGATATCTATAATGAATTAGCCATATGTGATCAACTTTTTTTGTCTTTATCATCTGTATATCAATAAAGTATATTAGTGAATTTCAATAAAATACCATATGAAAATGTTCATTATATTTTTTATAAATGAACATTTTACCTTTTTGTGATTCTCTTCCTGAACTTCAATTTTCTATTCTTTCTTAATTTTAAAGAATATATAAGACTAAAATTTAAACATCTATCAAAATCCTAACGACTGTTTATTAACGTGAATTACCATGCATATACTAACATCGTAAATTAACATTTACCAAAATGAGAATGAACATGTATAAAAAATGAATTCCTACAATAAATTAAGCTAAATTCTCAATGATCTTACAAAATAGATCAATTATTCTAGAAGATTAGGACAATTATATATTTTTTTTCATCTATGCGTCTCCATACATCAATTTTATAATATAGGAGCACACCACAAATTAATTCTCACACAAAAATAGAGTACATCAAACACTAACATAATCCAAATAGAATAAAATTAAAGGTACATATAGATATGAACTCTTAAAAAAATTCAGAGGAAAATGTATTAGTATGTGAATGATACGGAGTAATGTATTAGTATCGTAAATGAACATCTACCAGAACGAAAATCAACATCTATCAAAACGAAAATGAACATTTTATCAAAAATACGAATTAAATTTAAGTAATCTTACGAAATAATTCAATTAATCTAGTAAATTACAATTGTCTTTTTGAGTCCAATAATTTTATAATTCAAGAACACACCATACATTAATTCAATGCAAAACTAGTGAATTCCAAACTATAATATAATCCAATCACAATTATATTACTTTCATAAAAAAATTGTAGAAATCAAGAACTCTTACAAATATTTTTTAGATCGAAAAATGATGAAGACAACTAATACAATGAAAAATTTTCGTCGAGATGATTTCAAAGACAAATGTGAAAAGATTTCGGTGACCTTGATAACAATGGAAAATTACAATCAGTTTGCAATTTTTTTGAAGTACTAGAAGGACTTGGTTGATTGAGGAGAGAGAAAATGAAGAATTGTGATTGTTGAAAGGTTAGAGAGAGAAAATAAGAATTATGATATTTAGATAGAGAAAATAAAGATGATGAAGAAAGCTTCTGAAATATATAATATCTTTTTTGTAAAAAAAAAAAATCTGTATAGATATTGGTAGTGGGGAAGTGTTTAATACGATGTGTTTAAGGGGGTGTTCCTAATTTCATGTGGGTAGAACGGACTCACGTGAGTCCGGTTTATAATGCACACATATATCAGGAATTAGAAGTTTTTTGTCAGGAATTAGAATTTTTTTGTCAGGAATTAGATTATGAGTATCAGGTATTGATTTATAAGTATCAGGTGTTAGATTATAAGCATTAAGTATTTATTTATAAGTATCCCACCTTCTTCAACGATTATTTATAAGGAATTCATCTCCTTCAATAATCTCAACAATGGCAGAATCCCACCTTTTTCAGCGATTATCTTCTTGTTACAATCATTGTCTTGGGCTAAAGACCCAATCTCAAGACCCGCTGGGCAAGTAGGGAAGAAACAATTTTGATAGTGGTAGTACGTGTAGGACCAAACCCACGCTAGAATCATCGGGTTGTTGCTGTCGATTGCTGAAGAAACAAAACGACGTCTTCTGGGTAATTGTTGTTGTTGTCAATTGCGTTGACATGGAAGACGGAGAGAAGCCAGCGTAAGTAGGCGGCGGAGGTGTCGAGGAGAGTGAAGAAATTCGGGTCGCGTATCGACCAATCAATATAACGGACTCACATGAGTCCGTTCTACACAAAACTTTAACTTTCAATGTGATACTACTTTGCAAACCAAACGCCCTCACAATGGGAAAAAAAATTGTAAATAGGAATTTAAGTATTGATCTCTATTATATAAAGGAAGGGACGAGTGAAAAGTTGGTGTCCAACTTTTGAACTCCCCAAAATGCCCCTCTTCACTTTATCTTATTTAAAACTATACTTAAAATAGTTTAGGTAATTAAAAATCAATTTATAATTCTTGACAAAAATAGATAAATTTGACCTTATTAATAATTGATTGATTAAATTAGATTAAATAAGTACTATTATACATATATTAATGTTGCTACTTTGATTGTCTATATTATTATTATTATTATTATTATTATTATTATTATTATTATAGGGTCGTCTGCTATGTATGTTAAAAAATTTTATTAGTGTTTAAATATTTATGTTAGTTTAAATGTAAGAAAAGGTTTTGCGTGAGTCTGGTCTCCACCGCAACAAAAACACAACCACCTAGAAATTGCAATACAACCTAGCCATTGCTGGAGCTCACCAACCCCTGCCGGACCGACGCTCGAACCCCACCGCCGGACCGACGCTCCAACCCCAACCTACCGCAACACCGCTGCTTTTACCCAACCCCACCTTGACGCATCTTTCCCCACCCCAGCACCACCATGAAACCCCTTCCCAAACCTATCTTCTTCCCCCGTAACCCCCTTGCCCACCCTAACCCCACCCCCCGACCAACGCTCCAACCTCAACCCATCGGATTCCGACTACAATTGATACCCTAGCCCAACGAAATACCCTAGCCCAACGAATTCCACTTCAGGATGTACTTCTGATTGTTCGATTTTTTGGAAAATTTTGATGATTTTAATACATCAGGAATTAGGTTGTTTTCATCAGGAATTACAAATTGTTTGTCAGGAATTGAGAACTTTTTGTCAAGATAAAAATTGTCTATTCCTGATTAAAAGTACTCTATTTCTGACTATAATTTATTAATTCATGATAAAACTGATAATTAAGTACTCTATTCCTGATAAAAATACTCTATTCCTGGTGAAAAGTACTCTATTCTGATGAAAAATACTCTATTCCTAATGAAAAGTACTCTATTCATGACTAAAATTTATTAATTCCTGACTATAATATTTTAACTTCTGACAATTGAACTGACTCACGTGAGTCGTTCTACGCAATATTTTCACTAAATGTAATGTTTAATTACATACACAATATAAAAAGTCATGTGTGTTTTATGTATTTCAAAATTTTAGTTATGTAAGTAGTAAATTGTATTCAAATTGGCCAACATTATGCAAAATTTCAGAAAAAGACATCAATTAAGTATAAAATGAAAATTAATATGATGGATTTGTAAAATAAATCAATGCTTTAGAAAATTAGAAGGCTTTATATTAAGAAATAATTTACCACTAACTTTAACTAGATAGTTAGGTAAAAAGTTATGTAATAGGTAGCTAATAAATATAATAAAAAAGTATAAATGTTGTTCTATTATATAATTCTTGAATGTATTTACAAAAATATTATCATTTGAGTATATATTTTAAAAATAGTGATACATTGTAAAATGGTAGAAAACACAATTCAAGATATATACCCAACAACAAAGGGTTGAAGGGAGGGAATAAAAATTGTCATATAGATGATCACATATTCATATAATATGCTTGAACAAAGAGAATGCACCAATACAAGAATGCGAATAAATTGTGCAAATGAATATCAAAATAATAACAAAACTTTAACTCGTAAATCAACTTAATTCACGCACGCATCACGTGCATAAAAGACTAGTTATTAATTAATGTAACTTAATTCTAAAATCAAAACTCTTATTTAGTTAATTTTGGCTAGTAAATTAAGTATATCATAAATATTAATTTTAAATGGAATCCATTTCATTTATGGTAATTTTTATAGTATAGCAATAAGTCTTAGCTGCACCACACACCATAAAATGAACATGTAGTTTAAGAAATATGAACACGAAAAAAATGAACATTCATTGTTAAAAAATGAACACGTGAAAAAATAAACAATCAGTACTAAAAGGTGAATATATAAAAAAATTATCATTTTAGTATATAAAAAATGAATATACTTATCATATAAATTATAGAATTTTTGGACCACTGCCTTAAAAATGAACATTTAGTTACAAAATATAATACTGTGAACACAAAAAATGAAATATAATAATAAAAAAATGAACACGTAAAAAGTGAACATTTATTTAGTAATAAAAACTGAAAATGCCAAATAAAAATATGAACATTTAGTAAATTAAAAATGAACATTTATTATACAATTATAGAATAGCTGGACCATACCTTATAGAATGAACATTACATAAAAAATATATATGATCAAATTAAAAAAATTGAACATTTAGTATTTAATTGAACACGTAAAAAAATTATGAGCATTCAATAATTAAAATTGAACATGATTTTCGTATATTTATATATGTTCAAATTAATTGTATGAAATTATTATGAAAAATAAATAGTTAATATATGTTCATTTTTTATGTATAAAATGTTCATTTTTACTTTACTAATGTTCATTTTCTACAAAGTGTTCATTTTTATACTACTACGTATTCATTTTTTTTCCAGAAATTATTAAAAAAAAAAACTGATTTTAATTATATTAACTCTAATCTCAATTCATCGTAGAAAAAATAATTATTGATCTATAATATGAATGATTAGGATTCAAAAGAATACAAAAAAAAAGATGAAAGAGATAATTACTACAATCAATTGATATCCATCTCAAATTCTTCACATATTATAGATTACAAAATACACAAAAATTATATATTTAATATAAATCACAAATTCTGAAAATTTGACCTAATTACACCAAATTACAAATCAATAATATAAACTAACCTGTATTTACAATCTCTTCAAGAATACAAATTAAATTCATCATAAATAAAAGAAAATACAGAATTTTGAGGAGAGAAAAATTGCAAATATAGGAAGACAACATAAAAATAGAGGAGTGAGAAATTTTCAAACATAATTAAAATTAGGGAAAGAATAAGGAAAAGAGGGTAAAAATTAAGAAACAAGGTAAGAAAAATATTGGAGGAGTAAATATACAAGTATAGAGTAATATACCTTCTATAAATAAAAGGGGTGTAGCTATCTTAGTAATATACCTTGTATTTGTGATAGTATAGGCAAAAAATTGTATCATTTTGCCAAACAAGGCCTAAATTAAAAGCTGAATATTGAAGAATTTCAAGCCATAAATCTTATTCGGCCCATAATCTTTTAGCGTGCAGCTCCACTTTGCTCACATTGTTTTTCGTTCATCATTACTCAACAGTCAACACCACCACTTCAATCTTCTCATATATATTTTTATTTATTTATTACCTTTCCTTTCCTTTCCTTTACTGACTAGCTTCATGAATAATAGAAAAGTTCTTGTTTGAGCGGTTAATTAATAGAAAACCTTGGTTGATACCCATTTTATTTGTCTAATTAATCCAACAGTAGACTCTTGTACTGAAAATGGTATGAACACTTACATACACTAATAAGAGTAATAACATACAAAGTATTATTAGAATTTATATTATTGCACATTTGCACTCGTGACACACCAATGATCAAGCCAAACATAACTGTCATACAAATCGAAGAAGTCTATAGGGAAGGCAAAATCGCCTGAGTTATTGAATTCCGTGACTAAATATACTACAAATAACAAAAACAAAGAGCCATATGAGTACTTCACACATGTGCTGATCATTCATAGAATTAAGGATTTGCAATGTTCTCCACAGCAAAAGGAGCAATCTCGTTCCCTTCGAATCCCGGTCTACTACCAGCAACGTCTAGGCACAGCAGCAGGTTCTCCCATTTCTTTGTAGGGTCCTGCTCAAAAGCCAGATATCATATCAGCACTATGACAAATGAGATTAACTTGGCTAAAAGTGTACCATGTCACTTAAATGGGGTCACATATATTGAGCAGCCTACCTTTCATGAGAAATCTTGTGCCATACAGTTTCAGATCATCTCTCTTGCAGCTGGAGTTCTATACGTTTCTATTGCCCTCATCACTGTTGTTACAACAGCTTGTAAATCAGTTGGATTCACCGTGTCACACTGATGTACCATTATAGATCAAAATGTCAGTTTTTTAGAGTACAAGAAGGATCATTAGACCAATGGATTAATGACAGTCAACTCACTGCTCAAGATGGCTTACCATCAAATTAAGTGAGAGTATGCAATACCTGCACAGTCAAGTACCAATGCTGTTCATGTGGTGGGGAAAATATCTTGATGTAATTGTGTATTACTTGATGAAGAAGTGCTCGGCTTTATCTCCAGGGCGAGAAGACAGAAGAAGTAGAAAAGAATCTAAGAAGTAAGAAATGCAGTTGCATTAGAATCTAACAATAAATACCTAAATAAAAACAGAACAACTGATGCAAAAGGATAGAAAGTAGCACTAAGGGCATCATCCATGGAGAGTTAAGTTGGATACATGAATGAGTACTACAACTTCGATAGGCACAGAACACTACACAAGATTCTAAAAAGCCAAGATACCAGAAAATTATTCTAAGCACTAGTGATTCCTAAAGCCATTGACTATCAGTAATAGAGGGGATTTTATCAATAGAGCAAAGCAAGGGAAAGTAATTGTTATTTATCAGCTACGAGGGCAATGAAATATAACCTGGATGTTTCTGAACTACCAAAAGCTGAATTTCAATGAAAAGCAGATCATTAAATCTTCGGGCTACAATAGTTATAGCTAATAGGTGCACCCTTTTTACTTGTCCCTGAATCAAAGGTGAAAATGACAACAAAAATATGAGTAAGGGATATGCAGATAAAGGAATTATAGTCTTTATTAGAGGTGATCATTTCCCAAACCAAGCTAGTCAGAAATTAAATATCATGCAGATATTCTTTCCAGGAAGCCATCATCAGGAAAACCCTCAAAGGCTAATTTTATGTACATCAGCTCATCAGATGTCAGATCTTTATTAATGAGCTCAAATCCTCCATCTGAGACATGATATAACAGCATATATTTTAGAATCATGATTGAAACAAATAAAAAATAAATTAATTAATTAAAACTATAAATTGGACTTGGGCATATATTTATACTGAATAGGGTGAGAAGAGGAAGTTCCAATGATGAAGCCTTTGGGGAGAATCCTATGCTTTCTTCACTCTTTAGGCCTTTCTCATTGTCAATTCCATGAGACAAATTTGCAGGTTGTTCATCAAATTCTACATACTCGAGTTTCTCGCATTCAATAATAAACAACGATTGTAGAGTCGAGGGAATATGACGAATAGAGACGATAGACTTGCATCCATAAACAAAGAGATCTCCAAGATGAGAAGCTGAGGAAGAATAATTCTTCAATTCCAAGAATTGTAGTTGCCCGCATCCATCGATACCTATCTTTTTAAGAGAAGGCAAATGAGCAGGTAGATCGCCTTGTAATGACGGACATCTATAAATAAAAAGGTTTTCAAGGATGGGGAATGCCTTGTTGTTGTCAACTGGTGGGTGAACCCACTTCTCCCATGATTCCATATCATGAATGGTTAATAAGGTCAAAGATGGAAAAGGAGAAGAGCAACGCCCATAAAATTCAAGACCTACCTCCTTAATACCATCCATATTTGATATTAAAAGACTCTTCAACGAGGGTAGCTGCCACAATGGAGGCAAGCATTCACATTTGCCACAATCGGAAAAGTCTATTTCCACCATGTTACTGAAAGAGGGATCTCCCAACCAACTTGGGAATTTCGAGCCCATGTAATTATACAACCCACAACTTTTGATGTTAGTGTGAGGCTGCAACTTCTCAATCACATCTGTCTTAGTTATGTCATCAACCTCATGGTCCTCATCTGTACAAGTTCCCCATTCCATATACAACTTATCTAGACTTTCTTTTTTATTTAACTCCGCTTTCTTTGCATCCTCAATCTCTGCCACATTTTTTAGCCCAATAATTTTTAATATTCCACGGAGATTATTCAACATCCCCAACTCCCTTACCCTGGACCCACCTCCAGCTGCCAACACAAATTCACCCAAAGTTTGCAAGCTTGTCAATTTCCCCATTCCATGTGGCATTTCCTTTAAAAAGGTACTCCGCCTGGGCAGGTAAGGATCGTTGCCAACCGATAAGTAACGAAGTTTCCCAACCGATAAGTGACGAAGTTTCCCAAGCGATTCGATACATGGAACCATCTGAAGTTCGTCACAACCTTTCAAGCAAAGTGTTTGTAGATTCCAAAGATTGCTCACAGATTGTGGCAACTCTTTTATTCTTTTGAACTTGAGACTGAGGTAGCACAAGTGTTTTAAATCACCATTACATGCGGGCATAATTTCAATTACATCCGAACATAAAGACAGAGTGCGTATGTAACAAATTTTTTTGAAGAAATCAGAAAGATCAATTGTCAAACCATAATTGCATAGAAAAGTACGCAAATGAGAAGCCATAATTTGAGTTCCCAAGGTTTGAACATGCTTACTGATAAACAAATGGCGAGTTCTTCTAAGATCTGTCTGTGTATCCGTCCCATCCTCTATGACATTACATATGTTACCTGCAGCAAATTGAGCAACGTCATGGATGAGGTCATGCATGATGAACTCTTCTTCTTCTTCTTCTTCATAATCTGATGGGCATTTCTCAAATAACGACCTTGATACCAGATCAATTAAGTAATCATGGCCTACATCTTCCATTCTTTCATTTCTGTTGTCTGGTAGGAAGCCCTGAGCCATCCACAGTTGGATGATCTCCATCTCCCTAAAATGGTAGTCTTTGGGAAGGACGGAGCAGTAAGCAAATAAACACTTCAGATGAGATGGCAAATGTTGATAACTCAACCTTAGAACCGGTAAAATTTCACACTTGTCACTCCAAATAGGACTATTTAATATCCTTTGACGCTTACTCTTATCCACTGTCGATCGTAAGAGACCTCCAAGAGTTTTTGCAGCCAAAGGTAATCCATTGCATTTCCTGATAATATCATTCCGCCTCTCAGCAAGGTCTGAATACATAGTATAAACATGCTGCTGAAATATACTCCAACAATACTCATCTGACAAACCTCCTAGATAGATGATATCATCGGGACAATGATTGTTCATCACCATTGCAGTTTCTGCATTTCTGGTTGTGACTATGACTCGGCTTCCTCGTGCTGCACCAAGAAAAGGAATTTGTAGCTGGTTCCACTCCACATATTCCTTACTCCAAACATCATCAAGAACAATCAAGATTCTTTTGTCCTTTACAACTTGCTGCAAATTCTCATGTGCTTGATTCAGGTTGCTACAATTGGAATCGTCTTGGGTGGCCGAGTTGATGATATCTTTTGTTATGCGTTGCACATCAAACACATCTGATACGCACACCCATGACTTAAGATCAAAGTGATCCTTCACCTGCTCATCGTTGTAAACATACTGAGCAAGAGTTGTCTTCCCAATGCCTCCCATCCCAACAACTGGGATTACAGCATAATTCTCATAACTTGATTTATCTTCCAACAATTGACGAATGATATCTTCTTTCCTATCATCCCTCCCATAAACATGAGACTCGCTTATTAAAGAAGAGGTCCCTGGCATCTTTCTTTGTTGCTCCTCTACTTGTGGCATGCTGTTAGATAAAAGACCCAATGTCGGAATCCGGGTTTGGATCTTATTCAAGGACTTATTTCATCAATCCTAGATGAAAAGTATGGACCAGAGTATTCAATTTGCCTGGTAGCTCTACAACCACACGCCAATATATTGCCAACCTGAATGACTTAAGTTTGTAAGATAGTATGACCAAAAAAAAAATAAACAAAACTCGTTGTGGCCAGGACATTTTACTCTATAAATTGAAGGATAAGTAACCTTTTGAGCATACATTAACCTTTTTTTTTGAATCAGCATAGATTATATATATGTTTATTTCCCTTTTTTTTATCATTCTAAAATAAACTAAATAAAAAACAAGATACTCCGTAAATTAATAACAACAACTAGTATTCTGAACTTAATTTTTATGGTTAGAGGGATTATAATAGTAAAGGGAAACTATCTTTTTCAACCTAAATACTTTTGACATGGGAGATTGATAGTTATTGTTTTTGTTAGTGTTTAGCACATTAATACTACGCCTAACTAATAATCCTAGATCTGCTACTGTATATGCGCAACTAGCACTATATCAAGTTATCAACATATCCTACTAACTTGTATCGAAAAGAAGAATGAACTATATGCAGAGCATAAAATGCTACGTAATAAAGTGTAGTGGAGAGAAAAAGTAGTACAAACCATATTATGGAAGGAAGTTGGAAGAAATCCATGGCCACTCTTCTTCAAATGATCAACATCATTATTACTCTGAGTCATCTTTAAAGCTTCATAAGCAAAGTCATCCAAAAGATCCTCCAGATCAAAAGCCAAATCTTGAAGATTCTCCAGCCATAATCTGATTGCAGCTCCGCCAGTTTGGTTGCATTGCTTCTGTTCAGCATCACTCAACACCGCTTGAATGGTGACGAGCTCATCCTTCCATTCTCCGATTTTGATTTCATCTTTAGATTTTTTCACTTTGTTAATCAACTTCATGAACTGCTTCACTCCTTCAGATACCAGTTTTTCCAACACTTCTTTAAACATTGCTGAAACGACTATCTCTACTACTGCCATACTTGTTTTTTGTTTTTTAAGGGAAATCAAGTTTCAAACTGCAGAAAAAATTATGGATAAGAATTACAAGATATACAGGAAACGAGTGATTGTGAATGAAATGAAGGGATCTCTTAGTACGAAGATGGAAATTGGCTAGGGAGAAGTGAATAGACGTGACTTAACTCAAACACCTAAATTGACACCTAAAATGCCCCTCCTCAACTCCTCATCCTAATTGTTTCATCGTTAACCAAAAGAAAAAAAGTCACTTTTAATTTTTGAAAGAAAGTGTCACCTAACAAAGGGAAAATAAGAAAATGTTTCATTTAAAATGATACTTGAAGAAAATGAGTAAATAGAGGGAATATAATTTTCATCTTATGTCTCTTAAAGGAAACATATAAAACAATAATTGCTCTTGTAAGTTTAGCTCATTAATTCATTATACTATGCAATTTTTGGACTTGGTAGATTGTATAGCATTTTTAAGCCACTATCTATAAACTCATCAAGATATTACAGATGAGAGTAGTCCCTTTATTGCTCTACTCATACTCTGTAGTAAATTATACAAGGACTTTACATTTTTAGATTTGTTCACATAAATTAGATTAATTTCCATAAATTTGGATACAAGTATTTTCGTTGAACGGTCAAAAATTTGAAGAAAAAGCCATTACTTTGTCGATGACTACACGGAATAATCACTTTTGGTTCATGTAGCCGACCCCACTTCTGGGATTAAGGCTTTGATTGATTGATTGATTGATTTAGCCAATTAGCCCTAAAAGTTAGAGATCACTATCAATTTTCAGCAACCATATATATGTTACCTACGCAATTAATGCTGAGCTTACACTGTGCAGCCATAAACAATTCATCAAGTCTTCTCTCTCAAGAAGTAACTTTATAATCAGAGAGAAAACAAGAGCAAACAAGAGCAGATAAATGACATGGCAATCATCTGCTAATTCACTATGCTCATTAGATTAAAATTTCAAAAATGAGCGCCTACTAAAGCATGACAAAACTCAAAGAACTACTCGTATGGAAGGTAAAACAAGGTAGGTGATTTGTATCGAAGGAGGATAAGAGAGCACCCTTACCAAAAATTGGCAAATATCAGGCTATGCACTTCTATTAAAACGCTCAACAACAATTTTAGTTTGGTCCCCTGGTTTCCCTTTATACACAACATTTAAGGCTTTTTCACCATGCTCAGAAACAATGTTCACAACTACAAAACCTGATGTGGCACTTCGAAGATGTTCATATGCGAACTCGCAGAATGCAAGTAACCCAAACCCATCATCCTCATTGCCTCTCACAAAACATGATCACCAATCAGACTAAATTCGTCGAAAACAAACACACACTCAAGAAAATGACATGCTTAAAATGTTGAGAAACTGCTTGACCAACCAACATCAGGAGCTTCAAGCACTGCTGTCTTATTAGGAGAACCTAAGCAACACGTTTCGAGTTTTGACCCTTGATATCCCATTTATCTACACAATTACCTGAAGCACAAGCAACGAATATACTTCTCTAAATCATGCATTAAAAAGATAATTATTCTAACATAAAGGTGCAATTCAGCATTATTATCATAACAGTATCCAAGTTAAACTTCCACCTAAGCCAAAAGGCTCCTAACAAAGATAACTCAAAAAGTAAATAAGAATATATTCTAATGCATGGTAGAATCCTACTTTCTAATTTTCTTTCTTTCTAGTTTTGTGAATTTTGTCCCATCAAATAGCTTTTCAAGTGTCACTTAATTGATTAAAGAAACAATATATAACCTAAGTAAAAATTACACAGATCAAACAAATTAAGCAATAAATCTGGCAACCTAACAACCATTGTCTAGTACACAATCATAAAAAACAGAATATTTTTCTACAAAGTTGAGAAATTGCCCACCTTTACGCACACAATCAACTTCTTACTGCTCAATTCAATCAATAAATTAGCTTCTCACACTTCCAAAGCCCTTAAAAGCATGAAAAATTATCAACAAATAATCACACCCAAATCCAAATTTCTCAAACCCAGAAAAATCTGATCAATTTTAAACTACAACTCAATCAAAAAATTACAAAAAATGGGTATCTCAAAAATCAAACAAACCGCACTTAAAATCAACTCAAATAAACCAATTTATATCAAGTTGAGAAATTGCTAACCTTTACCCACACAATCAGCTTCTTACTCCTCAATTCAGTCAATAGATTAGCTTCACACACTTCCAAAACCCTAAAAAGCATGAAAAATCAACATATCATCACACCCAAATCCAAATTTCTCAAACCCAAAAAAATCTGATCAATTTCAAACTACAATTCAATCCAAAAATATAAAAAATGGGTACCTGAAAAATCAAACAAACTCCACTTAATAAATCAACTTAAATAAACCAAATTGGATCAGTTCATGCAACTGGGTTATCAAATTAATAAGTGTGACATTGAAGATACACCCAAATTTCAGTATTTAAGGAAAATCAAAGAGTTTCAGAACATAATCAGGGAATTTTGACAAGAAAATTGAAGTATTGTCAAAATTCATATAATTTAAAGAAGAAAAATATTGGGGAAGGGGGGGGGGGGGGGTCAATCATAAAATTTACATTTTTGACAGCAATTTAGAGTATACTAAAGTGACTCCATTATGTTTAACAATTGAAGCAAAGAGACAGTATACCAGCACTGCAGGAACTCAAAGGATCTTGTTTCAAGATCCTTGAGCTAAACCATCTTTGACCCATCCCCTTAAAACCTATAAAAATTAAAACAATTCATCAGATCAACTCAAATCTTCAAGATCATACATAATTCCACAAAAAAAGGGGGGAGGGGGGGCCAAGTCAAGCTAAAAACATTCAAAGTAAAAAATATATTAAAGATAAAGATTATCATACCTCAGATAAGAAGAGATAAATTCTATCTGCATGTCTAATCTCTGACTGAAAATAGCATAAAATTGAAGAACAAATGGGAAAACAAGAACGTGAATAGGAATGGCTGAAGCTGAACAAAGGAAATTGTAAAGACGACCTAACTCATCAACTGAAATTGCTAAAATATTACCTTTCCTCATGATATGACCACCTCACCGCCATTACATTGTTTTTAAATAAGACATGTTCAACTTACAATCATAACATGACTGATCACTTCACAAACCCTAGCAACTTGAAAACTCAAAATTCAACATATCCAATTATACACACAAGAAAAAAAGCATATCCAATAGTTATAAAATGACATATACCACCGTCCCCTTAAAACCTATAAAAATTAAAACAATTCATCAGATCAACTCAAATCTTCTACATAATTCCACAAAAAAGGGGGGGGGGGGGGCAAGTCAAGCTAAAAACATTCAAAGTCAAAAAATATATTAAAGATAAAGATTATCATACCTCAGATAAGAAGAGATAAATTCTATCTGCATGTCTAATCTCTGACTGAAAATAGCATAAAATTGAAGAACAAATGGGAAAACAAGAACGTGAATAGGAATGGTTGAAGCTGAACAAAGGAAATTGTAAAGACGACCTAACTCATCAACTGAAATCGCTAAAATATTACCTTTCCTCATGATACGACCACCTCACCGCCATTACATTGTTTTTAAATAAGACATGTTCAACTTAAAATCATAACATGACTGATCACTTCACAAACCCTAGCAACTTGAAAACTCAAAATTCAACATATCCAATTATACTCACAAGAAAAAAAAGCATATCCAATAGTTATAAAATGACATATACCACCGTCCCCTTAAAACCTATAAAAATTAAAACAATTCATCAGATCAACTCAAATCTTCTACATAATTCCACAAAAAGGGGGGGGGGGGGGGGGGGCAAGTCAAGCTAAAAACATTCAAAGTCAAAAAATATATTAAAGATAAAGATTATCATACCTCAGATAAGAAGAGATAAATTCTATCTGCATGTCTAATCTCTGACTGAAAATAGCATAAAATTGAAGAACAAATGGGAAAACAAGAACGTGAATAGGAATGGCTGAAGCTGAACAAAGGAAATTGTAAAGACGACCTAACTCATCAACTGAAATCGCTAAAATATTACCTTTCCTTATGATACGACCACCTCACCGCCATTACATTGTTTTTAAATAAGACATGTTCAACTTAAAATCATAACATGACTGATCACTTCACAAACCCTAGCAACTTGCAAAAACTGAAAACTCAAAATTCAACATATCCAATAATACTCACAAGAAAAAAAAGCATATCCAATAGTTATAAAATGACATATACCAAAATCATATACTTTCAAATTCTTTTATAAAACAAAATTCACCAATATGCCTGAGTTCGAATAGTTTTTATTGTTAAATAACAACTAAATCTAAAGAGACCACAACCTTCCAATCTCCATAAAAACAAAATATATCCCCAAATATCATGCAGGGCACTACTGACTAGTCAAACAGCAATGAGTTGAACATAATAAGGCCTCCTACATCGTATCAAAGCGAAATTGATCTTCGCGGGAGATATTTGGTGAGTAGAGTGGAGCACAATAAGAGCAATATTTTCGAGCACAATGCAAATATGTTTTGATACCAACTGCTTTTTGTCCAATCTCATCCTCATCCCATGCAATCACCTTCCCTTTTATGGGACCATGAAGAAAACCCTTAATATAGAAAGCATGTCGAGTATCAAGATAAGTGAGATCCGGCCGGCCTTGCAAAATTATTGATAAAGCATTTGGTGATAGAATACAAGACTGGATACTCAGGTGCACGAGTTGAGGGAAGTGAAAGGCAAGCATGTATGCTCTGTCATCTCCAATGCGTCCAGAGAGGTCCAGTCTCTTTATATTCTTACAATGCTTACGAATCAAAGGAATTAACGAAGCATGACAATGAGCTTCGTGTAACTCCGGCCAATAAGGAATCAATTTTATCATACCAAAAGGGAGAATGCGAGTTGGCTGTACTATACACTTCAATTTAGGCAACCTGTAATGTCAGAGAAAACTATTTAGCTTGAAGATAATTGGAAATATGATCACTTACAACATAATCAACTTTGAAAAACATATTCAAGCATGATAAAGACAAGTAATTATGCTTGAAAGGAATAAGATTAAAGAGAAAATAAACATGAGCCATCTCTCGTTAAATTTATAGGGCAGTTTGCTTAGGAGTACTTATCTCTTGCTAGGATTTAAAGGTCAGTTTGCCTAGGAGTACTTAAATGCATGCAGCATGCTAGTAAGACTTACTACAATTGACCATGAGGCGTCCATTTGCAGTATTCTACACTTCTCATGGTTAAAAATTTTAAATTGTCACAAGGATCGCTGATTAATTTATAAATCTTGAGCTAGAATTCTTTCTCAACTTGAAATATTAGCGGATTTATCTTTTTGGAAAAAACTTAATACAATAACTAGAGGCAGCAAGAAAAACACTCCCAAAGCACTACAAATATGTCAAGCTGCATTAAAAAAAATCTTAAGAGTATCACAATATGGCAGCCATCATGAGTGAAACTTACCATGAATTCAAAAATTGACAGTAGGCTATAAGTTATAATAGAAAAAAATGGAGAATAAACCAAATAATGGGCAGCAAATGAGCAAAATTGAAGGTAAGTTCTAGATAAAGCAGACAACATTTAGTCTCATGCGGGACTTAACTGAATCTTCTCAATAAATAAAAAATAAAAAATTACCCATTGAAACTTTAACTCCAAACAAATGAACTCATTATGTGGCATAACTAGTTTAAGAAATTCAAGTTCAATAAAATGTATAAAAAGGCTTAAGGCGCGTCTAGTGGACGACCACAAGTGAGGCCAAAAGTTGGGTCGCCAACCTGCCTGTTGTCCTAAATTACTAAGCAGCAAAATGATTGGTAAGGCTATTACAAACTTTATTTGCCAACAAAAAGAAGTAATAAGCATGATATAGAGGACGACGAAAAAGATTATATTTTTCATTGGAAGGAAAAGATATCGTAGTCAAGAAGTCACATTCATTGTAATGTTTGCTTTACTATGTCGTTTAATATTTATTCACTAAATTGACATAATCACTGTCTACTCCAAGGCCTTCTATGATGAAAGGGGGACTATAATTAGAACTATACTAAAGAGTAAGCACAATTAGAACTTCAGCAAATGCTCAGAATTGTTATATGAAAACACAACATAAGGTAACCAGCAAGCAATCATTCAAGACTATCAAACAGTTCAAGTATGTATATACAAGCAAATACTTCACATGAGCATGTGGGAGGATAGCAATGTAGATACTGAGTGATGCGCTGAGAATAGCGTGTACTCATGAATGGCCACATAAATCATAAAACATATATATATAAAAGTGGGTTTCCATAAGTAATCATCAACAAATATGACCCTACACACATAGAAGGTGAAACAATGGAATGTCAAAATGATATATTCGCCAAAAGTTAAAATTTAACACTTTGATGCTTTAGAGTTGAAGGGGTGTTACCTTTGCGCAATGTATATATCTGCTTCACCCCTAAAATTAATTAAAGGAATAAATAGTTTGGTGTACTGGTGAGGACGGCGGAGCAAAAATTTCAAGTAGAATAAATAATATTGCCTTTCAACCCTTGGGGCATTTTCCAAAAAGCGAAGATCCAACACATTTCCAGGCGGGAAGAGTGAATCCAACACAGCTGACCTCCATGACTTACACACATTGAAGGGCCTGTAAAGATTGAATCCCCGTACCAAATACGATCCCTGCACCATGTACTTCACGATGGTGACCAATATGTCATGGTCCATCTCATCCCATTTTCTCACCATCTGAGACTCCACTACTGCCACTGA
Organism: Salicornia ramosissima; assembly: GCA_951394345.1. Lineage (NCBI taxonomy): Eukaryota > Viridiplantae > Streptophyta > Magnoliopsida > Caryophyllales > Amaranthaceae > Salicornia > Salicornia ramosissima. The sequence continues at coordinate 23,703,641 of OX596233.1, read as the reverse complement.
CATCCTTGGCCTTTTCATGTGAAGTCTATTAGTAGATGAGCGAACATGTTGCTCTAGAGGTCGCTTCTTGGTTCTCCCATGCAATGCCATGCTTTGATCTATAACATATACAAAAAAACTCATCAATTTCTCTAATAAAGAACACATCTTACAAACATTATGTTGACATTTAAAATTAAGTTTGGTAAATTCTCTCTAGTAACCTCCTAGTTTCCTTCGTTTTTTTTTCTTTGGTAAAGGGGCCAAGATTTGATTAATGATCATTTCTTAACTATAGTTAGAGGTTTTTTGTAACATCGAATTACTGTATTAAGTTAGTTATAACATTAATGATCATTCTTAACTATAGTTAGAGGTTTTTGGTAAAACTTATAATTTTTAAACAATTAGATAATTATATTAAATAATCAAATAAATAAATTAAAAAAAAACACCCTTTCCCCACCCACTGCCAGCCCCCTGCCCCCATTATTGTGGCTGGTGAACCCACCATTGGTGCCGGAAACCCTTCCCCTCCCTCTCCCGCCGGCAAACCCACCCCCTTCCTTCCCCCACCCACGAAACCCCATCCCACCCCTCCACTTTTCCATTCCCGAATTCTTCTCCCACCCCACACAACCCCCTTCTCATGACCCCCACCATGAATCGACCCCCACAGCAAGTCGACCCCCCTCCCGTTCCCAAACCGCCACGCCAAAACCCTAACCCTAACCCCAACCCCAACCCCTTAAACAAAAATTGTTTGCAATAACTCCTTGATATCACAAGTATACCTTCCCATAGATATTGGCTTTTGGTCAGATCACTAATTACTACTACTAATATCACTAAAGCATCAACCCTCCTTCCTTTCCATCTAAAAACTACTCGGCTCTTGCCACACCTAGGTTGATAGAGAATATATATACATACATTTATATATACATACATATATTCTCTATAAATGTATGTATATATATATATTCTCTATCAACCTTAATGAAACTACTTGGCTCTTCCCCTCTATTCTACATGACTGTCATTTTACAAAATTTTGAATTTCTTGTATGATGTACTTCTTGGCTCTTGCCACACCCTGAAAATCAAATATTATAAATATACTACACTCATGAGAAGGTGATTAAAATTTAGGGTTAACAACACGAAAAAATGCCTATAAGTGGGACTTTTATACTATTACAAAAAAGCTTAACTTCAAAATTGCAGAAAATTATTCTCGATGAGACTTTCAAAAATAAATCCTTGAAAGAAAAGGGTGCAATGAGAAATAGCCTAGTACATTTAAAAAGTTATACATTACTCCATTGTATACAAAAAAAGAGATGGGATTGGCTACATGAATTCTAATATATATATCATATGATCATCCACAAAAACCCTAGTACATTAGCTTATTTCTAAAGCCATATCACCTTGTAAGCCCATTTTCTCCATGTCCTTTTCACCGTTACTCTGTTATATGACAACCAAGTAAGGTATGGTCATATGGTGGACTATCCTCTCTGTAAAGAGGGTACTATCGTGATCATCTAAGCCTTTGAAAAGATCCATTTAATCTCATATTTAGCTTCTTTCTCTTTTTCGGGCATTTCATTAACACCATTATTATTATGAAGGAAAGCATTTCACATTTCATGATCATCCCCTATTAGTGAGCGCTGATTTTCAATAATTGCTTAATTATGCAGTATTTTTATATATCAAACAGGCAGTAAATGGTACAATTACCTTGATAAAAGGGCCATTTTGTAGAACACAGAGTTGGAGCCAAACTCATATTGCCAGAAAATGGACGGCTGGTATGCGAGGTTTTGAGGTGCAAAGAAGAAGCCAAGACGGTTGAAGAAGCAGCCGCTGCTTCAAATGCCGCGTCAATGGCTACCAATTCTTCATCTGTAAAGGGTTTGTTCCAATCTTCCATATCTATCCAAATTCATGATTTCTAACTTTAATCAGAGTGGAAAAAAAATAATAACTTATCTAAGTAGGCACTTTTATCCAATTACCCAACAACAATTGAGCCAAAAGTTATGAATTATGTAGTTAAAATCTTAAACTTATGTGCATTTTTCTAATAAAAATTAATTGAGTAGCATAAGTAAAAGCAGACCCGTTCCTGTGCCACAACCAAATCCGATTCAATTATAAAAAATAAAAAATAAATAAAAAAATCACATAAATTTAGGGTTATGTGATTCTATTATCAAATTAGGCTCATAATTTTCTTGTCTCACAAGATAATAGCCGGTTATGATCTTTCATGAAATTATTACGAAGTATTTAAAACAAATAGTTCAGACTTTCGAACCTAAACTTACTGAGTTACTGCACTGACAATTAAATAAAAATAAAAATTTATGTCATTATTAATTTAAATATCTATGTTTTTACAGAGACACTCCCTCAAACAGTCCCCCACAATTATAATTTGTTTATTTTGGTCTCTCAAAAATTCACAATTAACAACACCTAAGTGTATGTCTACCTTATATTAGCTTAAAAGATGTGTACTAGAGGATATTTAGGGTGTACTTGCTAAAGAATTAAATCATTGGTGTCATGGGGTGTGATGCTTTTCATTATGATTGTTCCCTAACCTAATACACATCATCCCTTAATGCAATGTCAGGACTGCAAACACATTCACCAGCACCAATTTCCGTCTTAGTCAACTAGAAATTGCAAGAAATTTGCAATAAAAATCACAAGCAATAAATTTGTAAATAAACAACAATTTGATACATAATAAGCAAGAAAATAAACATTTGCTAAACCAAATTAAACAATTGCAACTAAATTCAAAAGAAAAAAATAGAAAAAACGAACCCAGAAATAGTGTTAACACTTAACAGGATTCATTGTTTATATCAATCAACTCCAATAAACTCTAAAATTATGAATAATTCGGCAAACAAATTTCGTTTTCTATCAATTCAAAGACCAAAATTTAACCGGAAAATGTTACGAATTAGATCTGCAGTGGAAAATACCTAGAATAAACAAGGGAACACCAACCGCGACGAAGTCGCCGGAGAGAACCCGCTTTCTGAACGTCGGAGCGCCCTCCATGGAAATTTCAGAAGGACAAGGGTTTTCTTAAAAAAACTGATGATTGATTTATTGGAGAAGATGGAATAAGAGGTGAGGTGGGTGGGAGTAGAAAACTGAATTAGAGTTTTGGGAACACCGCGAGAGAAACCTTATACGTGGGAATTTTACGAAATAAAAATTAAAATTTCCGCCTTTTTTAATCTTTTGGGCTACGGTATAATTAAATTATTTCGTCGCTGTATGATACTTTGGGCAACAAAATATAAATTAGTAGCTTATACAAGCAAGCTCGTTGCACAAAAACAGTTTTGGGCTATGAGTAGGTTTTTCGTCGCCCAATGTACTAATTTGGGCAACGAAATAGGGTTAGAAGCCCATCTTAGCGTGTTTGGGCGACGAAAACAAAATTAGTCGACCATGTATGTAGGATTCGTCGCCCAAGCTCAATTTTCTTGTGTTGTATATTAGATGAAAGATGAACCCTGGAATGAGATTTTGCTATGAGGATTATTAAAAAGAAACAACAACTTACCTAATTGAGAACGTCTACGGCGATTTTGAGTGCGCTTCAATGGAAAGCTCGCTCAGAGAGAGAAGGAGGCACTGGCGGCCATGGTTCTCTCACATTTTTTTTAAAACGAAAAGAGGTTAATTAAATAAAATATGACAATATTGGTTAATACTCCCTCCGTCCAGGAGCAGGAGTAGTAGTAGCAGCAGTAGCAGCAGTAGGAGCAGTAGTAGTAGTAGGGTTAAAATTTCTGCTGAAATTAATATGCTCACTCCGTCCCATAATTAGTGGCTTAGGGCCTGTTCTGATTTACTAAACTGAGCTGAACTGAACTGATTGGAGCTGAACTGAACTGAACTACTACTACTACTAGTATTACTACAGACATAGTGCATGGTATTAATCCAGTCTTCTTGGACTGAGGGAATGATCTTGTCAAACACTGGAAGACCCAATCTTGCTTCCTTCGCTAGGTAATCCGCTTCCTGCACTCTTTTCCTTGGCACCTGGGTTAAATGGACGCCAGCCTGGGGTGCGATCAGGTCCTTGCAATATTTGTAAATATGTCAAGTATCATCAGAATAATTATGGGCCTCATTGATAGCACTGCAAGATCATTGGCAATCAGAGATGATAAGCACATTGTTCCATTGCTTCCATTTAGAGAGTAATAGGGCTGATAGGATGGCTAATGATTCTGCATGGTTGGCATTAAGGCAGGGTTTGTGGGAGGCTATGACTGTTATCCACTCACCAGCACTGGATCTGCATATAACAGCTATACCAGCAGAAAGAGAGGTAGTAGAGAAAGAAGCATCAATAATGATGATGATGTCATGGTTGTAGGAGGGCTGTGGTGGTGGTTGTTTAGGGTGAAAAAACCCCATGGACACGTGTGCCAATAGAAAGGTCACACGTGTCAAAGAGTCTCAAAAGGCCATGCCCCGACAAGTGTCCTAATCACAAGGCAACACGTGGCCCAGTTGTTAGGGGTAAAAATACCCCGACACGTGGCCCTATGACAAAGCGACACGTGTCCCAATAATATGGCGATACGTGTCACAGCATGCAAGAGACACGTGTCACCTCCCCATTGGCTGATGAACAACCAATGAGAGGATGACACGTGCCCTACTAATGAGAGGCTTAACAGCCCAAATCTATCCTAAAAGGGAGGAATTAAGGGCCCAAAACTCTAGGGAGAAAACCCTAGAGTGGGGCACAAATCCCTAGGCTATAAATACCCCCATTAATAAGGGAAATGACAGATTACACAATTCAACACACCCAAATATTCTCTCTATTACAGCTTTCTTGCTTTATTGCACTCTCTAGATCTACTTACTGACTTGAGCGTCGGAGGTGAACCCGACCTCATCGCGTGTTCATTCCATTTCAGGTGCTGACCCGGATCTGATCAGTCTGACCGACTACTCTCCCGCAGGACATCCAGAAAACCCCGAAACACCAGTCATAACTTGACATGTGTCACCCATCCAGGGCATACAAATGTCCGCATCAAGAATGAGGAAGGCTTATGAAGCCCTAAAAGCCCACAATCAGGCACACAACCCAAAAAACGGCGCCCCCAAGGACACATGTCCCCATGAGAGAGGGCAGCCAATCAGATGTCACTATTTTAGGGTACAAACCCTAGGTGCACCTAATCCCAAGGGCTATAAATACCACATCAATCAATGATGGAGGGATCTTCCTTTTCGAGACCTAAAAAGAGGCGCTGCCCAAATTCTCTCGATTTTCGTGCATTTATTTTCGCATTAATTATTCCTCATTCAATTGTTGACTTAAGCTTCGGAGACGAAATACCGAAAACCCCTCCGGTCTTTCGTTAACGTGCAGATACATCAGAGGTCGTTCAACTGCAGCGTGCGTATTCTGCTCCCAAGGGAAGTCTCAAAAACCGAGCCGAAACAGTGGTGGGGGGGATTCAGGGGATGGAAGAAAGTTTGGATTTGAGGGGTTTAGATAGCTGAACTCAATGATTGACCATTTCAAAGAAGGGAAGAAGGAGGTGATGGGAGGGGCTGACTTCTTGAATATCCATAAGTTCCTTCTATACCATAGTCTCCATATCAAGTAAAACTTGATGGGAGGAACATTCCATATTTACTATCCGTATTTTGTTAAATGATTTTAGTTTACTTATTTTATTAGTTTATTAAGTAAAACTTTTGGTAACAATGAATTAACTTTAAAAAAAATAAACATATTCCTAAAATCAAATAACAGACTTGTAAGTTGTAACAAATAAAAGAAACTATGCCTCAAAAAAAAATCTACGTGTCCATTATTATCAAATAAAATACAAATAATATTTATTTGTTAATTATGCCTTTAAAAAAATCTCTTTTTATTATATTAGGAATTTTTGTCAAAAACAAGCCAACAATTGTCCGGTCTGCTCAAAATAAGTTATCTTTTTTTATTAACTTATAATGAGTCAACTTTTATAGGGTATCTCTTTTAGATAAGTCAAAACATGTTAAATTAAAAGGTAACCTATTATTATGGTTAATTGTGACATGTGTCAGTATGTGGTTGGTCATTTTTCAAATATAAATTAATTAGAAATTATTATATGATTAATTACTTACGGAGTATTAACTATAAGGAAAATATTTGTCAAAGAAAACCTTATAAAAACTCGGTTTGGTAAAACAAAACATTATAAAGCATTTTTTGTTATAATTTACCCAATTAGTCTTTAATCTTCTCCTATAATCCTTAAGTGTCACTTTAACCCTTTAATAATTAAATTAATTTATAATTTAAAAAAAAAAAACAAAAAAAACCACCATGACACCACCCCCACCACCAGCCTAGCCACCCCCTCCCTTGGCAACCCCCCTACCCACAATTCGCCGCCTAAAACCAACCAGCCTGCCACCCCCGAAAACCATGGTGAAATGAAGACTTCTCACTTGCTCACTAGAAGATTTGAAGATTCAATTCAAATTCAATTTGAAGACTAAAGAATGGTATTTTGTTACATGTAAGAATAAACTCAACTATATTGAATTCATTGCACAAGAAGATTATCTTAAGTTATTCCTTAACCATGGTTTTATCCCACATTGGGTTTTATACTTTTATGAATGGGTTTTCTTGATAATGATGGTTTCATTCATTACGTTTTTTTATCCCACATGGTTTTTCTTATTAATGTTTATAATGTGACACATTCTTTGATAATGGACATACAAAGGGGGAGGAATATTATAAAATATTGTGTGGATGTCTATTATACCGCTTGTATCATTCCAGAATATTCTAGATCTAAGCTTTATTATTCTCTAAGCAAACACTATATATATTTTATCTATATATGTCTCAACCGTATGGAATAAAAATACAGATTTAGTCTCTACCCAATTCCTCTCCTTTATTCTTTATTTTATAACATAATTTGATTTTTAGCATATTAGATTTTGATTTTATTTTCATATCAGATTTAGATATTTTATACTACATCTGGTTATTATTATGTGCAACTTTTACTATTTTAGGATGTCCAATATTATTTGCAACCTTTTTTTAATTTTTATCATTTTATGTAAGTTTTTTTGTTGAATTGTCAATTTGACCTTGGTTAATAAATAAAACATGTTGTTATGCAATTAAGTAAATCACATTAACAAATTAAGACATAATAAAAGGTTCATTATAAATAATTAATCAATTAAAAATAAAACCACCTCTACGACCATCCAACCACCGCACCGCCGAAGCCCAACCACTGCCCGAAGACTAAGCCTAGCCCCTTACCCCTCGTCGTCGGCATACCAACCTCTTCCCTCTTGCCGGATGGCCAACCAAGACCCTCCCCCAAACCCCGTAAAAATAGAAAACCCACTAAACCCTAACCCAAATAAACCTTCCTTACTTAGCCAACCACCACTTAGCCATAACCCAACCATCACCAAAACTAAGCCCCCCCTTCCCCCTCGTCACCCGGCATACCAGCCCCTTCTCCCTCGCCGGCCGACCAAGATCCTCCCCCAAACCCTGTAAAACCCGAAAACCCACCAAAACCTAACTCGAAAAAGCCTTCCCCACCCATCCGCCACCACTAAACGAACGTACTCCCTTTCCCATACCCTAAAATGACAAGTTGGGGTGGTCGGGAAATGGAGATGGAGGGGTTAGCTATGTCGGCTGGCCGGACGAGGATAAGGTCGACTGGTCGGCGAACTGAAAAAAGGGAGGGGGAGGGAGGTGGCGGTTGCTTGGTTGTGGTCATGGTGGCTGTTGCTAGGTGGTTTATGAATATGCTACCTTATTTTCTCTCTCCACTTAATCACATGCATAATTTTTAGTAAATGCAATTTGAAAATTTTACGTTGGAGTCTGTAATCTCCTCCAATATTGCACTAAATAATAATCGGAGGTAGTATCATATTGACATTCTAATTTTAAATTATATTCACCAATGATATAACTTGGTCGCCAGTAGCAAGCAATCGATATTCGGCTGTTTAAGAGGCAATCGATATTCAGCTGTTTAAGAGCTATGACATTCAGATATGTTGATTGGTTAATATTTTATTTCATTAGAAGTGCTTAGTTGATATCCTTTTTGTCACCCATAAATGGACCTTCCGACAAGAGCATATGGAAAAGGCTACACATACAAGACTTGTATGCGGGAGCCACATACAATTTGACATGGCATAAATTCATTGGCTAAAAATTGGGCCCAAAATCCAATAACTTTAAATTTTCATTTGAATTTCAAATGAAAATTCTGTCTAACCTAGCTTTTGAAATTCAAATAATTTGTCATTTTCAAAGCCCACTTTAATAAAAGCTGTAATTTTTTTCTTTTTTTTTTAATTTCATTTTCATTTTTTTGGTTCTCTGCTTTCATGAATAGCGAATATGTTTCCATCTTTTCTCTCTCATCAATGGGGATTACGTTGTTATATGAATTTGTTCATCTAATAAATGTACCTTGCAAATCTCAACTTGTTTTTCCTCAACATCAACTTGATTACTCGATCATACTCTCTTCTCAATAAAAAAAGCCCTAGTAATTTTATAATTATCAAAAATGGAAATTCTTCATCAATATACTAATCTAGGTTCAATATTTGCACTCTACGCCTCATTCACGGCATTTATTTCAATAGCCAAACAATTTTACCAGCAATTCATCCCTCAAAAAATCCGTGAATACATCCAGCAAATTATCACCAAAATAAAAGGCAAAATTGAGATTGAATTGAAGCAGCAAACTTACTGGGTAAACGAACCTGCTCCAGTGGGTTGCTGGGTCGTTGGGTGATGCTGGGTCGGTGGGTCGCTGGGTGTTGCTGGGTCGCGGGGTCGCTGGGTGATGCTGGATCGCGGGGTCGCTGGGTCGCTGGGTTGCTGCTCCAGTGGGTCACCTTCTTGCTGCTGGTTGCCGTTGGTTGCCGTCGACCGCCGGTGAACAGAGAGGGAGGGTTTTTGTGTGGTGCGAGGGTTTGACTGGGTGAGAGAGAGAGGAGTTGAGTGAGAGATGTCGACCACCGCCGTTGGTTACTGCGCCTGCTTGCTGCGCTGGGCGGCGTCCGGTCGCCCCGCTGGTGTGGTGCGCAGGTCTGGCTGGGTGAGAGAGAGAGGAACGAAGGTGTGGTGCTGGAAAATGGCTGGGGCTTAATTGAAAATTATACCGTGCTAATGTGCTATCTATTTTTATTTTTTAAAATGTTTTTAGCAACAAAATATTTTGTTGCTAAAAAGAAATACTTTTAGGTAATAATTTAATTTTGTGGTTATAAATAACTCTATATATAGTCACAAAACTTTTGTTGTCAAAATTATGTCTTTTTTTTTTTAAGTATGTAGAATTAATTTTTAATTTTTCAAGTGTTTTTGGCAACAAAAATATTTCGTTGCTAAAAAGAAAAACTTTAAGGTAACAATTTAACTTTGTTGTTATAAACAACTCTATATATAGTCACAAAACGTTTGTTGCCAAAGTTATGCCTTTTTTTCAATTGTTCCCGCCCCTTCAAAGTTTGTGGAGGAAAAGTGAAAAGTTATTAATAGCAACAATCTTTTGCAACAACATATTTTTTTGTTGCGAAAAAGCATTTTTTGTAACGAAATTAAATTTTGTTGCCAAAAATTTGTTGTTCTTCATTGGGTGAATATAATCGAATTGGGTGTAATTTGAATAATTTTTCATCCAGAATCAAATTGGGTGTAAACTGAATATTGTTCTTCGTTTATCAATGTTCATTCTTTAATCATATTCGGGATAAATTGAATATTACTCGTCGGTTAATCTGAGGTTCATCCTTTATAAGAATAAATAATTTCTTAAGCACATAATTTAATAACACGTAAAGAGGATGTCTCCCCTTTCCAAATAATGACTCCCCCTTAATTGTACGAATTTTTTAGTAACAAAGTTAGTTATATTTGATATGAAATAATTTTTATATTTAATTTGTTAGTAACATAATTACTTAATAACACAAATCCGTAAACCAATACAATTTCTTTTGATATAAATACTTGAAGTGTTTTTGTTGTGAAAATAAAATACCATTGTAATAGCAAATAATGTTTTGGTAATTATAATTGATAATTTAAACACTAAAAAAATCATCTTTTAGAGACGGATAATTTCATATCTAATAAGTGCAAATTTCCCTTCTCAAACTCTATTTAGAGACATTTTTGAGATAGAAATGAGGCGTCTCTATACAAGCTGTCTCAAATTATTTTGAGATGAAATTTTGACAACTCCAACACAAATTTTAATAAACTATTACATTTCTATTATTGTGTAGAGACTTCATATTAGTAATCCATCTCAAATTTGAGACGAATAAAGCTTCTAACTCAAAATCTATCTCTAATAAACAAAAATTTGTAGTGAAAGATCTAACTAAATTTATTTAAAAGTACGTATTTAATAGCAAACAAAATAATTGCATTTAAATAAAAGTTATAAAAGTTTAAGATTCTAAAACTACAAGTTATCTCTCCTTTTATTGTTAATTGTTTAGTAACACAAAAACTAACATTTTATAAGAAATAATTTCTTAAACACATAATTTAATAACATTTGAAGAGGATGTCTCCTCTTTCCAAATAATGACTCCCCTTAATTGTAATTTTTTAGTAACAAAGTTAATTATATCTAATATGAAATGATTTTTTCTAAAAATTATTTAGTAACACAAGTACTTATATTTGACATGTATAATAAAAAATCAAATATTTTAGTAACACGGATCTGGAAACTAATACAGTTTCTTTTGATATAAATACTTGAAGTGTTTTTGTTGTGAAAATAAAATACCATTGTAATAACAAATAGTGTTTTGGTAATCATAAGATCTAACATAATTTAGTTTAAAGTACATATTTAATAGCAAACAAAATAGTTGCATTTAAATAAAAGTTATACAAATCTAAGATTCTAAAAGTACATATTAAGAGTATGTTTGGTAAAGTGTGTATAAGATTAGAAACAGATTCAATTAAACAATTTCCCTTACTAAGTGTTTGATTAGAAGGTTTAGGTAACCATTTCCATTACCTAAGCGTAGTGGTTTCCGCCTATTTGTTATCTCTTTAAAACCTAAGGTAACAATTACCATTACACTCCTCAAACAAAAAACTTAAGTGATGTCTTTCCATAGTTGAACCAAACATATAGAAAGGTAAGTGTTATATGAATCCTTTCCTCCCCTTTATATGTTTCCATTCCACTCCATTTCCAATTTCAAACCAAACGCCCCCTAAGAGGATATCTCCCCTTTTATTGTTAATTGTTTAATAACACAATAACTAACATTTCATAAGATATAATTTCCTAATCACATAATTTAATAACACTTTAAGAGGATGCCTTCCATTTTCAAATAATGATTTCCCCTTAATTGTACTAATTTTTCAGTAACAAAGTTAGTTATGTCTAATATGAAATGATTATTTTTTAAAAAAAATTATTTAGTAACACAAGCACTTATATTTGACATGTATAATGAAAAATCAAATATTTTAATAACACGAATCTGAAAACCAATACTTTTGATATAAATACTTGAATTGTTTTTGTTGTGAAAATAGAATACCATTGTAATAGCAAATAATGTTTTGGTAATTATATTTGATAATTTAAAGATCTAATTAATTTATTTTAAAGTACATATTTAATAGAAAACAAAATAATTGCATTTAAATAAAAAAAATAAAAATTTAAGATTTTAAAAGTACATATTAAGAGGATATCTCCTCTTTTGTTGTTAATTGTTTATTAACACAATAACTAACATTTTATAATATATAAAAAAAACACTTAAGGAGAGTCATTATTTGAAAAGGGGAGACATCCTCTTAAAGTGTTACAGAGTTATGTGCTTAAAAAATAATTTCTTATGAAATGTAAGTTATTATGTTACTAAACAATTAACAAAAAAAATGAGATATCCTCTAAATATGTACTTTTACTCTCTTAGAATCTTAATTAAATTTTAAAGATTTATATTTATATGCAATTGTTTTGTTTGCTATTAAATACGTACTTTTAAAGAAAAAAGGTTAGATCTTTAAATTATCAAATATAATTATCAAAACATTATTTGCGATTACAATGGTATTTAATTTTCGTAACAAATACACTTACTGTATTTATATCAAAAGAAACTGTATTAGTTTTCAGATTTTTGTTACTAAAATATTTTGTTATTCATTATTCATGTCAAATATAAGTAATTGTGTTATTACATAATTTTATAAATATCATTTCATATGAAACATAACAAACTTTGTTACTAAAATATTAGTACAATTAAGGTGAGTCATTATTTGGAAAGGAAATACATCCTCTTAAAGTGTTACTAATTTACGTGCTTAAGAAATTATTTTTTATGAAATTTAAGTTATTTTTTAGTAAAAAATTAACTGTAAAAAGATAAATATCCTCTTAATATGTACTTTTAGAATCTTAGATTTTAATAACTTGTTTTTATGTGCAAATATTTTGCTATTAAATATGTACTTTTAAATGAAATAGGTTATGGCTCGTTCGGTATCACTTTGATTTTCTGTTTTTTGTTTTTTTTTTCAAAACTATATGATATATGTCATATAATTTATCAGAAATTAGCCAAACTTGTTAATATCATGAAGATTTTCAAAATTGACAACAGAAAAGTGGAAACACCTTTTTCTTGTTTCCTATTTTTGGTTTTTTTTTGGAAAAAAAAACAGAAAACTGAAAACAAAAAACAAAAAACAATACCAAACAAGCCCTTAGATTTTTAAATTATCAAATATAATTACCAAAACATTATTTGCTATTACAATGGTATTTTATTTTCATAACAAATACACTTAAGGGAGTCATTATTTGGAAAGGGGAGACACTGTCTTAAAGTGTTACGAAAGTATGTGCTTAAGAAATAATTTCTTATGAAATGTAAGTTATTGTGTTACTAAACATTTAACAATAAAAGGGGAGATATCTTTTTATTATGTACTTATAGAATAAAAAAAATAAAAAAAAAGTTGCGATGCTAAGAGTTAGGTCAAGAAAATGTGGAGAGCTCTCTATTCAGTGTTTGTAACCAATTTTACGGACTAAGCCCATGTTGTAACGACCCGGATTTTTGGGCCGTATAATTTCGTGAGAAATTAAGCGTTTGAGCCCAAATTATCTGAACTGGGTCAAAAGACTTAATTTGGAATGTGGAAGCAAGCTCAAACCTTGTCCTATTTCTTCATATAGCTGGCCCATAATATTATTTCCTTGTTATTTTCTTTCTCTTAAATAAATTATTGTATTATCCATAATTAACAAATCATATCTATTTTGTTTAAACCCTAAAAATCATATTTTTCTCCCAACTACTTTTACTAAAATTTAGGAACCCAAATTTCTATTTTGAGGATCCCATAACCGGCCACTTTGTCATATCTTCCCTTAATTCACTCTTTTAACTACCTCCTAAAATCTAGTAAACCCTTATTCTATTTATACCATAAAAACCCACCCTTTACTCCTATTTCATATATTAATCAAACTCAAAACAAAACCTTTTGTTTTATCCTCTTTCTCTTCCCACGGGTCATGGGCATGCTTTTGTGTGTTTTGCTTCAATTAAGGTAACTAGATTATTCTACTTAGGAATAGGGCTAGATTGCATAGGATGATAGGTTTAGAATATTGTTTGATTGTTGTTCATACTATGCGTATAATAGCCGTGGATATAGGATGTTTTTATTCGGTTCTTGCTAATTGTTATAACTATGTGCTTAAATTTATGATATTGATGTTAAATTATTGATTATAATTGCGTTGAATTGAGGTATGACCATCTTGTTGAATCTAACTTGATTATGCGTATGATTCAAGAGGCATGATTAGTTTTCTTGGTTTGATCTTGTTTCTTGTTTGGTGCGTGAACTTGTGGATTAAAGGATTAGTTGTTAGTTTCATGATCTTGTCATCCTTCACATGAATCTTGTCATACCTTGGCTAATTCTTGAATCTATTACCTTTGTTTCATGCGTATGGTGTATAATCTATGGTTGACTTTTCTTGTTTGATAGCTATGCTATGCGTGTAAAATTTGGTTCATAGGTTTGACATGTGTTCCTATTTTGTTTATTAATCACGTTGTTTTAATGGATGATATTGTTGTTAAATTTATGCGTGTAAATGAATTGTCAAGTTTGGATTTTGGATTTTGTTTTGGACCGTGTGTTGTTGATTGTCAAGCGTGATGATGTGTGATGGTTCTTGTGATGATCTTGTTTGGAGTCTTTTGGGTCTTGTCGAGTCGTGTCGTGTCTGTCGGTTGAAGACCGAGCGGGTCATGTCTATCGATTTATTTGTGATAAACTGAGCGGGTCTATCGGTTCATCGGTGATGAACCGAGCGGGTCATGTCTATCGGTTTATCAGTGATAAACTGAGCGAGTCTATCGGTTCATCGGTGATGAACTGAGCGGGGCAAGTCCTTTGTTGTTAGTCTTGTTATCGGTTGTAGACCGAGCGGAGTCTTGATATTGATTTGATCTTGAGATGTCGTGTTGATTGAGTCATGATGAATATGATTATGTTGTTTCCGCTGCGTAACTTTGATGTTGGTATTATATGTTGTTTGTACGTTGTTGCTCCTGTATTCTAACCCTATTATTGTATGTAATGTGGTCCTACTTCTAAGTAGGACAGTCTAGTTACTCGCCACTGATGGTGGACCCCCAAATCTATTTTGCAGGTAAGAATGATAGAGGCTTGAAGCGGGATAAGTTGTTGAGCGTCTAGGCCCCTGTTTCAATTCCTGTGTTTGCAATAGGTTTTATTTCTAGTTTTAGGACTAGATTTATGGTTTAGTTTAACCTTTTGTAATTTGGGATTCCATTATTATTATTAATAAAAGTATTACTTCCACGAGTTAGTTATATTTTTGTTTTATAAATCGATTGATAACTGCCTGTTTACGACGTTATCACTAATAACGTTGTTGCTAAAATGCGGGGTGTTACACATGTTATTATTTTTACATCTAATATATTTATATCGATAGCTACGATATTGGTTTTCACATTTTTGTTACTAAAAAATTTGATTTAAAAAAAATGTAAGAAACTCCGTTACTAATAAATTAGAAAATTAAAGAGGAGACATGTTATTGTGGATTTTCTTCCATTGTCGTCAACCTCGAAGCATTTTCTGTCATTGACGACAACTTGAAACCATTTTCAACCATTGTTGTGGTGCTTAAAATTTACATTTTAGGTGTTAAATTACAATAGATTTGCATATTTTCAAGGATTATCGACAACACTTTAAAAAAATTAATATAAATCAATTAATACCTTGTAAAAGATTAAATTTACAGAAATATTCTTTTTACCCATACTATTAACAGAGATACATATTTCTTCAACGTATAAACGAATAGACAACGACGATAATGACATAAATTGTAATATATTTATTCAGATGACGACAACCGGAAATTTCAACGGAAAAGTTTCGGGTCATCTTCTCCGGCGCATATGTTCATCTTCTCCGGTTACAACTTTCTCTTGGCAACCGGAAATGAGTACATATTATTCCTAGATTAAATAAAAGTAAAAAATAACAAATAAAATAGAGCAATTAATGATAGATTGGCACCAAACATTTCAGCCACCAATTTATCGCCCAAACAACTCACTTGGCGCAAAACTGGAAAAATTCTTCCCTCCCATTTTTCCCTCTTCTTCTTTTTGGTTATGGTGATGTGTCATAATGTAATTGGTTTTGTATGTTGGGACCACATACAAGGCTTGTATGTGTATCACCTCCCAGAGCATATGACATCGTTTATATAAATAATTCACAGCTCTCTTGGGGTGCCGTGCCCGTAGCGTGTAATGCCACAACTAGTAGATAAGTATAAAAATGATACGGAGTAAATTTTAGGGATTTTCAATTTGGTACTACTATATTTTAGCCTTTTCCAAATGTTGCACAATTTTTTATTTCTTCCACATGGTACAAATCTGGTACCACTAAAGATTAGTGTTATCAATTCAATAACACAATGTTGATTTAGACGTTAATTATACATGAGTTTAGTTAGAAAACTAGATTTAAGGAAAAAGAGAAGTTTAAATAACTAAGTTAACACAGAACAATAGCACCTCCCACTCAATATTTCAGTTCTTTATTCTAACAAAAATCAACATTCTTTATTCTCTATTCTTCTATCTTACTTCTTGTGTCCTTAATGTTTCAATTCCATGAATATAAATAAGAAAATAGAAAGATACATAAAAAGCCCGTTACCAAAAACCTGAAAAATAAGGCAAAACCTATAAAAATCATTGGAAGCAAAGACAAAGCCGATTATATAAAAAGCTCTCGGTGATTCTGTCATAGCTAACAAGAACAACATCGGTCAAGTTGAAAAAGAGGAAAGGACAAGCTCATCTCAAGGAAAGGATAACCTTAATAAGCGGAAGGATGAGCTTAATTTTACCATTAAAGACCATACACTAGTGGAAAAACCCTCTATTTGTACCGGTTTTTTTGCCATATTTGTACCGGTTCAAGAAGGATACAAATAGAGGCGGTACAAATAGTAGTACTATTTGTACCGGTTATAATAACCGGAACAAATAGTGTTCTATTTGTACCGGTTTAGCAAAAATTGGTACAAATAGCTCTTTTTTTTTTAAAAAAAAAATTCTATTTGTACCGGTTTATATTAAAACCGATACAAATAGCATATTATTTGTGTCGGTTATAGCTTAAAACCGGTACAAATAGAGTACTATTTGTGTCGGTTTTAGCTTAAAACCGGTACAAATAGATGTTTTTAATAAAAAAATATTTTCCTCCATTTTAGCAAAAATTAGTTTTTTTTACATTGTTATATAAAAATCCCAAAATACAATCAAGTACAGTAGCCTGCACCTCAGACCTACCCCCAACATCAGCCATACAAACTGGCCTAATGTAACCATGTCTCTGTGTCTCAACTCGGCCCCTTGCCAGGTATATTTTATTGTAAAAAACAAAAAAAAATCAATGAACATATAGATCTCTACCAATTCAACTTCATACACCAAATACAAAATATTACTTCCTGTATCACATAATGGCAATACATAGCTTTTGCACTATTCATTAATTTAGATTTAGTTTACATAAACATGTAAAATTGTCATCAAAAGAAACTACAACTAAATAATTTAATGACAAATGCATTAAATTTATGACAATAAAAAATTTAACCTAAAATACTCCGCCCATTGTTCTCGAACTTCATCCAATTCCTTTTGGCTATACGGGGAAGATCGTCTGGTAAAAATGCTCTACAAAAAAAACGGTACTGTAAGAACATAACTGTTAAAGTATAAAGACAAAAATAAAAACGAGCGAAAACTTTGGATTAGTTTTAGGTGTTATTGCTCCCATCTCCGCACCAATCAATTTAATTCATGTTTTTAAGGTTTTAGTATGAGCTATACTATTTATGTAAGCATCTTATGACTTGTTCAAATGATTTTGGGCAAAGATACAACATTTTGGAACTAAAACGAGCTAAATAGCTCATTTTGGGTTTCTTTTGTGTGTTTTACTCCTATTTTCGCACCACTCAATCTAATTAGAATTTTTAAGGTTTGAACATGTCCTATACAGTTCATGTAAGCATCCTATGACTTATTTGCATGATTTTAGGCAATATAAGTCGTTTTGGAACGATAATGAGCCAAGTAGCTCATTTTGGGTGTTCTTGCTCCCATTTTTCAACCACTCACTCTAAATCATATTTTTAAGGTTTGAACATGTCCTATACCATTTATGTAAGCATCCTATGACTTATTTGCATGATTTTAGCCAAATATAGGGCGTTTTGGAACGAAAAAGAGTCAAGTAGCTCATTTTGGGTTCATTTTAGGTGTTCTTGCTCCCATTTTTGCACCACTCACTCTAAATCATATTTTTAAGGTTTGATAATGTCCTATACCATTCATGTAAGCATCCTATGAGTTATTTGCATGATTTTACGCAAATATAGGTCGTTTTGGAACGAAAACGAGCCAAGTAGCTCATTTTGGGTTCATTTTGGGTGTTCTTGCTCCCATTTTTCAACCACTCACTCTAAATCATATTTTTAAGGTTTGAACATGTCCTATACCATTTATATAAGAATCTTATGACTTGTTCAAATGATTTTGGGCAAAGATCCAGCGTTTTGGAACTAAAACGAGCTAAATAGCTCATTTTTAGATTTGTTCACATAAATTAGATTAATTTCCATAAATTTGGATACAAGTATTTTCGTTGAACGGTCAAAAATTTGAAGAAAAAGCCATTACTTTGTCGATGACTACACGGAATAATCACTTTTGGTTCATGTAGCCGACCCCACTTTTGGGATTAAGGCTTTGATTGATTGATTGATTGATATAGCCAATTAGCCCTAAAAGTTAGAGATCACTATCAATTTTCAGCAACCATATATATGTTACCTACGCAATTAATGCTGAGCTTACACTGTGCAGCCATAAACAATTCATCAAGTCTTCTCTCTCAAGAAGTAACTTTATAATCAGAGAGAAAACAAGAGCAAACAAGAGCAGATAAATGACATGGCAATCATCTGCTAATTCACTATGCTCATTAGATTAAAATTTCAAAAATGAGCGCCTACTAAAGCATGACAAAACTCAAAGAACTACTCGTATGGAAGGTAAAACAAGGTAGGTGATTTGTATCGAAGGAGGATAAGAGAGCACCCTTACCAAAAATTGGCAAATATCAGGCTATGCACTTCTATTAAAACGCTCAACAACAATTTTAGTTTGGTCCCCTGGTTTCCCTTTATACACAATATTTAAGGCTTTTTCACCATGCTCAGAAACAATGTTCACAACTGCAAAACCTGATGTGGCACTTCTAAGATGTTCATATGCGAACTCGCAGAATGCAAGTAACCCAAACCCATCATCCTCATTGCCTGTCACAAAACATGATCACCAATCAGACTAAATTCATCGAAAACAAACACACACTCAAGAAAATGACATGCTTAAAATGTTGAGAAACTGCTTGACCAACCAACATCAGGAGCTTCAAGCACTGTTGTCTTATTAGGAGAACCTAAGCAACACGTTTCGAGTTTTGACCCTTGAGATCCCATTTATCTACACAATTACCTGAAGCACAAGCAACGAATATACTTCTCTAAATCATGAATTAAAAAGATAATTATTCTAACATAAAGGTGCAATTCAGTATTATTATCATAACAGTATCCAAGTTAAACTTCCACCTAAGCCAAAAGGCTCCTAACAAAGATAACTCAAAAAATAAATAAGAATATATTCTAATGCATGGTAGAATCCTACTTTCTAATTTTCTTTCTTTCTAGTTTTGTGAATTTTGTCCCATCAAATAACTTTTCCAGTGTCACTTAATTGATTAAAGAAACAATATATAACCTAAGTAAAAATTACACAGATCAAACAAATTAAGGAATAAATCTGGCAACCTAACAACTATTGTCTAGTACACAATCATAAAAAACAGAATATTTTTCTACAAAGTTGAGAAATTGCATACCTTTACGCACACAATCAACTTCTTACTTCTCAATTCAATCAATAAATTAGCTTCTCACACTTCCAAAGCCCTTAGAAGCATGAAAAATTATCAACAAATAATCACACCCAAATCCAAATTTCTCAAACCCAGAAAAATCTGATCAATTCTAAACTACAACTCAATCAAAAAATTACAAAAAATGGGTATCTCAAAAATCAAACAAACCGCACTTAAAATCAACTCAAATAAACCAATTTATATCAAGTTGAGAAATTGCTAACCTTTACCCACACAATTAGCTTCTTACTCCTCAATTCAGTCAATAGATTAGCTTCACACACTTCCAAAACCCTAAAAAGCATGTACAATCAACATATCATCACACCCAAATCCAAATTTCTCAAACCCAGAAAAATCTGATCAATTTCAAACTACAATTCAATCCAAAAATATAAAAAATGGGTACCTGAAAAATCAAACAAACTCCACTTAATAAATCAACTTAAATAAACCAAATTGGATCAGTTCATGCAACTGAGTTATCAAATTAATAAGTGTGACATTGAAGATACACCCAAATTACAGTATTTAAGGAAAATCATAGAGTTTCAGAACATAATAAGGGAATTTTAACAAGAAAATTGAAGTATTGTCAAAATTCATAGAATTTAAAGAAGAAAAATATTGGGGAAGGGGGGGGGTCAATCATAAAATTTACATTTTTGACAGCAATTTAGAGTATACTAAAGTGACTCCATTTTTTTTAGGCAAAAGTGACTCCATTATGTTTAACAATTGAAGCAAAGAGACAGTATACCAGCACTGCAGGAACTCAAAGGATCTTGTTTCAAGATCCTTGAGCTAAATCCTCTTTGACCCGTCCCCTTAAAACCTATAAAAATTAAAACAATTCATCAGATCAACTCAAATCTTCTACATAATTCCACAAAAAAGGGGGGGGGGGCAAGTCAAGCTAAAAACATTCGAAGTCAAAAAATATATTAAAGATAAAGATTATCATACCTCAGATAAGAAGAGATAAATTCTATCTGCATGTCTAATCTCTGACTGAAAATAGCATAAAATTAAAGAACAAATGGGAAAACAAGAACGTGAATAGGAATGGCTGAAGCTGAACAAAGGAAATTGTAAAGACAACCTAACTCATCAACTGAAATCGCTAAAATATTACCTTTCCTTATTATACGACCACCTCACCGCCATTACATTGTTTTTAAATAAGACATGTTCAACTTAAAATCATAACATGACTGATCACTTCACAAACCCTAGCAACTTGCAAAAACTGAAAACTCAAAATTCAACATATCCAATAATACTCACAAGAAAAAAAAGCATATCCAATAGTTAAAAATGACATATACCAAAATCATATACTTTCAAATTCTTTTATAAAACGAAAATTCAACAATATGCCTGAGTTTAAATAGATTTATTGTTAAATAACAACTGAATCTAAAGAGACCACAACCCTCCAATCTCCATAAAAACAAAATATATCCCCAAACATCATGCAGGGCACTACTAAATAGTAAAACAGCAATGAGTTGAACTTAATAAGGCCTCCTACATCGTAGCAAAGCGAAATAGATCTTCGCGGGAAATATTTGGTGAGTAGAGTGGAGCACAATAAGAGCAATATTTTCGAGCACAATGCAAATATGTTTTGATACCAACTGCTTTGTGACCAACCTCATCCTCATCCCATGCAATCACCTTCCCTTTTATGGGACCATGAAGAGGACCCTTAATACAGAAAGCATGTCGAGTATCAAGATAAGTGAGATCCGGCCGGCCTTGCAAAATTATTGATAAAGCATTTGGTGATAGAATACAAGACTGGAAACTCAGGTGCACGAGTTGAGGGAAGTGAAAGGCAAGCATGTATGCTCTGT
This sequence comes from Salicornia ramosissima, assembly GCA_951394345.1. Lineage (NCBI taxonomy): Eukaryota > Viridiplantae > Streptophyta > Magnoliopsida > Caryophyllales > Amaranthaceae > Salicornia > Salicornia ramosissima. The sequence continues at coordinate 23,682,092 of OX596233.1, read as the reverse complement.
CATCTCCAATGCGTCCGGAGAGGTCTAGTCCCTTTATATTCTTACAATGCTTACAAATCAAAGGAATTAACGAAGCATGACAATGAGCTTCGTGCAACTCCGGCCAATAAGGAATCAATTTTATAATACCAAAAGGGAGAATGCGAGTTGGCTGTACTATACACTTCAATTTAGGCAACCTGTAATGTCAGAGAAAACTATTTAGCTTGAAGGTAATTGGAAATATGATCACTTACAACATAATCAACTTTGAAAAACATATACAAGCATGATAAAGACAAGTAATTATACTTGAAAGGAATAAGATTAAAGAGAAAATAAACATGAGCCATCTCTCACTGAATTTATAGGGCAATTTGCTTAGGAGTACTTATCTCTTTCTAGGATTTAAAGGTCAGTTTGCCTAGGAGTACTTAAATGCATGCAGCACGCTAGTAAGACTTACTACAATTGACCATGAGGCGTCCATTTGCAGTATTCTACACTTCTCATGGTTAAAAATTTAAAATTGTCACATGGATCGCTGATTAATTTATAAATCTTGAGCTAGAATTCCTTCTCAACTTGAAATATTAGCGGATTTATCTTTTTGAAAAAACTTAATACAATAACTAGAGGCAGCAAGAAAAACACTCCCAAAGCACTACAAATATGTCAAGCTGCATTAAAAAAAATCTTAAGAGTATCACAATATGACAGCCATCATGAGTGAAACTTACCATGAATTCAAAAATTGACAGTAGGCTATAAGTTATAATAGACAAAAATGGAAAATAAACCAAATAATGGGCAGCAAATGAGCAAAATTGAAGGTAAGTTCTAGATAAAGCAGACAACATTTAGTCTCATGCGGGACTTAACTGAATCTTCTCAATAAATAAAAAATAAAAAATTACCCATTGAAACTTTAACTCCAAACCACTGAACTCATTCTGTGGCATAACTAGTTTAAGAAATTCAAGTTCAATAAAATGTATAAAAAGGCTTAAGGCGCGTCTAGTGGACGACCACAAGTGAGGCCAAAAGTTGGGTCGCCAACCTGCCTATTGTCCTAAATTACTAAGCAGCAAAATGATTGGTAAGGCTATTACAAACTTTATTTGCCAACAAAAAGAAGTAATAAGCATGATATAGAGGACGGCGAAAAAGATTATATTTTTCATTGGAAGGAAAAGATATCGTAGTCAAGAAGTCACATTCATTGTAATGTTTGCTTTACTATGTCATTTAATATTTATTCACTAAATTGACATAATCATTGTCTACTCCAAGGCCTTCTATGATGAAAGGGGGACTATAATTGGAACTATACTAAAGAGTAAGCACAATTGGAACTTCAGCAAATGCTTCAGAATTTTTATATGAAAACACAACATAAGGTAACCAGCAAGCAATCATTCAAGACTATCAAACAGTTCAAGTATGTATATACAAGCAAATACTTCACATGAGCATGTGGGAGGACATCAATGTATATACTGAGTGATGCGCTGAGAATAGTTTGGTGTACTGGTGAGGACGGCGGAGCAAAAATTTCAAGTAGAATAAATAATATTGCCTTTCAACCCTTGGGACATCTTCCAAAAAGCGAAGATCCAACACATTTCCAGGCGGGAAGAGTGAATCCAACACAGCTGACCTCCATGACTTACACACATTGAAGGGCCTGTAAAGATTGAATACCTGTACCAAATAAGATCCCTGCACCATGTACTTCATGATGGTGACCAATATGTTTATGGTCCATCTCATCCCATTTTCTCACCATCTGAGACTCCACTACTGCACTGGCATCCTTGGCCTTTTCATGTGAAGTCTATTAGTAGATGAGCGAACATGTTGCTCTAGCGGTCGCTTCTTGGTTCTCCCATGCAATGCCATACTTTTATCTATAACATATACAAAAAAAACTCATCAATTTCTCTAATAAAGAACACATCTTAAAAACATTATGTTGACATTTAAAATTAAGTTTGGTAAATTCTCTCTAGTAACCTCCTAGTTTCCTTCATTTTTTTTTCTTTGGTAAAGGGGCCAAGATTTGATTAATGATCATTTCTTAACTATAGTTAGAGGTTTTTTGTAACATCGAATTACTGTATTAAGTTAGTTATAACATTAATGATCATTTCTTAACTATAGTTAGAGGTTTTTGGTAAAACTTATAATTTTTTAACAATTAGATAATTATATTAAATAATCAAATAAATAAATTAAAAAAAAAATACCCTTTCCCCACCCACTGCCAGCCCCCTGCCCCCATTATTGTGGCTGGTGAACCCACCATTGGTGCCGGAAACCCTTCCCCTCCCTCTCCCGCCGGCAAGCCCACCCCCTTCCTTCCCCCACCCACGAAACCCCATCCCACCCCTCCACTTTTCCATTCCCGAATTCTTCTCCCACCCCACACAACCCCCTTCTCATGACCCCCACAGCAAGTCGACCCCCCTCCCGTTCCCAAACCGCCACGCCAAAACCCTAACCCCAACCCCAACCCCTTAAACAAAAATTGTTTGCAATAACTCCTTCCCATAGATATTGGCTTTTGGTTAGATCACTAATTACTACTACTAATATCACTAAAGCATCAACCCTCCTTCCTTTCCATCTAAAAACTACTCGGCTCTTGCCACACCTAGGTTGATAGAGAATATATATACATACATTTATATATACATACATATATTCTCTATAAATGTATGTATATATATATATTCTCTATCAACCTTAATGAAACTACTTGGCTCTTCCCCTCTATTCTACATGACTGTCATTTTACAAAATTTTGACTTTCTTGTATGATGTACTTCTTGGCTCTTGCCACACCCTGAAAATCAAATATTATAAATATACTACACTCATGAGAAGGTGATTAAAATTTAGGATTAACAACACGAAAAAATGCCTATAAGTGGGACTTTTATACTATTACAAAAAAGCTTAACTTCAAAATTGCAGAAAATTATTCTCGATGAGACTTTCAAAAATAAATCCTTGAAAGAAAAGGGTGCAATGAGAAATAGCCTAGTACATTTAAAAAGTTATACATTACTCCATTGTATACAAAAAATGAGATGGGATTGGCTACATGAATTCTAATATATATCATATGATCATCCACAAAGACCCTAGTACATTAGCTTATTTCTAAAGCCATATCACCTTGTAAGCCCATTTTTTCCATGTCCTTTTCACCGTTACTCTGTTATATGACAACCAAGTATGGTATGGTCATATGGTGGACTATCCTCTCTGTAAAGAGGGTACTATCGTGATCATCTAAGCCTTTGAAAAGATCCATTTAATCTCATATTTAGCTTCTTTCTCTTTTTCGGGCATTTCATTAACACCATTATTATTATGAAGGAAAGCATTTCACATTTCATGATCATCCCCTATTGATGAGCGCTGATTTTCAATAATTGCTTAATTATACATTATTTTTATATATCAAACAGGCAGTAAATGGTACAATTACCTTGATGAAAGTGCCATTTTGTAGAACACAGAGTCGGAGCCAAACTCATTTTGCCAGAAAATGGACGACGGGTATGCGAGGTTTTGAGGTGCAATGAAAAAGCCAAGACGGTTGAAGAAGCAACCGCTGCTTCAAATGCCGCGTCAATGGCTACCAATTCTTCATCTGTAAAGGGTTTGTTCCAATCTTCCATATCTGTCCAAATTCATAATTTCTAACTTTAATCAGAGTGGAAAAAATAATAACTTATCTAAGTAGCCACTTTTATCCAATTACCCAACAACAATTATGCCAAAAGTTATGAATTATGTAGTTAAAATCTGAAACTTATGTGCATTTTTCTAATAAATAATTGAGTAGCATTGACAATTAAATTATATTAGATGAAAGATGAACCCTGGAATGGGATTTTGATATGAGGATTATAAAAAAGAAACAGCAACTTACCTAATTGAGAACGTCTACGGCGATGTTGAGTGCGCTTCAATGGAAAGCTTGCTTAGAGAGAGAAGGAGGCACTGGCCAATTGGCCATGGTTCTCTCACTTTTTTTTAACGAAAAGAGGTTAATTAAATAAAATATGACAATATTGGTTAATAAATGTTATAAATCCGTGTATTATTCCTTTTGAAAAAAAACACTGTGCACAGGGGTAGTATTATCATTTACACCGAATATTATACAAACTTCAATAACACGAGCTTTTCCACTCTCTCCCTCTTAATTTATTATTATACTGTTTTTTGACGGCCTCTTAATTTATTATACTCTACTACTTTGTATTAGATTCAATATTCGCTAAATTTTACTCCCTCCATCCTATAATTAGTAGCTTAGTAGTCATTTTAGGAGTGCCAAAATTAGTGGCATAGTTCTACTTGAAAATTGAACTTTTTTACAAAATTGCACTCTTTTTTATAAGTGTCATTATTTTTTTTTTATTTTGTACAATTTACATCATTTTCCTAACACTTTCTCTCTCTCTCTCTCTCTCTCTTCAATAATTGCTAACTACATTTTCAGATTTTCTTTCTCCTTGTTTCTCTCTAACTTAATATACATATTTGTACTCTCAATCACAAACTTTAAATAAGCTACAATTTTCTTAATTACCGTGAAAAAACCCCCTACTAAGGGCCTGTTCTGATCAGCTTATTTTCAGTTCAACTCAGCTCCAATCAGTTCAGTTCAGTTCAATTCTTGATAATAATAATAATAATAATAATAATAATAATAATAATAATAATAATAATAATAATAATAATAATAATAATAATAATAATAATAACAATACTTACAATTATAATTATAATAATATTATTAGTAGTAGTAGTAATAATAATATTAGTAATACTTACAATTATAATTATAATAATATTAGTAGTAGTAGTAGTATTAATAATAATAATTATAATTGTAATAATAATAATAATAATAATAATAATAATAATAATAATAATAATAATAATAATAATAATAATAATAATAATACTTACAATTATAATTATAATAATATTAATAGTAGTAGTATTAATAATAATAATAATAATAATAATAATAATAATAATTACAATTATAATTATAATTATAATTGTAATAGTAATAATAATAATAATATAAATAATAATAATAAAAATAACAGCAGTAGTAATAATAATAATGTTAATAATAATAATAATAATAATAATAATAATAATAATAATAATAATAATAATAATAATAATAATAATAATAATAATAATAATAATAATAAGCTCTATTCAATACAGTTCAGTTCAGCTCCAATCAGTTCAGTTCAATTCAGTTCAGTTCAGCTCAGTTTAATAAATCAGAACAGGCCCTAAGCCACTAATTATGGGACGGAGGGAGTATATTAATTTCAGCAGAAATTTTAACCTACTTCTAATTTATTATATTTAATTTTCAATATCTACAAAGTTTAAACCTACTCCTAATTTACATTAGATACAATCCTCAATATTTGCAAATTTTAAATCTACTCTTTATTTATTTTATTTATACTTTGTAGGTTTATCTGATAAAATTCTAACATTGATTAAATATTCTAAACGCTTAATTGCATATGTAATGACCCAGATTTTATTGGTATTTTTGCCGATAATTATGTGTATTTATGTGTATTTATGTGTTAGTTCAAATTTATTTTTGAACTATTTATTTTATTTTATGTGAATAATTTCGATTTAATTCGAAATATTTATTTTCAGTTTTTATTATTTATGTTATTTATTATTTAATTAATTAGAATTTTTATTATTTAATTTTCTAATTAATTATTTAATATTTTGGGCTAAATCGATTATTGCATGATTAATCATGTAAAATATGTAAATTAGCCCAATGGATCACGAGAGCCCATTCTTAGGCCCATTTTTACCTCTTGGCCGGTTTTTAGCAAGCATGGCAAGGCTGGCCACTTGCTTAGTTTTCACACTTAACCAACTTCTATAAATAGGAGTGGTTAGTGAGCCTTAAGAGATCATTTGTCCACTTTGCCATCTAATGCTCTTGCCATCAAATTCAAACACAAATCCCTCTCCTTTGCTCTAGTTCCACACGCCATTTTTGGCATTGATCATCATCAATTTGTTCATCCATCTTTTGAATCCCAAACTTAAAGATTCAAAGTCTATTGATCTTTAAGTTCTAAAACACAATCTAGACATCAACATTTTCTTTCAAGATCACTTGGTTGGGTTGTTTTCCGGGTTGTTCTTGCTCGTGTGGGTGTTCGTGGTGGTGACCGTGTGGTGCCGTGATTGAGGCCGTGCAAGAGGGGTGTTCGAGTGGTGAACCTTGCTGAGTTGCTCGTGTGAAGCCGTGTGTGCAGTGGTTCGTGGTGGTTCGTGGTGGTTCGTGGTGGTTCGTGGTGCCGTGCTGAAAGCCGTGTGTGCAGCGTGTTGTGTGCCGTGTTTGACATGTTTCCGGACTGCATTTCTTGTGTTGATTTTGTGTGTAATCCTCAATAAGGTAACATGCTTTCTCAACCTTCTTGGTATACTATGTTTATAGTATAGATTAAATGCATTTTTGGGTTGTTTGATGATGAATATCCATGATTTTATGTATGGTTTGTATTCTGATTTTTATGTGGTTTATATGGTGTTTTGGTAATGGATTTCATGATTTTATGATTGATTATATGTTGTTATATGATCATGATTATTGTGTTAAAGTTTGGTGAATTTTGGATAATTGGATGGTAATTTTCGAGTGGTCCTTTGTTGATTATGCGTGTAGTTTGATTGAGTTTGTATGAGTTCTTGATTGAGTTCTTGAATCTTGATTGAGTTCTTGATTGAAGATCTTGAATCTTGAATGATTTCTTTATGAGTTCTTTTTGGGTTAATTGAGTTCTTTAAGAGTTCTTGATGAGTTTTTATGAGTTTTTGGTCGAATCTTGAAAGTTAAAGATAATGGTTTAAAAGATAAAGAAAGTTAAAGATTGTGTCTAATATGGTTAAAGAATGGATAATAATTGATGGATTATGGTTGGTTAGACTCAAGATCAAGGCGCAAAGGCAATCTTGAGTATAACTTCAATGTTTTAACTAGTTATTTTCGAGAATCAAGGCGCAAAGGCAATTCTTGAATTTAATTTAGTTATGATGAGTTGATTTAAGATGATTAAATAATTAATATTAAGTTAGCTTGATTTCATTTCTAGACGCCCTAAACCTAGAGTAAGATTCTTTGTTTTTGGGTTAAGACGTTGCCCCTATTCCATCCGCGGTATTGGGATAGTTGGAGTCTTTCTATGTTATCCTTTGAATTTCCAGTAAGATTGGTTTCACGGGACATGGATTTCCAGTAAGATTGGTTTCATGGGATTTTTGGGAGTAAGATTCCCGATCCTAACATAGTAGAAAGTTCGATCGCGTAAGATGCGGTCGTACGAGCGTAGTCCGGTCTAGAATATGAATGATTGCGCCAAAGATAATTGATTAAGTTGGTTTGAGTCGAGTTCACGTTTTGGGTTGTTCTCGTACTTTGGATTATTATTGTTGATTATTTGGTTTGAGTCGAGTTTAATAAATCAGAACAGGCCCTAAGCCACTAATTATGGGACGGAGGGAGTATATTAATTTCAGCAGAAATTTTAACAAATTCATCTAGATATCATAACAATTCCAAGCCCCTCAAATTCTTTTTTCAATAACAAATTTGTTTAATCATTTTATATTTATATCCTAATATATAACTCATTAAAAAACAGAAAAACACTAAAAGTAATTATCAAAATAAAAATGCATAATTAAAATATATCCCACTATTATATGCTCTAAAAACACTATATAAAAAAGGTATAAGAAAGAATGATCGTTGTAATGCCTTAATCATCATTATTTTTTTATTTTTTTGAGGCATTAATCATTATTATTAAGGTATATATGCTATCTACAAATCTCGTTTTTGTGAGTTTTACTGAATTACTATAAATAGCAATTGAAAACAAAGTTGGATGTCATGGATCGTCTCCCACACCGCAAAAGGACATCGAAAGGGTTCACTAGGCATGCGATTGACGCGAGCAACATCGTCATAGCCATGCCAACATGCCCAAGTATGCACGCTTAGGGCTATAATTAGGGTTTTGTTTATGTGTAGGCTGTAAATAATTAATATATTGGGTCCAAATAATTATTTGGGCTCAATATTAATTATTTTGGTTTGGGTTATTTGGGTTGGATCAAAATAACAGTGGGTTGGTTTAAAAAGAACGGTTTAATGAATGGGCTAGTGGATTAAAAGGTTGGGCTAAAACATAATTTAATTTCCCAATCTTACTACGCACTCCGTAGGTCGTGAAATATTTCTTCGTCACTGGGCTTGGTTTTGGGGAGACACATTTAGGTGTCTACAGAAGCCCCCACTTTGACAGAGTTTGCAGAAACATAAGTTTCGAAAACGATAGTCAAAGTATCATGCCGAAGGGACGGAGAATGACTCAGAATGTTCTGCGCTTCCAAGTCATCCTGTAAACGCCGATACCTTGGAAGCGCAGGAATAAAAAGATAAAGGAATGCGTATCTGTGTTGTTGCTTGGTGTAATGACAATCCAATTCAGGAAAAGTTGCCATTGCTTTGTAACAATCCATCATTCGGAATATTGCTACGATCGACAATCCACACCTTGGAATATTTCCTAAATGAACTCTTAGAGACAATCCAATCCGGAAAATTTGCCAATGCTATGCTAGATAAATGTTTGAGAATGACAATCCGCCTCGGGGAAAATTTGCCAAGTAAAACTGATAATCCTCGTCGGAAAACTTTGCCATGCTAAGAGTTGAATAATGACAATCCGCCTCGGGGAAAATTTGCCAAGTAAAATGACAATTCTCGCCGGAAAACTTTGCCATGCTAGTGTTGTAAAATGACATTCCGCTTCGGGGAAAATTTGCCAAGTAAAATGACAATCCTCGTCGGAAAACTTTGGCATGCTAGGTGTTGTAAAATGACAATCCGCTTCGGGGAAAATTTGCCAAGTAAAATGACAATCCTCGTCGGAAAACTTTGCCATGCTAGGTGTTGTAAAATGACAATCCGCTTCGGGGAAAATTTGCCAAGTAAAATGACAATCCTCGTTGGAAAACTTTGCCATGCTAGGTGTTGTAAAATGACAATCTACCTCGGAAACTTGCCATAAAAAGTTGAATAATGACAATCCCCTTGGGAAACTTGTCGTGCTGAATGTTGTAAGATGACAATCCACCTGGGAAACTTGCCATAAAAAGTTGAATGTGACATATGACAATCGTGTTCGGGAAAGTTGCCAAAAATAACTTGCTTGTGACAATCCAATCTTGGAAAGTTGCCGAAGAATATGACAATCCTGTCTTGGAAAATTGCCAAAAAATGCTTGGTGTTCTTGATCCCGCCAAAGTCAAGTTTGCCAAAGGACCTGTATGGACTGACTCGAGTGGTTAATCCAAAACTTGAACTTGATGTGCGCGTGTGATGTGTATGGTGCTTGTGAAACTCAATGTGATATTTGACTCGAGGTGCAAAGTGTTGGCTCGAAGTATGGTGCATGTGTTGACTCTATGTGTGATGTGTGTGATGACTTAATATGATGCTTGACTCAATGTACTATGCTTGTGTGGTGCAATAACTTAATATGCGGTGCTATGCTAGACTCGAAGTGCGAAAAATTTTCATCATTTTTTGTGGAGGATATACCGACCTTCCCCCAAAAGAAAAAACGCGAAAAAATTAAGGAAGTATGAGTGAAAGTGGAAAAATGAGTTTTTGAACTTCCCCAAAAGAAAATAGGATGAGATTCAAGAGATAATGCATGTTGAACGAGTTGAATCATGTGTATGCGTTTGCTAAGTGCATTTGCTAACTTCATGTGAATGATGACGAGGCATGCTCGATGTGGATCAAGACTTCATGATGAGGGTTCCTAAGGGTAGGACATTTGGTCATGTGTATGTGTGCACGTGTGTGAAAGTGATACTATGGTTGGTTGCAAAGGCTATGGGTGTGGAATTTGACTATGAGAAGAGTCATGTGAATGATGACTCTTAGGCTGGGTAGGCTAATGATGTATGGTTCAAGCCCCCAAGTCTAGCTTCTAAATGGGTAGGGATGAGCATTGGAAATGCCTTGATATGATCATGTAAAGATGAAAAATTGTGATGACAATGATGTGGATGCGAAAGAAATCTGATTATTTTGATGAAGGTAAAATGAAAAAGATTTTGATTATTTTGGCCGCACCCCAATGTGAGGCTGCCTACGTATCCGTTAGGAATCAGGCCAACGTAGCTCTAGCCGAACCTCACACAAGTAATGTACAACTCAAAGAGGTCTTTGAAGGGTTGTAACGGGGTAAGGCTAAAGGTTAATGAAGGAAGGATAAAGGCTCAAGACCCTGGATAAGCCCCCAAGGTGTGCAATCTTGCATTTGAATCTTGGTGTTTGTAAGCTCAAGGATTCTCACTTTTGGATTGAAATTTGTTCTTTTGTACTTTTGAAATCTGTGTTTGGATTTTTGCATTGGAACTCTCAATAAGTGTGGACAATCCCTATCATGCGATCTATCACTCACTTGGCATTCATGTTTCTCAGGCACGGTACCAAGCACTCGATAAGAGACGCAATCTGAGACATGTTCATATCAAAAGACATTGGAACACTTGCCCTTAATACACTTGTATTTGCTTTTGTTCTCATTTTTGCTTTGTTGCACTTGAACTTACTCAACTCTCAAGTTTAAATCACTCAAGCTTTTGTATAGGTATTAATCATTGCATAAATTGCACTTCATCCCATCCCGGGTTAGGTAGATGCTGGTTGGAAAAAGAAAAGGCCGATCGTTTGGCGAGGCTCAAAGTGGTTAGTCAAGAAAGGGAATCATGTGTTCAAAAGGGTGAAGGGATAATTTGATGTGGTTACAAAGGTGCCTCAAATCACGGATGTACCTTGTGCTAAGCTTGGCATGGATTTTTTTTTTTAGTAAATAAAAGGAAGATGAGAATGATCATATCAAGAAATCCGAATGCTCATATTATTAATTGAAGGGTAGAAATGGACAATGCATAAATGGAAGGGAATAAGGATCCTATGCTAGACTCAAGTGGGGGAAGGGATGAAAAGAAAAAAAGTGAAAAAAGAAAACATGGAGTCTCGATCATTCAAAGTTGCCTCATGTGTCATCTTCTTTATCATCAACTCATAACTCGACTCAAAATAGAAGGATATATGATGCATAGAAAGGGGAGATAGTGTATGATTTATGTATAAAAGTATGTATATATATGAGTGGTATGTATGAGAAGGGTGTAAGAGAAGAGTATGTATGTAAGGTGTATGGGAAGCGAAGGGTGTAGAGGGTGTATTTATGATGGATGTATGTACGTATGAAGAGTGTATAAATGTACGGGGAAAAGTGCACTCCAACTCAATAATTACATGACGGAAATGACTCAATGCATGCTCCTAAATCATGGTCATAGTGCATGGACCGTGTACAAGGTGTGTGCAAGACTCATGAGTGTTAAGTGATTTATATACATGACTCGTGTAAATGACCATGAGACTAGACTTATGCAATGGGAAGACCGAAGGATATGCAAGACCAAGACTAGACTCAAGTATAAAATGGCCAACTAGACAACTAAATCAAGTTTAATTATCCAAATTTTAAAGTTGGGCCTAATTACTAAGTGAAACTAGACTAGGTCCAGTGGCTAAGTTAGTGTAAAAATAAAAGATGAAAATAAGGCCCAAAACAAACAAACATGGTTAGTTCATGGGTTAGTCATACAAAATCAAAGGTCTATAAAATCATACAATCATGCACAAGTAGGAAGGTAGTCACAAATGCAATGCAAAGTTCTCAACCTAACCATGGGTCTACGTTTGAAGTGTGCTAAGGTCGGTTTTACAAGGGTGTCAAAAAGGGTCCATGGTTAAGGATCCGGATGAATGGCACGGTAGCCTACCTAATGAGGGTAAGTGCCATAAATAGGATCCCACGGGTTAAACCCGACTCCACGGTTTGGTGAATTTACAATCTTAGATGAACCCCGCATTACTAAAAAGATGTTGAAGCAACGCGAAATTGATAAAGCGTAAATTCCCGGGGCTATAGCCGTATGTAGAACACATACGGTTTTTAGAAAAATAAAAAAAAATGCAGAATCAATGCCAGAAGCAGAGCGCCAGTGAAAGGAAGCCTTCGCCAGAAAAAGGAAGCGCGCGCCAGGCACAAAGGTTGCGCGCTGAACGCGGAAGACCTGCGTCATAAAGTAGCAAAATGAGAAAATCATTGTTAGAAAAACGCTGCAAGAAAATACAATAATCACACGAAGTTTTCTTGTAGCCTTGCTCCCCCATGAAGGAGTCAAACTTGTGATACCACTACCTCGGAGCTTCTTTCAGGCCATACAAGTTCTGAAAAAACACAATGATCAACATAAAGGGAAATCGACTAGATATAAAATAACGAATAACCACAAACGAAAATTTAAAAACCCAGAAATAAAAAACAAAAACCCTAAAAAAACCATTAAAAACAGAACAAGAAAAAATTGAGAATAAGAAACTACAAAAAAGAAACCCTAGATCTGAAACAATAACTCAAAAAAAAAACCAAACCCTCATACCCCCAAATGCGAACAAAAAATTCAAAAATACCTTGGAAATTGAAACCCAAATCCAAACATCAAAACTAAAAAAACCCTTGAAACTTACTTGTGTTATGTGTCGTGTGATAGAGAGGCTGACGAGCTTGGTTGTGTGAGTGAGAGGAGGACGAATTGAACTCGGTAGTTGTGTGTTAGAGAGAAGGAAATGTGTGAGAGACAGAGAGAGAAAATGACAACAAATACAGAGGGAACAAACGAAATCAATTGTACGGAGTATTATATTTTTCATTTATTTGCTACGTCTATAATAAAAAAATAACCCCAGCAAATAATAAACATCACATTTTTCATTTTCGATCCATTCATTTGCTTTGGTTATTAAGATTATTCCTAATAACTGCAGCAAATAAGGCGCAGCAAAATGTGTTTTTTGTACTAGTGGATCTTCTTCAATTTGCACACATACTCTTCATTTCCTTTAACCTTGAAGCCCTTTGGTTGCTCCATATAATTGTCTTCCTCAAGGTCACAACGAATAAATGCAGTCTTCACATCTAATTGCTCGACCTCCAGATTAAGACCAGCAGCAAGACATAGAACAACTCTAATGGAGGACATCTTGACAATCGGTGCAAAAATCTCTTCAAAGTTTACTCCTTTCTTCTGATTGCAACCTTTCACAACAATTCTAGCTTTGTATCGTGGCTTGTTTGAATTTTCACCTTGCTTCAATTTGTAGATGCAACGATTTTCAAAACGTTCTTACCCCTCGGAAGCTTCACCAGATCATAAGTATGATTATCATGTAATGACTTCAATTCATCTCATCTTTCATTGCATCCATCCAATGCTTTTTATTATCACGATCCATTGCTTCCTCAAAAGACTCGGGTTCTCCCCCGTTAGTTAGAAGAAAATAGTCACTAGAGGGGTACCTAGAAGAAGGATATCAATATCAGTGGACCTTCTAGGTAATGTAGGTTGCTTATCTGGAGTATCATGATGCCCAAAACCATTATGAACTTCCTCTTCATCATCAATAGCATCATCATCATCATCATTAACATCAGGTGTTAACATCATCATGAGCCTGTTTATCGGTTTATATTGATGTAGGAGTTAAAGGTGGAAACTCCAAATCAACCAAATCATGGTCACTATTAGATGTAGGCTTTTGACACTTTAGAAGATCTTTAAGAGTTTGATTTTCAACAAAAACTACATCCCTGCTCTAAATTAGTTTCTTTCCATTCTATAGGATTATAAAACCTGTAACCAAACTCATCATGACCATAGCTTACAAAGATGCATTGTTTATTCATAGAATCTAGCTTCGATCTTTCATCTTTAGGAACATGTACATACGCCTTACACCTGAAGACACACAAATGATTGTAGGAGACCTCAGCTCCTTGCCAAACCAAACCTTATTTGGAACACCACCATAAAGTGGAATACATGGAGACAAATTAATCACATGGGCAACAATATACAAGGCTTCACTCCAAAAGTGCCTTGGTAACTTAGCTTATGAAAGCATGCACATCATTCTCTCTAACAAGGTTTTGTTCATTCTCTCAGCCACACCATTCAACTGAAGAGTCTTCTTCGTAGTTCTTTGATGTCTCATGCCCTGTGACTTGCAATAATCATCAAGTGGCCCAAGGTATTCACCACCATTGTCAGAACGATGCATTTACTTCTTTCTAGTTTGGCTTTCAACAAAAGCTTGAAATTGTTTAAAGACATCAAGTACATGGTCTTTATCCTCTAAGAAAGAGTAGATGCGAAAGTTCGGATCGAAGATCTTCGCGGGACGGCCCAAGCGAAGATCGGAAACCCACAATTTTCTTGAACAATCATCAATAAAAGTTACAAAATAAAGTGCCTTACTAAAAGTCTTGACTTTCAAATTAGCATAAACATCAGAAAGGACTAGATCAAGTAAACCTGTTTTTTAGATGGAGCGAGGACGTCTCTTAAAAGAGACTTTAGTCTTCTTACCAGCCATATAGTGAGAACACTTGTCTAATTCCGCACTCTTCAAGCCAGGTAGAAAAGTTTTCTTGATCAAGCAACTTACTCCCTTTTCACTCATATGGCCAAGTCTTATGTGCCACAACTTTGTAGGATCATCATCTACTACATTGACACCATTAGTGGAGATTGTAGCTTGCAACATATAAAGGCAAGTGTGTTTCTTGCCACGAGAAAGCACCAAGTTGCCTTTAGTGAGTTTTCAATTACCACTCTGAAAAATGTTGCAATAGCCTTCATCATCGAGCTTACCGGTGGAGATCAAGTTTAAACGAATATCTGGGACATGTCGAACATTCTTGAGCACAAATCTTGCTCTAAGATCAATCACTAAACAAACATCTCCAACCCCTACAACTTGAGCCAAACTATCATTACCCATCTTTAATACACCATAGTCAACTGGAGTATAAGATGTGAAAAATCCTTCTTGGAAGTGGCATGGGCAATTATGTAATTTTATTTGTTTAAGTACACTTGTTTTTTTTTAGGGAAATTATACTAATCCCTCCGTTTCATAATAATCGCAACACTAGGGTATGCACAAAATTTAAGAAATTTTATAGAGTAGGGTCTGAAATAGGATTTTTTATAATATAAATATTGTTAGTAGGAGAGAGAAATAATAAAAAAAAAAAGTAGTATAAGTGGGGTTAGTAGGAAAGAGAAATAATAAAATATTTGTAAAAGTGGGGTTAGTGGGAGAGAGAAATTATAAAATAATGGTGCGTCCATTCCAAAAATAGTAGTGTTACAATTAATATGAAACGAATGTAAAAGAAAAGTGTTGCAATTAATATGAAACGGAGGGAGTATGACATACTCCCTCCGTCCCTTTATTATTACCTATTATTTATTTATTTTTTGGTCAAACTTAAAAAACTTTGACCATATATTACAGTTAATTTATAAAAAATAATACTCCCTCTGTTTCATAATAATTGCAACACTTCACTTTTAATGCTTGCCAATGCGTTGTTTTAATCGTTAATATATTTTAATATTAATACGAATAAATTATAACAATTAAATATTAATAAACTACAAAACAAGTCGAATGTAACAAGATCTCACATGATTATATTATTCATTAACTACAAATAAATAAAGCTTGTCAAAGTGAAGTATGTGAATAGTGCAAAAGTCAAAGTG
The DNA here is from genome assembly GCA_951394345.1 of Salicornia ramosissima. NCBI lineage: Eukaryota > Viridiplantae > Streptophyta > Magnoliopsida > Caryophyllales > Amaranthaceae > Salicornia > Salicornia ramosissima. The sequence goes on along the minus strand of OX596233.1, from coordinate 23,666,306 downwards.
TTGCGATTATTATGAAATGGAGGGAGTATAGTCATGTGGGATCTTATATTTTATTAATATATCACTTTTTTATAATTTTTACGTGCATAAAAATGAAGATATAATCGTTCTAAACGTGTCTTGAAAACTGCGCAAAGTCAAATGGGGCAAAAATTTAGAGATAGAGGGAGTACGAAGTATGTAATTACAAGCTAAGACGTGTGTGGGACAATAAGAAATTTATTATGCTTTATTATATTTTTTTATCCGAAATATTCTGCTCTTTATATTCTTATAAAACAAAATATATCCTAGGTGCAAATTTAAAATTGTTACTCCCTCCGTTTCATATTAATTGCAACACTATGGTGCTCACAAAATTTAAGAAAAATTATAGGATAGGGCCTAAAACAGGATTTTTTTTTATAATATTGTATAAAGTATTGTTTGTAGAAGAAAGAAATAATAAAATAAAATAGCGTAAGTAGAGTTTGTAGTAAAGATAAATAATAAAATACTCCGTATTTGTAAAAGTGGAGTTAGTGGGAGAGAGAAATTATAAAATAATGGTGGACCCTTTCCAAAAATAGAAATGTTGCAATTAATATGAAACCGGTGTAAAAGGAAAATGTTGCAATTAATATGAAACAGGGATAATAATTAAAATAAAAAAAGGGTTTTTCTTTATAGTATCTTGAGTTCTTTATGTTTTTTCTATGTTGTACCTTTCTAAATTCAAAATTCTACATGGTGCTCTTAAGTTATGTGTATTGTTTAGGAATAATGGAATCTAATAATCCCACCTTTAGTCGGCCTGAAAGTAACAAACCTACTTTTTGATTAAAAAATAACAAACTCACCTTTAAGGTTTATTTGTTTTCGGTGCACCCTACCAGTTTGTGACTTGATTTAAGAGGTTGAATTGCGACGTGACAATCCCTCATTGGTTGAATTCTTTTGGTTTAATTAACCTATTAATATTTTAAAACCAATGAGGGATTGCCACGTTATAATTCAACCTCTTACATTAAGTCACAAATCGGTAGGGTTCACCGAAAACAAATAAACATTAAACGTGGGTTTGTTATTTTTTAATCAAAAAGTAGGTTTGTTAGTTTCAGGCCGACTAAAGATAGGATTATTAGATTCCATTATTCCTATTGTTTAATATATGTTCATTATAAGTTGTTTTTTTAGTGCTAATTAACGTGTGATTAAGTTAAAGACTCTCCCTGGATGTGTCAATTGAACCGAGGGTCTGAGACATGATTAACAGCATAGGTTTTCAAATCACGATAGAAACAATTTCAAGACAAACTAATTAATTAAATCTGCTATTCAAACACTCTTTACGTACTCTAACCTTATATAGCTCATGACCTTTGATAACTAGCATCAAAAGTGCAGATAGTAAAAACACCTTTGTACATTTGGTTTCAATTTTAAAAATCATGCTTCAATCATATGCAAAATTTTGAACTTTTCTTCACTTTTAGGTGCTCAGAAACTTCTTGCATAATCAGATTAGTTTTCTGAGGAAAAATGCATAACGATGTAAGTACCAAACACAAATAATTAGCCATATATTTGGAATAGATAAATATTGAATGAAAAGCCACACTTATTATAAGCAGTTATAAATTATAGATGTGTGAAAAAATTAGACTCAAAACTTACAACAATTGCAACTTAAAAATATGCACATACAATCAGCTGGATAAAATTATGATTTTATAATAAATAAAAATCTATGAATAATCAATCACCTTATGATTGTTTGTTTCAGAACTTGCATAGATTGTTCTTGTATGGGAAGCTCTGCCCATACAAGAACAATCTATGCAAATTCTGAAATTACTGAAGACCTATGGCCACTGAAATCACTTATCAAATTAATTTTTTTTGTTCAATGAAAAAACACAAAGTACGTACATAGTAATTAGATTAATTAAATAATGTCAAGCTGAGCAGTTACAGAATAGAAAAAACAAAGTTATTACTTCAACAATAGAATTCTAGACATGAATAATAGACAGCCAAAAATCTAGACAGTAAGAACATACCATGAACTGAAATTCAATTCATGTATCAACATTTTGTGTATCACCATCAGCTGCACTCGAAAATACATCTTAAAATGAAATTGAAGCAAGGAAAGCTTTTCCAGTACCTTAAAATGGTTAATGTCATCACTATTATTAAGCTTCTTTTCAGCTTCTTAAGTTCTTAGCACCATAACACGAGTAAAACAAGCATCATTTAGGGATCTACTGCTTAGTTGAGTACATAGCACGAATATTTTTCGTGGGTGTACCATTCACAAGATTTTTGGAGGTTGAAAACACCATTAGTAGAGGAGAAATTTGGTTGTCAATAAACTATCAAAAGTCGAGAACAGATGGACATGCTACCTGAGTCCCTGAAGTATACTACTTCCATATTTATAGTTGCACCCTTTCTATTTTTCCTGAATTTTAAAGTGATAAATGATAAAAACCATACCAGTTCAGCAATAGAAGTACGGAACTGGAAGAACAACAGAGGGGTTGACAGTAAACACATGCCATGAGTTAGAATTCATATCAGGTATTCCCGATTACCATCAGCAACACTAGAAAATACAACTTAATCCGAATACCTGAAATCTTGGAGGTATGAAGTTACTAATACTGCTAGGCTACTCAGCTTCTTGATTTCTAAGTACCATACTATGAGCAAACACTTGCACTTGAAGGTCATTGTTATTTATACTACAGTATAATCCGAACATTGCACATTTATTCTAAAAATGTTTCAGCAAAATAATAATAATATTATTAAGTACTTCGTATTATTCTTAGCTCATATGAAAAACATATAAGTAGGTAAAATTGTATCAATCAAGCAAAATACATATAAAAGGACTGTAAAAGTGTAAAACTACCATGTAAATATTTCCAGCTAAGTTGGTTGATCATGTTATCCATCCCACATTCCCGTCACTAATATTTGAGTAATTTGACAAATTTAGAAAAAGAGAACAAAGGACACATTGTTATAATGTTCCTCGATTTTCTAGAACTCCTAATCATCTGTTTGAGAATACAAAATAAAAAGATGCAAAAAGGAAATGCAATTAAAGTAGAATTCTAAAGCCCTGGTCTATATACTAAAGTTCTGGTCTCTTAACAAAGACAATGTCCAATGCTGGAATTTTAAGATCAGCCTAGTTTTAATATCAAGCCACTGCATGGAATATTTGAAATTTATAATCAGCCAAAGAATATGTCTTTTACAGAAAACTCCATAAAGCTAAACTTACATCCGTTGCATAGAAAATTGTAATATGTATGGGTACAATCATATACTCAAATCTTACAATTGCATATACTAAGATGTAACTATGTAAGTTGAAGTAAAATTGTAAAATTTATTAAACTTACTTGGATGGGCTGAGCTTGGTTGATAGTATAAAAGAAGCATTGCAAGTAAAATGAAATAGATAAAAACGGGGGAAGTATAATTGGAAATCAAAGATATTAGGGTCACTAATGAACCTGAAATGACAGGAATTTGTAATGAAACCCAATTCAACAAAACTATTTAACTGACAAAATATGAACCACTAGAATATGTACTGAAATAACACGGGTTATTACGTACTAAAAACAAACTAGAATTATCACTATAGGTTGACCACACCATTACACCATTCTTAATGTAAATAGCCAAAACTTTCTAACTTTGACAAGCTTCTACTCAAGTAAGCCTGCAGCATAACCAAAACAATCTGCCAGTGATCTGATTATCTTGCAAATTCGTAATGACATTAATCTTAATGAGTTACTGGATGTGAAGAACATTTCTGCAGCTCTAGATGTGTAGAACCAACAATGTTTGTCACCTAATATAACAAAGTAAGTGCAATTCTATTAGGCAAAAGCTTATATGCTATTAAGACTAGCTTTGTAGAGTTTCTAGTACAAACATGAGATATAAAAAATACAAATAATACCATTTCTAATGAAAACATGACATGAAGTGAGATTTATATGATATAGTAGTACACTTATGCAGATAATAATGTGAGAAACACTGCATATAAACAAGTGAAAAACGAAATGCACAGAAGTTTTCAGTAAACAAGTTCCATATTTATATCTCATCTTGGGGGAAGGAAGTATAGAAAGCAACCTCCGCATTCGACGAATATACATAACATAGAATTTAAAAGAAACTAACAAAGTGAAAAGTGTGACTCACATTCATTTAAAAGATCCGAGTTAGCATTGAAAAAATATATACATGCATGAGATCATATGCTAAGTGAATAATAAGCATCATTTATGATTGTACTAATAAGTTGGGCACATGAATGAAAACTATAATCATAAGATTTTAGGAGGCCGAAACACGAGTAACAGAGAAATTACTAAAGGTGGGAAACAAAAGTAGCAGGTAGGATGTTTTATCAGCAGAGAAAAGAAAGGAGTGTAATAGTTATTGATAAGCAATGAATGACTTGTAATTAACATCAGAACATACTAGTTTGGAATGATCAATCAATCAATTAGAACAATAAATTGGTAAAGAGCTTTCAACATTAGAGATACCTCTGCAATAATATGTGCCAAAAAAGTAAACCTGGTTGTTATATATTGAACTATCAAATGTATAGAACAGATGAATGATGACACATTCTTCTATCAAAATGAAAAATGAATCCTTGATATATTTATCGCTGATTGAATTGAAGAACATGCTATCTGAGCCCTTGAATATACTTTTCCCATATATATTAACTGCACCCCTTCTATATTCCCTGAATCAAAGGTGAAAACAGACAAAAACCCAATGTTACTCAGACTCAGGTACCCATGTCCGACACGGGTACGTGTCCAAGTGTCCGACTCGGTATTTTTTGTGGAGAAAGTCATTGATTTCGAACTAAAATGAAGTGTCTAAGTACCATACCCATGTCCGAGGGTCGAGGGTCCAACACGGGTACTTGAGGTAAAATGAAGAGTCCGAGTAACATAGCAAAAACCAGTTCAGCGATAGAAGTGCAGAATTGAAAGAAAAGAATTAATTCAGTAATACGAGTTAGAAGTTTAGACATGAATAAAGACGAGACATCCAAAAACATAACCCAAAAGGCTAGATAGTAAACACATGCTATGAGTCAAAATTCATCAGTTGACATAGTTCTTCGGATCACCATCAGTAGCGCAGCACTTGAAAATATATCTTAAATTATATTTGAAACCAAACAAGGGAAGCTTTTTACCTTACAATTGTAAATGTTATTACTGCCACTTGGCCTCTCAGTTTCTTGAGTTCTCAGCAGCATAACATGAGCAATTAGCTGCATTTGAGGGTCTTGTGCCTGATATTGCAATATATCAGAAGTCTAAACATTGCATATTATTTCTACAATGTGTTCCAACATATATAATACGAACGAAGTTATAAGATTAATATTTGTAACACAACTGAAAAACATCTAAATTAAGTAATTTGTATCAATTAAGTTTAACACATAGAATAGGTATGTGACTACAATAATCCATTGACATAAAATATAAATTCGATCTGATCATTCAAGTATACTATGTTGTGAAAGATTTGTAAATATGTATAGCTACTTGATTAATCAAGCACTCCTTCCCAGCACTATTATTTGCATCGTAATAATGTAGATGTTCCTCCACTTTCTATAACTCTATATAAATCATCTGTTAAGAATGCAATATAAAAGTTGGCAAAAAGGCAATATAATAATAATAAAAAAATTGATATAATTGAATGAATGATTAGACTGAAAACTGACTGACAATTGCAACATAAAATGCATATATTCTAGCTTAAAATGGTAAAATTTTTAGAACGAAATCAGTTAAACAATTTTTAACTAGAGTGAAGTTCCTTTGATTGTTAGGATTGTTGTTACAAACTGTCAATTAAAAGTGAGGTAGATTAAAATTTTAAGTGAAGTAGACATAAAATTTGTCTTTGAGACCATTATATGAGTTAACTTACTTGAATGAGCAGAGCTCGGTTGACTTCCAGACAGAAGCTATAAGAATCTTCCATTTTCTGTATGTATAAGGCCATGGGAATCCCTCATCAAATGTTGTTCTATCACATCACACTCTTTAATATCAACCTATTCAATTTTTGGAGGAAGGCCATTGTCACCAAAGAGTTTTAATCATTAGAGATACCTCTGCAATATTACGTACCAAAGGAAGTACATGCTAATGATCTGAACGTGATTTCTTCAATGTGCTCGAGGTAATAAATGGACAATGCCTCTTGGCAACTGAGGCAGTTGTGGTTAGCCTTCGAAGATGCTTGTGTTCCTCTTGAGAGATGCCCCATGAAATGACTTATTCCCCCATGAGTTGAAGATTGATTTAAGGATAAAAGGCCCAAAGCTGCATCATTTGATACTTTGTTGCAGGATTTAGGTGTTGTGACTGTGAAACAAAGATTTCAGACATTACAGCTCTGTATATTCCTGTTGGCCCAAATCTGTAATTTTTTATCCAATTAGCTTGTTGATAAAATTGTTGATGACAGATTAGTAGCAATTATACATGAAAAACAGAACATTTGTTTCCTACTAGTATTGGATTTTGAAAATAAGTCCACTTATCAAATACATGTACCGATGTATGCCATATATGTTAACTTAAAAATGGGACATCCCAAAAGAGGATAGGTTATAAACAGGACAACAAGAGCAATCGAACCATAAATAGGAAAATTGAGTTAAAGAGTAACAAAGATAAACCTTGCCCCAAATGAAGTACTCCCTCCGTAACATAAAGATTTCAACATTTGTTTTTTCACGCATTTTGAGTAAGCGATTTAAGGGTCTAAACGACGAAATTAATCAAAATGGTTTTAATACAATCAAGAATGTGATTATAAGTTACTAATATCAAAATTATTTTGATTAATTTGGTCGTTTACACCCTCAAATTGCTTCCTCAAAATGCATGAAAAAACAAATGTTGAAATCTTTATGTTACGGAGGGAGTACTTGTATGAAGCAGTGTTCAAAGAAAAGGATTGCAGCACTGCAGCAGATACTTCTATAATTTCCACACTTTGGTTATCTTCACACAAAAGAATATCTTCCAATAACAAAGCAAAAAGTGAGCAATGCTCCATACAAAAACCTAACAGGAACTTCAGTTGAGATAAAATCACTTACAGTTCGGCCTTCTGCATGCTGATGTCAGTATTACACCTAGAAAATGACAGCAGGAATAATTTGTTTCAGTAGTAGAACTAAAGTTGTCAAGTGTGAAAGTCACGACCTATAAGCATAATTCTAGAGTAAGCAGCAATTTCATCATTAAATAGTATCAGTTCATAGGAATTCAACGTTACTGCTTATAGTTACAGTCATTCATAAGCTGGCAAGACTAACTTCAGCCTGCCATATGTTACAAATTAAAATTACAAATCTTGACATAACAAATAACTTTGTAAATATACTCAGAGCACATGTAACAAGGAAAGCATAAACAAATTCTTACAAAAAGGGCACCAAAGTTTCATACATGAGTAAAAGGTATATGTTTCAATTCCCACTTAAGGTCAAGTAGAATTGTGCCATAACAGTAGATCACACTCTCGAGAATAACCCTTCCTCCAGAGTTTTGGCAACAAAGTAGTTCGATGATGACTTAATTTTCAACTTGATAATAGTTCCAAAAAGTAATGAAGAATGGAATAACAGTATGATAAATTCCTAGGGAAAGGGGGTGACTAGGGAAATTATATCTAAGATATTAGGAATTTTCATGGAAATCTTGGATATTAAAAGTGGTCAGACAACATAAATGAAGGGGCAGGGAACTTTCTGTCCTTGCTTGATATGTGAAGCGTCTAGGGCCATTCTCTCCCTTTCTGCTCATCAGTTTACACCCATGATTTTTATCAGACCAATCTCGACTAATCAGACCAGTAAACTGAAAAAAATTTGACTTCGAATCTACTGCGAATTCTTCCTAGCCTGATCCAAATATTATAGATAAAAAAAAGCCGTGAAAAGAATGTGAAATTCAACATGTATACTGAGATATCCATAGAGTTTACTAACCTAAAGTGCATTGTGATAACTGATAAGCAAAGCCATGTAGGTCAGTAGCCATAGACTTCATTCCATGATTCATAGTAGTATACTCCCTTTCCAAGGCCTCCATGATGAAATGATCAATACTCATCTCACCAACCACAGCATACATAAATCACTTGAAAACAATCTTCCTCTCTCAGTCAAGGACTCGATAGGTCTCCATATGCCAGAACATTCCTCCAATGAGCTGATCATGATTTCTTCGAAAATGGTCAGTGCCCACTTAGGGCAGCGATGGTTAGCATTTGAAGGTGCTTGTGTTCCTACAAAGTGATGCCATGAAATGCCCTTTTGCCCCTGAGGTTAGTAATTGATTTAGGGAAACCAGACCCAAAAGTTGCATAGGTGTTGTGATTATGGAAACATGGTTTCCAAAACATTCCAGCTCTGTAAACTCATTTCGGCCCAAATCAGTAGATTTTTATCCAAATAGCAGGTAGGTAAAAATGACAATGACAAATTAGTAGTTATTTTGCAGGAAACAATACTAGCATTGTAATTGAAAAAATAAGCCCACTTATCATATATGTTAACTTAGGGACATCCCAAATATATATGTTAACTTAGGGACATCCCAAATAAATAATAAAAAGAATAAAAAGTACTTACATAAAACAGTTAACAAAGAAAAAAGATTGCAAACAGAAATTTTTTATTCATTACTTGTATTAAAGTAGCTAGCATTCTAAACAACAAAGGATTACAAAAGTCAGTTATCTTCACCCATGGGCAGAACCTCAATTTGTACCAACTATTACACTATTTTCAAAGCTAAAAAGTGTATAATACCATACTTATCGTCCACTGCTGTAGACTTGAAAGCCAGACTGTTCAATTGCATGGAGATTGAAATTCACATTCCCAGTAAAATCAAAGAAATACGGGTTCCTCATGAATTGTCTAATATGGACAAAATCAATATTTACGAACTGTGGTGCTCGTGTCATGACACAAATTGCATCTGCACCTAGGAAAAGCTGATTATTTAATGGCATTACAAATACGTCTTGTTGTCCACGGGCCTTCAAACACCTCGTTATAATATCTGCTGGCACAATTGGATCGTGGATCCGAAGTCTCGCCTTCTCTTTTTTCAAGAGAAATTCACATACATAAATTGCAGAAGAATCCGAGACATCCTCCGTTCCCTCTTTAAATGCAAATCCAAGAATGACTATTGTGGTATTTTCTAATGATACCATTGTGTTAAGTATTTTCTTTACAAAAAGTTCTTTTCTCCTCTTGTTCACCTCAACAAAACACTTAAACAGATTTCCAATCTCTTTGTGATTAAATTCATCTGCCATATAAGCTAAATAAGCTATATCCCTTTGCAAAGCTGGCCCACCTATAGCCACATTTGGAGACAGAAATCCATGTCCCAGTCTATTGTCACCATTAACAATTTCGAAAACTTCATCAATATTAATGCCTAAATCATCAGCAAAAGTAGACGCTATATTGGCGATAGTACCCATACACCCTAACATGGCATTGATGAATATTTTTGCAAAATCAATCGATCTAGCATTTTGAATTACTACTCTATTTGGGACATAAGCATAGAGATAGTGTAACAATTCAATTTGAGCATTATCTGACCTTGATCCAAAGACAACTCTCTGAGGATTAAGAAGTGTCTGGAAAGATGTACCTTGGCTGAAAAACTCTGGATTAACAAAAACCTGATGGTTATGTTGACCCTGTTGAAGCAACATAAGCATTGCATCTCTCCCTTCGAATGCAACAGAAGTTTTATCAATTATGAATTTCGGTGCTGGAGCAATATCTCTAATAGTCTCGATCATCCGCTTCCACTTATCGAGCTCGATTTTCCCCTTTTCCCCTATCCCTTCCTTTTTCGTGCGCATCTCAACAGCTAGGAAAATCACTCGGCATTGCTGTATGGCGGTAACAAGATTATTATGGAAAAAAAGGTTCTGATTTCGATGTTGTGCAACCAAATTTTCCAAATTTGGTTCGGCAAATGGCAAGCGATTCTGATTCCATCGAACAATTAAATTGGCGTCTTCGTCAACAACTTCAAAATTTTTGTTTGGGTAATGATTCGCAAGCGCAAGAGTAGCAAATGCTCCTAGCCTACCAGCTCCGATGCAACAGATGTGCTGTGTTTCGGCCTCCATCAGTTCGGCCTCCATCAGTTCGACCTCGTTTTAATTTTCTTTACAAAAAAACCACGAAATATGTGTTGCATTGGTTTATGAGTAATGGGTAATTAAAGAGTGATGATTTTATAATGTTTAGGAATAATGGAATAATCCTACCTTTAGTCGGCCTGAAAGTATATTAATAGGTTAATTAAACTAAAAAAAATCAACCAATGAGGGATTGACACGTCGCAATTCAACCTTTTAAATCAAGTCACAATCCGGTAGGGTGCACCGAAAACAAATAAACCTTAAAGGTGGGTTTGTTATTTTTTTATCACAAAATAGGCTTGTTACTTCAGGCCGACTAAAGGTGGGATTATTAGATTCCATTATTCCTAATGTTTATGAGTATAATTTTCAGATTTGATTAAAGTACGAAAAATCCCCAATTTATGAAACCCTAACTTTTGGAAATTGATTATTATGGTTGGGAAATAATTGTTGATGATTAATATTGATGAAATTATTGTTTTAAAGTGTTTTTACAGCATATAAAAGTATTTTTAAATTGCTGTAAATTTTATTAAACTACCATAATGGAGTTTTTATTAAAGATTTCAATTACCCATTAAAGAGGGATGATTTTTAAGTGATTCAAAGTAATTTTCAGATTATTTAAAAGGGTTATAATGAGGTTTTAAGTCAAGTAAAGTTGCTGTAAATTTCTATGGATGAGTTAGTAATACCTTTGGTTAATTTTGGCTTGTAGGAGAGTTCGAGCTAGTTGATTTTGTGCAATATGGCGGTGACGCGATTTTATTCAAGGTACGTACACGTATTAGAGTTTATTGTGGCATGTAGTATCATGCTAGGATTTTAATTAATATTTTGGGCATGTAGTATCATGCTAGGAATTATTTTGGATGATTGGAATTATTATTGGTTGAATTATATTGTGTGATTAAATTCACTACTTGTGATGATTTGACTATTTGGAATATGTTGGATGAATGATTGAACCATGATGTTATGTATGATTATATTGATTAATTAAATGGAAAATGATAGAGTGACCCTAAGGGTTGTCAACCCTCTTAGACACATATGAATAATATAATATTATATGTGTAATAAATTGAAGAGAGATAAAATATAAAAGTAGTGTTTTAATACATTGTTAACCAATCACATTTGAGTATTAAGAGGGTTGACAACCCTTAGGGTTGCTCAATCACTTCCCTAATTAAATCTATGAGTTTAATTAATTTGGAATATGAAAATTATTGGTTTAAATGGTTCAATAATGGTTATCTATTGGAATTGGAATTTTAAATTGGTCGTTTAAACGTCATTGATGTTTAAATTGAATATTGGTTAAGAATTGGTTAAATGCTATGAGCATTAAAATGGAGCTTTGGAAATTGGTTATCATAAAGTCTACGGACAAAAGCCATAAAGGCTAGACCCGATGAGGTCACTTGGTTTAATAAAGGATTCAACATTAATTAATTGATTGAATCACTAATGATTAAAGATAATAAATTGATTGTGTGTATTATGTGAATTGTTTGTGTGTGACTTGTAATGTGATTGTGAATCATCACCACTAAGTATTAAAATGCAAATCACGTAAAGTGAAAGAGGATACACAACAAAACTCGTGGAACGTAAACACCATGAGTATTGAACATTGGGGGGAGTTATGGGACTATTATGTGATCATAATTTCTATTAGGGGGTACAGGACGATGTACATCTCAATTGCATGCACGTGTATTGCGTCACACGGAAGTGACACTGTTGGCCACTCGATTAGCGCCCGAAGTGGTTACCTCATTTAAAATAATTAATTGAGGTTGGTTGGTTGGACCCATTCGTTGTGTATACCAAAAACACAGTTAGATTGCACCTAAATAATTAAAATAAATTAAAGTGTCATTGAGTCATGAGTACTTAGGAGTAGGGAAATGATTTTGGCACTCCCCATTTTTATTTTGGCACTCCTCCCCCTCTCACATGAATAGTAACATTGAGGAGTGCCAAAATTAAATTGGGGAGTGCCAAAATCACTCCCCTTAGGAGTATGGTTTATAAGAATTCTTATGGAGTCGTTGTACTTGAATAATGTGACATGTGTACTCTATTACGCTTATGTACTCAGCATTGCTGATTCTTTGTGTGTGTGTGTGTGTTGGCCTTGTCTTTACCTTGGCCCTACGACGACCCATTTAATTATGGTGAGTAGTGGGGACAAGTGAAGAGAAGCGTAATTTCAGGTGAAGCATAATATCATGATGGGATTGTGCGACGAGAGATTATGTGTCTTTTCGCTTTTTGATTTTATTTATGATTATTATATTTATTGATGAATAATGCTACTAACGTTTGTTAGATTGGGATTTGGTTTTAGTAAGGGTCGTTAATGGTTCCAAGTTGTAGGGTTTGATTCGGTATGATTTTGTTAATCCCTTTTACTTTTAATTTGGGTTTTAAATATTTTTCAGGGTCGAAGTTTTAAATTACAGGTTTGGTTTTAAAATGTTTCTGTTGTGTGACTTTGATACTTGCCTAAGCCGTTTTCACACGACGGCGGTAACATCTTGGGTATTTTCTATTTCGTATTTTTAATTGGAGGAAACAGGTTTTAAGGTAGGGAGTATCCAGGGGTGTTACAAATTAAGTTCCTGCAATATTTGTAAATATGCCAAGTATCATCAGAATAATTATGGGCCTCATTGATAGCACTGCAAGATATTTGGCAATCAGAGATGATAAGCACATTGTTCCATTGCTTCCATTTAGAGAGTAATAGGGCTGATAGGATGGCTAATGATTCTGCATGGTTGGCATTAAGGCAGGGTTTGTAGGAGGCTATGGCTGTTATCCACTCTCCCGCACTGGATCTGCATATAACAGCTATACCAGCAGAAAGAGAGGTAGTAGAGAAGGAAGCATCAATAATGATGATGATGTCATGGTTGTAGGAGGGTTGTGGTGGTGGTTGTTTAGGGTGAAAAAACCCCCCACGGACACGTGTGCCAATAGAAAGGTCACACGTGTCAAAGAGTCTCAAAAGGCCATGCCCCGACAAGTGTCCCAATCATAAAACAACACGTGGCCTAGTCATAACTTGACATGTGTCACCCATCCAGGGCATACAAATGTCCGCATCAAGAATGAGGAAGGCTTATGAAGCCCTAAAAGCCCACAATCACGCACACAACCCCAAAAACGGCGCCCCCAAGGATACAAGTCCCCACAAGAGAGGGCAGCCAATCAGATGTCACTATATTAGGGTACAAACCCTAGGTGCATCTGATCCCAAGGGCTATAAATACTACATCAATCAATGATGGAGGGATCTTCCTTTTCGAGACCTAAAAAGAGGCACTGCCCAAATTCTCTCGATTTTCGTGCATTTATTTCCGCATTAATTATTCCTCATTCAATTGCTAACTTAAGCTTCGGAGGCAAAATACCGGAAACCCCTCCGATCTTTCGTTAACGTGCAGATAAATCAGAGGCCGTTCAACTGCAGCATGCGTATTCTCCTCCCAAGGGAAGTCTAAAAAACCGAGCCGAAACAGTGGTGGGGGGGTTCAGGGGATGGAAAAAGGTTTGGATTTGAGGGGTTTAGATAGCTGAACTCAATGATTGACCATTTCAAAGAAGGGAGGAAGGAGGTGATGGGAGGGGCTGACTTCTTGAATATCCATAAGTTCCTTCTATACCATAGTCTCCATATCAAGTAAAACTTGATGGGAGGAACATTCCATATTTACTATCCGTATTTTGTTAAATGATTTTAGTTTACTTATTTTATTAGTTTATTAAGTAAAACTTTTGGTAACAATGAATTAACTTTAAAAAAAATAAACATATTCCTAAAATCAAATAACAGACTTGTAAGTTGTAACAAATAAAAGAAACTATGCCTCAAAAAAAAATCTACGTGTCCATTATTATCAAATAAAATACAAATAATATTTGTTTGTTAATTATGCCTTTAAAAAAATCTCTTTTTATTATATTAGGAAATTTTGTCAAAAACAAGCCAACAATTGTCCAGTCTGCTCAAAATAAGTTATCTTTTTTTATTAACTTATAATGAGTCAACTTTTATAGGGTATCTCTTTTAGATAAGTCAAAACATGTTAAATTAAAAGGTAACCTATTATTATGGTTAATTGTGACATGTGTCAGTATGTGGTTGGTCATTTTTCAAATATAAATTAATTAGAAATTATTATATGATTAATTACTTACGGACTATTAACTATAAGGAAAATATTTGTCAGAAAAAACCTTATAAAAACTCGGTTTGGTAAGAAAAAACATTATAAAGCATTTTTTGTTATAATTTACCCAATTAGTCTTTAATCTTCTTCTATAATCCTTAAGTGTCACTTTAACCCTTTAATAATTAAATTAATTTATAATTAAAATAAAACAAAAAAACCACCATGACACCACCCCCACCACCAGCCTAGCCACCCCCTCCCTTGGCAACCCCCTACCCACAATCCGCCGCCTAAAACCAACCAGCCTGCCACCCCTGAAAACCATGGTGAAATGAAGACTTCTCACTTGCTCACTAGAAGATTTGAAGATTCAATTCAAATTCAATTTGAAGACTAAAGAATGGTATTTTGTTACATGTAAGAATAAACTCAACTATATTGAACTCATTGCACGAGAAGATTATCTTAAGTTATTCCTTAACCATGGTTTTATCCCACATTGGATTTTCTTGATAAGGATTTTAATAAGGCAATATCCCGAGCGCATTATGAAGAATGATGTACTATTTTTCATTCATTACGTTTTTTTTATCCCACATGGTTTTTCTTATTAATGTTTATAATGTGACACATTCTTTGATAATGGACATACAAAGGGGGAGGAGTATTAGAAAATATTGTGTGGATGTCTATTATACCGCTTGTATCATTCCAGAATATTCTAGATTTAAGCTTTATTGTTCTCTAAGCAAACACTATGGATTAAAAATACAGATTTAGTCTCTACCCAATTCCTCTCCTTTATTCTTTGTTTTATAACAGAATTTGATTTTTAGCATATTAGATATTGATTTTATTTTCATATCAGATTTAGATATTTTATACTACATTTGGTTAATATTATGTGCAACTTTTACTATTTTAGGATGTCCAATATTTTTTGCAACCTTTTTTTAATTTTTATCATTTTATGTAAGTTTTTTTTTGTTGAATTGTCAATTTGACCTTGGTTAATAAATAAAACATGTTATGCAATTAAGTAAATCACATTAACAAATTAAGACATAATTAAAGGTTTATTACAAATAATTAATCAATTAAAAAAACCACCTCTACGCCTATCCAACCACCGCACCGCCGGAGCCCAACCATCGGCCGAAGACTAAGCCTAGCCCCTTACCCCTCGTCGTCGGCATACTAGCCTCTTCCCTCTTGCCGGCTGGCCAACCAAGACCCTCCCCCAAACCCCGTAAAAATCGAAAACCCACTAAACCCTAACCCAAATAAACCTTCCTTACTCAGCCAACCACCACTTAGCCATAACCCAACCATCACCAAAACTAAGCCCCCTCTTCCCCCTCGTCGCCCGGCATACCAGCCCCTTCTCCCTCGCCGGCCGACCAAGATCCTCCCCCAAACCCTATAAAACCCGAAAACCCACCAAAACCTAACTCGAAAAAGCCTTCCCCACCCATCCGCCACCACTAACGAACGTACTCCCTTTCCCACACCCTAAAATGACGAGTTGGGGTGGTCGGGAAATGGAGATGGGAGGGGTTAGCTATGTCGGCTGGCCGGACGAGGATAAGGTCGGCGAGTTGAAAAAAGGGAGTGGGAGGGAGGTGGCGGTTGCTTGGTTGTGGTCATGGTGGCTGTTGCTAGGTGGTTTATGAATATGCTACCTTATTTTCTCTCTCCACTTAATTAATCACATGCATAATTTTTAGTAAATGCAATTTGAAAATTTTATGTTGGAGTCCGTAATCTCCTCCAATATTGCACTAAATAATAACCGGAGGTAGTATCATATTGACATTCTAATTTTCAATTATAGGAAAAATTGATAGGAATATAACGACCTTTCAGCGGTCTTCTATAAATATAACAACCTTTGGATTATCTCTGAATATTACGACCTTTGACCCTTATCTTCCACAAATAGGATGTAACCGGTTGGTAACCTACTGAAAGGGTTATGAGTGACACGTGTCATTTTTTAATTGGTTAGTTGGTTATTTTTTTTTATTTTACAATTTTCTTATTTATTAAAAATTATGATTTAAAAAATAAAAAATAAAAAATAAAAAAAATAATTAAAAATAACCCCTTCCCCTGCCAATCCAGCCCCACCCCCACCCCAACTCCCATCCTAGACACTCGTCGGCACCTGGAGCACCTAAACCGCCGGTGCCTAGAACACCTGAAACGCCGGTGCCGACCCTTCCCCTCTCCAACGACCACCAGACACCCTAAAATAACATTAACCAGTTATCTCCACCCCAAATTTCCCCTAAACTTATGCAAGAACCCATCCCCTCCCCTGATTCCGGTTTCGCCGCTTTCCACGACCACACTAGCACAACCCCTTCTTCACTTTCTATGCCGCCGTCGACCCCACCCCTGCCATAACTCATCTCTAAAACACTAAAAACCAACCACGATTTCCCCTCATAACCCCAAAACCAAACCTTCCACCGTTTAAATCGCCCCTAGCACCCTTGAAATCAACCTTTGGACTGCCAGAAGGGAAGTGTAACGACCCGACTTTTTAAGCTCATCTAGGTGCCAAACTTCCACCATCAGTTTGCTCTTCCTATTTTCCTTTATAAATAGGACCCCTTGCATTATTTTTAGGTCCTATTGTTATTTTGCTCCAAAAACTCAAATAAATCTTCTCTTCCTTTTCTCTCCAAAACCGTGACCTCCCTATAGTTGCCTTGGATTGATTATGCGATTAAGGTAACTAGCTTTCCCCTTTAATTGTAGGGTAGCTAATCACATAGTTAATTAGGAATTAAATCATGAAAATTGTTAGGAATTTAATCTAGTTTTGCATATAATTTTCGAGTACATGATATGTGTTCTTGATTTATTTTTCATGTATTTTCATGATTTGATGCATTTCTTGAAATCTCTAATTGTCGAATAATTACTTGTATGAATTTATTTATTAATCAAATCGTGTTATTTCTTGATGAACTTTTCATGGCAGTTTCTTTGTTGTTTTATTATGAATCATGAATTATTTCGTGACAAAATTCGTCCTTTTATTGCTTGAAATAATTTAATCTTTCAAACCGGTAAAACTGTCCAGAATAGGTTTACGAATTTATTAGTGTACTTAATCAATTCGGAATGCTGCGAAATTTTATATGGAAGTCAGTGATAATGTTTTACAGTTTGTGTTAAATTTTCGTAATTTTTAAAGATCGTTTGATATGGCATAAAATTCTGAAACCGAATTCAGCCTAATCTGACTGGTTAGTTATAAAACCACTTAAAAATAGTAAAAGATGTTATTTTTAGATGAAATTTATGCACGTTAGTCCTTGAACCCATATTTATCTCCCATAAAAATTTCCTGATTTTTAGAGATCTTTAGATGGTCGTTTTTAATTTAATTCTTTAAAAATCAGATTGTATAGAATAGGGCAATTAAATTATTAAAATATACTATTATTAATTATTGAATTTTCTAGTGGTACAAAATTTAAAGGAGGAAATAAAAATATCATTTTTATGCTAATCTTGAACATGCTAGATTAAATATGTGAATCTTTACTTTAAATCTTTATTTAATTCCATAAATCTTTAAATCTTGAATTTGTAATTTTGTTCTTGAATATATGTATGTGTGCCGTGTGGATGAGCATTTTGAGCATGATAGTTTTTGATGAATTTTAATTGATTTATTTGTATCAATTATAAACCATAAAAGCTACTTGTTCTCGGAATCTTTCCGAGTGAGCCAAAGATTAAAGAAGATGGAAAAATGTTATTTCTATGTGTGCATGATCATATTGTACTATTTTGTTCTTTTATTCCAATTTTTCGAGTGAATAAAAAAAATAGGGTGAATAGATTTTTATTATTAGTTTGGTATTTTTGGTAATTAAATTTATTAATTAAATTAGTTTAAGAAATTAATTAATTTTGTTGTAGAATTCGAAAATGCCGTGTGGAAATTATAGATATAGTCAAAGTTTGTTAATTTTTGTTTATTATCATTTTAGGAATATTTTAATAATATATTTTGCGGTTAAAACAATTATTAGGGATAAGTTGTAAAGTGTAGGGATAAAAGGATAATATTAATATTATCATAATAGGGCCGAATTATTTTAGTATTAATATGATTGTATTTATTTTGGATAATGTTATATTAATTTGGGATAATATCCGAATGGATAAAGTATAAGTTTGTGGATAATGTTTGAGGATAGTATATGATAAGTTTTAAAGATACCTAAGATATTATTAGGGATAAGAAAGGAAACAGGGTAATAGATATACATGTTATGTTTCGGTCTCTGGCTAGGAAAGACTGGGTATTTAAGGTGGCCAATATACGTGCCGCACCTCTCTTTCCTGGGACTCCGAACATTTCATTTCCTATTACTGTCACCTAGTATTTCCCAATATATAATAAGTTATGATTTAATAAAGATATAAGATACAATATAAAGATCGCCCTTGCGATGACGCATTGGTCATCAATTGGGTTAATGAGATAAGGACGCCCTTGCGATAACGCATTGGTTATCAATTGGGTTTAGTCGATGCCACTGCTCAATTGGGTCGGACGCATTGGTTCCCCCGAGCAGTTCTTGGTCTTAGAACATGTAGTCGTCTGGTAACCGTATCTGCGAGCCGCTACCAGGAGTTATGGCCATAGCTTAGGCTTAGTTCTCGCATTGGAGGGCTACGGGTGGGACGCATTGGTTCACCCCGACATGTTTTAGGAAAGTTGCGAACGCATTGGTTCGCTACGAGCTGTAGAAGACAGTCCGCAAAGATTTATGTTAAGTTGTGATAATAAGTGCATATGTAAAGATCAGAAGCTATTATGCCTTATTATAAGATCGATGTGAATATACGATATGATTATGATGATATAAGATAAGACATGAATATGCGTTATATAAGTTATGGAGAAATATGTTAAGTATGATTATGATACGATGAGTATATATTATAAGATGAGTATAATATAAGCTAAGGTTAAAGCTAAGTAAAGTTGTATAATATAAAGTATAAGAATTGTATTTTATAAGTCTTCCGATGTGTTATATTTCGTATTTATACAAGTATGTATACGTATGTGGGTACTTGAATGATGTATGTATTTCGTATGTATTCTAACCGTATCTGCAGGGTGGTTTGTACGTATCTTTATACGTAGAATATACGTATTTCTAACCGTATCTCTGCAGGTGTATTTATACGTATTTCCATACGTACTTTTATACGTATTATTATACGTACATTTATACGAGTTATTGTATGATTGTGTGTAAAACTTGTATTAATTTTCTTTACAGTTTTTATATGATTTTTCTATGCTATTATGTGTTTGGCGGTCCCTTGATTAAATGGGACAGCCTAGTTACTCGCCACTGATGGTGGACCCCCCCCATATTTCCAGGTGAAGATGCAGCAGAATAGAGCGGGCTTCGCAGGATGGGCCTGAGAGATTAGCTTTCATTCTTAAGTTTTTAGTTAAATCCAGAACAATTTAGTTTTATTTAGTTAATCTAATGATCCCAACATGTTGGGACAGCACTTTCAGTTTTTCAATGTAATTTGATTATTGGATTTTGTGGTTTTTTTAGTAGCCTTTTAATAAAAGATACTATCTCCATTTACTTTTTATTTAATTTAAAGTATAATTTGTTAAGTGATGATCCGAATGTCGATTCCCTTCGTAAATCGACAAGCTTAAAAAGTCGGGTCGTTACAGTTGGTATCAGAGCCCATAGGTTTGACCCTAAGTTACTTCTTCACAAGTAACTTCGAAAGTTGAGCGCTTTATGAACCCGAGTGAACCTTAGCTTAATATGGAAAACCTAGATGAGTGAACCATGGGTAGAAGCCAGGGTTAAGACGATTTATCGTTCACGTTTCGCGTTGGCGCCGTTTCGTATGTCGTGTATTTCTTAACGCAATTGTTGTTCCAGGATGTCAACCCCACGACCTTCAAGTTCCTGCCGTCGTCATCGCAACCTAGAAGACGCAATTCTTACTTTGGCGCAGTTCAGCGTGCGGGTCCAGAATTCCCAGCTGTCTTCCTTCGATCGGATTGCTCGTTTACGTCCTCCGACGTACTATGTGCTTTTGTGAACTAACAATATGAATGTTTAATTTTGTACGTACAGTATGACGCCCCCAAGGCCTAACCTCGGACTTCGACGCCGGAACCATCAATTAGTAGCCGTGACCGGAGTTATCAGAGTGGCGCAGCGGAGGTGTAGTAAGCCCATAACCCACAGGACCAGGATCGAATTTCTCGTCATCGGCATCCTACCAATGATGGCACGTCTGACCCCGTGATGCGCAAGAGCTGGATTTGAGAGATGGAAGAACGGTTCGACGTAATCGGTTGTCCGGAAGATAAACGAGTTCAGATCGCTAGCTACTACCTTCGATTAGAAGCAGACGACTAGTTGATAACGGTTCGCCGCAGGGAAGAGCTGTGAAGAGCATGAGACAAGAAGAGCTTACCTCCAAGCTACGAGAACGTATCTTTTCCGACGAGCTTAGGTGGCGAAAGCTAGAGGAGTTCCTGACGCTCACTTAGGGGACCATGTTAGTTCAGACATTTACCAACAAGTTCGCGAAGCTGTCCAGATTTGTCGCTGCAATATCTCCATCAGAAGCTGAGAAGATGGAGCAGTATTTCAAAATGACGAGTCCTCGCATTAGGGTACACGTTAAGGCAACAGGTCAGCATCGTTTCAGAACGCGTACGAGATCGCCGTAGAGGTTCAAGCATCGTTCGAGGAGGAAAAGGCTACAAAGAAGAGAACCAGGGAAAGCCAACCAGCTGCAGTTGAGAAGAGACCACGAATCGAACCATTTCAGGAGCCGCAATCGCAGAACGGGCAAGCAACCAACGTTTCCGAGACCCCGATGTGCAGAGGATGCGAGAACGAACGTCATTCCAGAAAAAGGTACGACGGGTTACGATAACGTGAGGCGTGTGCAGTCAAGGAAGGCACAAGATTTAGGCGTGACCGAAGAACAACCGGCAGCAATGGTGAGCCGGGTGCAAGCGAAGAACCGAGTCTTCTACGTGACCAAGAAGAGGCGGACGCGCAGCTGACGTAACTACGTGTACGGTCCCCGTTTACGGCTGATCGTTTATGTTTTAGTTGTTCCATTGTTTTCTTACGTGAGCTTCTTTAAGTAAATTTCGAGGACGAAATTTATTTAAGGAGGGGTGATTGTAACGACCCGGAATTTTGGGCCAGAAAATTTCGTGGTTATTAATAGTATTTATTCAGTTTTAGTCCAAGAGGCCCATTAAAATTGGACTGTGTTATTTTTAGCCCAACCTTTTCTCTTCCAAATTGGGCCAAAGACCCAATTTCTTTCCTTTTGTTTTTATGGCCGGCCACCCCATGTTTTTGGGCCAAGGTTATTTGGTTTTGTTTAATTGATAATGATTAATATAATTTTGATAATTAAATTAATTAAATTATTTTTTTAAACCCTTTTTAAACTTGATCAAAGTTTGTTGAGCAAACCCAACAAACTCTTTCCCCCTTCTTCCTTATTCACGGCAACCCTAGCAATATTTTAGGGTTGTTTGCTCTTCCTATTTTCCTTTATAAATAGGACCCCTTGCATTATTTTTAGGTCCTATTGTTATTTTGCTCCAAAAACTCAAATAAATCTTCTCTTCCTTTTCTCTCCAAAACCGTGACCTCCCTATAGTTGCCTTGGATTGATTATGCGATTAAGGTAACTAGCTTTCCCCTTTAATTGTAGGGTAGCTAATCACATAGTTAATTAGGAATTAAATCATGAAAATTGTTAGGAATTTAATCTAGTTTTGCATATAATTTTCGAGTACATGATATGTGTTCTTGATTTATTTTTCATGTATTTTCATGATTTGATGCATTTCTTGAAATCTCTAATTGTCGAATAATTACTTGTATGAATTTATTTATTAATCAAATCGTGTTATTTCTTGATGAACTTTTCATGGCAGTTTCTTTGTTGTTTTATTATGAATCATGAATTATTTCGTGACAAAATTCGTCCTTTTATTGCTTGAAATAATTTAATCTTTCAAACCGGTAAAACTGTCCAGAATAGGTTTACGAATTTATTAGTGTACTTAATCAATTCGGAATGCTGCGAAATTTTATATGGAAGTCAGTGATAATGTTTTACAGTTTGTGTTAAATTTTCGTAATTTTTAAAGATCGTTTGATATGGCATAAAATTCTGAAACCGAATTCAGCCTAATCTGACTGGTTAGTTATTTAATCAAACCTAGATGAGCTACCAGGAGTTATGGCCATAGCTTAGGCTTAGTTCTCGCATTGGAGGGCTACGGGTGGGACGCATTGGTTCACCCCGACATGTTTTAGGAAAGTTGCGAACGCATTGGTTCGCTACGAGCTGAAGAAGACAGTCCGCAAAGATGATATGTTAAGTTAAGTTGATATAATAAGTACATATGTAAAGTTAAGAAGATATTATGTCCTTATTATAAGATTGATGTAATGATATGATAAGTGCATATGTTAAGATAAGAAGCTATTATGCCCTTATTATAAGATCGATGTGAATATACGATATCATCACTGTAACGACCCGACTTTTTAGCTTGTCGATTTACGAAGGGTAATCAACATTCGGATCATTACTTAATCTAATTAGACCATAATTCAATATTACAAAGGAAAGGATTAACCTTTATTAACTATAGCTGCTAGAATCCATAATAAACCTCTAATTAATATTACATCAAAGTCTGAAAAATACTGTCCCAACATGCTGGGATCTTAGTAACAAACTAAATAAAGGTTTAAATAGTTCTGACTAAACTAGAATACTTAAATAGAGGCCCAAACTCTCAAGCCCATCCGGCAAAGCCCGCTCTAATCTGCTGCAACGTCACCTGAAACTGAGGGGGGGGTCCACCATCAGTGGCGAGTAACTAGGCTGTCCCATTTAATCGAGGGACCACCAAACACATAATAGCATAGAAATTGTCATAAAAACTGTAAAGAACTTAATACATGTTTTACACATAAATATACAAATTACGTATAAATGTACGTATAAAAATACATATAAAAGAACGTATAGACGTACGTATAAATGTACGTACAGAAATACGTATACAAGTACGTATAAAGATACGTATAAAGATACGTATAAATACACCTGCAGAGATACGGTTAGAATACGTATAATCTTCGTATAGAATACGTACAAACAACCCTGCAGATACGGTTAGAATACATACAAAATACATTCAACATTCGCATACATACACACGCTAACATACTCGAATAATTACAGAAATATACACAGCGGAAGACTTATAATATACTGAACTTGTACTTTATATTATACAACTTAGAATTATACTTCACCACCTTCTTACATGATATCATCAGTAAATCCTAATCATATCTTTTCATAATCTTATCATCGAATTTCATATCATAATCTTATCATATCATATGTTATATCTTATCATAATCTTTCTTAATCGTAATTCATATCTTATAATTACATCTCATCTCATATCATAACATCAATCTTATAATAAGGGCATAATAGCTTCTTATCTTAACATATGCACTTATCATATCATTACATCAATCTTATAATAAGGACATAATATCTTCTTAACTTTACATATGTACTTATTATATCAACTTAACTTAACATATCATCTTTGCGGACTGTCTTCTTCAGCTCGTAGCGAACCAATGCGTTCGCAACTTTCCTAAAACATGTCGGGGTGAACCAATGCGTCCCACCCGTAGCCCTCCAATGCGAGAACTAAGCCTAAGCTATGGCCATAACTCCTGGTAGCGGCTCGCAGATACGGTTACCAGACGGCTACATGTTCTAAGACCAAGAACTGCGCGGGGGAACCAATGCGTCCGACCCAATTGAGCAGTGGCATCGACTAAACCCAATTGATAACCAATGCGTTATCGCAAGGGCGTCCTTATCTTATTAACCCAATTGATGACCTTTGCGTCATCGCAAGGGCGAACTTTATATTGTATCTTATATCTTTATTAATTCATATCATATTATATATTGGGAAATACTAGGTGACAGTAATAGGAAATGAAATGTTCGGAGTCCCAGGAAAGAGAGGTGCGGCACGTATGTTGGCCACCTTAAATACCAAGTCTTTCCTAGCCAGAAACCGAAACATAACATGTATATCTATTACCCTGTTTCCTTTCTTATCCCTAGTAATATCTTAGGTATCTTCAAGCTTATCATAAACTATCCTCAAACATTATCCACAAACTTATACTTTATCCATTCGGATATTATCCCAAAATAAATATATTTATAGTAATACAATAATAATATTCGGCCCAATCATAACAACAATATTATTCCTTTTTATCCTACGCTTTACAACTTATCCCTAATAATTATTTTATTAAAATATTCCCAAATAATAATAACCAAAAAATTAACAAACTTTGACCAAACCTAAATTACCACACGGCATTTTCGAAAATTACAACAAATTGAATTAATTTCCTAACTAACTTAATTAATCAATTTAATTACTAAAAATACCAAATTAACAATAAAAATCTATTCTTTTTATTTTATACCACTCGAAAATATGGAATAAAGGACAAAATAAAATAATATAATCATACACATAAAAATAACATTTTTATATACCTTTATAATCTTTGGCTCACTCGGATTAATTCCGAGAACAAGTAGCTTTTAAAGTTTACATGTGATACAATTAAATCAATCAAGCATCATCAAAATAATCATGCCCAAATGCTCAAAATACACGGCATTCATAAATATGTATTCAAGAACAAAAATTACAATCTCAAGATTTAAAGATTTCATGATAATAATAAAGATTTAAAATAAAGATTCACATATTTAATCTAGCATGTTCAAGATTAGTATAAAAAAAATAACATTTTTATTTCCTCCTTTAAATTTTGTACCACTCGAAAATTCAATAATTAATAATAGCATATTTTAATAATTCAATTGCCCTATTTTATACAATCTGATTTTTAAAGAATTAAATTAAAAACGACCATCTAAAGATCTCTAAAAATCTGGAAATTTTTATGGGAGCTAAATATGGGTTCAAGTATTTACGTGCGTAAATTTCGTCTAAAAATAACATCTTTTACTATTTTTAAGTGATTTTATAACTAACCAGTCAGATTAGGCTGAATTCGGTTTCAGAATTTTATGCCATATCAAACGATCTTTAAAAATTACGAAAATTTAACACAAGCTGTAAAACATTATCACTGACTTCCATATAAAATTTCGTAGTATTCCGAATTGATTAAGTATATTAATAAATTCGTAAACCGATTCTGGACAGTTTTACCGGTTTGAAAGATTAAAATATTATAAATAATAAAAGGACGAATTTTGCCACGAAATAAATCATGGTTAATAATCAAACAGTAAACAAGATACCATGAAAAATTCATCAAGAAATAACAATATTTGATTGGTAAATAAATTCATACAAGTAATTATTCAACAATTTCAGATTTCAATAAACTACATAAAATAATCAAAAGAAATTTCATAATAATTCATAAATATTACATGAATACATCAAGAGAATAACATGATCAATATTTCATATGGTTCGAAATTTTCGAATAAATAAGCAAACATAAATCCTACAATTTTCATGATATAATCCTAATTAACTATGTGAAAAGCTACCCACAAATTAAAGAGGAAAGCTAGTTACCTGAGATCGCTAAATTAATCCAAGGTATAAGGGTGGTTCGACTTTTTGAAGGTAAGGGAGGAAGGAAGAGATTTCTTTAGGGTTTATGGAGCAATTAACAAATAGGACCCAAAATAAAACAAGGGGTCCTATATATAAAGAAAATAAAATAAAAAAAAAACAAAAAAACAATCAAGCCCTACAATCTACAAGTTGCCGTGTACACATGAGAAAAAGGGGGAAAAAGTGGTTGTGGTCAAATAACAACTTGGAATGGGTAAATAGATAATTCTAATTAATTAAATTAATTAATTATCCAAAATAATAATTAATATTTAATTAATTAAAACAAAATAATATTGGCCCAAATAAAAAGGAAGGAACCGGCCCAATAGAAAAAGAAAGAAAAATTGGGTCTTTGGCCCAATTTGGAAGAGAAAGGTTGGGCTAAAAGTGAAACAGTCCAAATTTAATGGGCCTTTTGGACTTAAAATTGAATAAATAGCATTAACAACCGCGAAATTTTCTGGCCCAAAATTCCGGGTCGTTACAATCACCCCTCCTTAAATAAATTTCGTCCTCGAAATTTACTTAAAGAAGCTCACGTAAACAAACAATAGATCAACCCAAACATCAAGAACATGAAACGATCTGATCGAGGCGGAGACCTGTGGGTTATGGATCACCACACTTCTGCTGCGCCACTCTGATATACAACGCCGGTCACAACCACTAAGTGATGGTTCCGGACTTGCCTTCCTTCGAGCAATGTACACGTACGGCACACGGAAACGAAAACGAAAAGACGTCTTAACCCTGGCTTCTACCCATGGTTTCTCTCATCTAAGGTTTCCATATTAGGCTAGGGTTCGCTCGGGTTCATTAAGCGCACATCTCACGAAGTTACTTGTGAAGAAGTAACTTAGGGTCTAACCTCAGCTCTGATACCAACTGTAACGACCCGACTTTTTAGCTTGTCGATTTACGAAGGGTAATCAACATTCGGATCATTACTTAATCTAATTAGACCATAATTCAATATTACAAAGGAAAGGATTAACCTTTATTAACTATAGCTGCTAGAATCCATAATAAACCTCTAATTAATATTACATCAAAGTCTGAAAAATACTGTCCCAACATGCTGGGATCTTAGTAACAAACTAAATAAAGGTTTAAATAGTTCTGACTAAACTAGAATACTTAAATAGAGGCCCAAACTCTCAAGCCCATCCGGCAAAGCCCGCTCTAATCTGCTGCAACGTCACCTGAAACTGAGGGGGGGGTCCACCATCAGTGGCGAGTAACTAGGCTGTCCCATTTAATCGAGGGACCACCAAACACATAATAGCATAGAAATTGTCATAAAAACTGTAAAGAACTTAATACATGTTTTACACATAAATATACAAATTACGTATAAATGTACGTATAAAAATACATATAAAAGAACGTATAGACGTACGTATAAATGTACGTACAGAAATACGTATACAAGTACGTATAAAGATACGTATAAAGATACGTATAAATACACCTGCAGAGATACGGTTAGAATACGTATAATCTTCGTATAGAATACGTACAAACAACCCTGCAGATACGGTTAGAATACATACAAAATACATTCAACATTCGCATACATACACACGCTAACATACTCGAATAATTACAGAAATATACACAGCGGAAGACTTATAATATACTGAACTTGTACTTTATATTATACAACTTAGAATTATACTTCACCACCTTCTTACATGATATCATCAGTAAATCCTAATCATATCTTTTCATAATCTTATCATCGAATTTCATATCATAATCTTATCATATCATATGTTATATCTTATCATAATCTTTCTTAATCGTAATTCATATCTTATAATTACATCTCATCTCATATCATAACATCAATCTTATAATAAGGGCATAATAGCTTCTTATCTTAACATATGCACTTATCATATCATTACATCAATCTTATAATAAGGACATAATATCTTCTTAACTTTACATATGTACTTATTATATCAACTTAACTTAACATATCATCTTTGCGGACTGTCTTCTTCAGCTCGTAGCGAACCAATGCGTTCGCAACTTTCCTAAAACATGTCGGGGTGAACCAATGCGTCCCACCCGTAGCCCTCCAATGCGAGAACTAAGCCTAAGCTATGGCCATAACTCCTGGTAGCGGCTCGCAGATACGGTTACCAGACGGCTACATGTTCTAAGACCAAGAACTGCGCGGGGGAACCAATGCGTCCGACCCAATTGAGCAGTGGCATCGACTAAACCCAATTGATAACCAATGCGTTATCGCAAGGGCGTCCTTATCTTATTAACCCAATTGATGACCTTTGCGTCATCGCAAGGGCGAACTTTATATTGTATCTTATATCTTTATTAATTCATATCATATTATATATTGGGAAATACTAGGTGACAGTAATAGGAAATGAAATGTTCGGAGTCCCAGGAAAGAGAGGTGCGGCACGTATGTTGGCCACCTTAAATACCAAGTCTTTCCTAGCCAGAAACCGAAACATAACATGTATATCTATTACCCTGTTTCCTTTCTTATCCCTAGTAATATCTTAGGTATCTTCAAGCTTATCATAAACTATCCTCAAACATTATCCACAAACTTATACTTTATCCATTCGGATATTATCCCAAAATAAATATATTTATAGTAATACAATAATAATATTCGGCCCAATCATAACAACAATATTATTCCTTTTTATCCTACGCTTTACAACTTATCCCTAATAATTATTTTATTAAAATATTCCCAAATAATAATAACCAAAAAATTAACAAACTTTGACCAAACCTAAATTACCACACGGCATTTTCGAAAATTACAACAAATTGAATTAATTTCCTAACTAACTTAATTAATCAATTTAATTACTAAAAATACCAAATTAACAATAAAAATCTATTCTTTTTATTTTATACCACTCGAAAATATGGAATAAAGGACAAAATAAAATAATATAATCATACACATAAAAATAACATTTTTATATACCTTTATAATCTTTGGCTCACTCGGATTAATTCCGAGAACAAGTAGCTTTTAAAGTTTACATGTGATACAATTAAATCAATCAAGCATCATCAAAATAATCATGCCCAAATGCTCAAAATACACGGCATTCATAAATATGTATTCAAGAACAAAAATTACAATCTCAAGATTTAAAGATTTCATGATAATAATAAAGATTTAAAATAAAGATTCACATATTTAATCTAGCATGTTCAAGATTAGTATAAAAAAATAACATTTTTATTTCCTCCTTTAAATTTTGTACCACTCGAAAATTCAATAATTAATAATAGCATATTTTAATAATTCAATTGCCCTATTTTATACAATCTGATTTTTAAAGAATTAAATTAAAAACGACCATCTAAAGATCTCTAAAAATCTGGAAATTTTTATGGGAGCTAAATATGGGTTCAAGTATTTACGTGCGTAAATTTCGTCTAAAAATAACATCTTTTACTATTTTTAAGTGATTTTATAACTAACCAGTCAGATTAGGCTGAATTCGGTTTCAGAATTTTATGCCATATCAAACGATCTTTAAAAATTACGAAAATTTAACACAAGCTGTAAAACATTATCACTGACTTCCATATAAAATTTCGTAGTATTCCGAATTGATTAAGTATATTAATAAATTCGTAAACCGATTCTGGACAGTTTTACCGGTTTGAAAGATTAAAATATTATAAATAATAAAAGGACGAATTTTGCCACGAAATAAATCATGGTTAATAATCAAACAGTAAACAAGATACCATGAAAAATTCATCAAGAAATAACAATATTTGATTGGTAAATAAATTCATACAAGTAATTATTCAACAATTTCAGATTTCAATAAACTACATAAAATAATCAAAAGAAATTTCATAATAATTCATAAATATTACATGAATACATCAAGAGAATAACATGATCAATATTTCATATGGTTCGAAATTTTCGAATAAATAAGCAAACATAAATCCTACAATTTTCATGATATAATCCTAATTAACTATGTGAAAAGCTACCCACAAATTAAAGAGGAAAGCTAGTTACCTGAGATCGCTAAATTAATCCAAGGTATAAGGGTGGTTCGACTTTTTGAAGGTAAGGGAGGAAGGAAGAGATTTCTTTAGGGTTTATGGAGCAATTAACAAATAGGACCCAAAATAAAACAAGGGGTCCTATATATAAAGAAAATAAAATAAAAAAAAAAACAAAAAAACAATCAAGCCCTACAATCTACAAGTTGCCGTGTACACATGAGAAAAAGGGGGAAAAAGTGGTTGTGGTCAAATAACAACTTGGAATGGGTAAATAGATAATTCTAATTAATTAAATTAATTAATTATCCAAAATAATAATTAATATTTAATTAATTAAAACAAAATAATATTGGCCCAAATAAAAAGGAAGGAACCGGCCCAATAGAAAAAGAAAGAAAAATTGGGTCTTTGGCCCAATTTGGAAGAGAAAGGTTGGGCTAAAAGTGAAACAGTCCAAATTTAATGGGCCTTTTGGACTTAAAATTGAATAAATAGCATTAACAACCGCGAAATTTTCTGGCCCAAAATTCCGGGTCGTTACAATATTGTAACGACCCGGAATTTTGGGCCAGAAGATTTCGCGGTTGTTAAAGTTATTTATTAAATTCTAAGTCCAAAAGGCCACGTAATTTGGACTGTTTTTATTTTTGGGCCTAAACTTTTTCTCAAATTGGGCCAAAGGACCCAATCCCCCTCTCTTTTTCCTTCTTGGCCGGCCATTTCAAGTGTTTGGGCCAAGGTTTATTTGATTTAATTTAATTAAGGATAATTATTATATTTTAAATAATTAAATTAATTTTAAACCACCTAAAAACCCATTCAAAAGTTTGTTGAGTAACGACCCGACTTTTTAAGCTTGTCGATTTACGAAGGGAATCGACATTCGGATCATCACTTAACAAATTATACTTTAAATTAAATAAAAAGTAAATGGAGATAGTATCTTTTATTAAAAGGCTACTAAAAAAACCACAAAATCCAATAATCAAATTACATTGAAA
Source organism: Salicornia ramosissima (assembly GCA_951394345.1). Lineage (NCBI taxonomy): Eukaryota > Viridiplantae > Streptophyta > Magnoliopsida > Caryophyllales > Amaranthaceae > Salicornia > Salicornia ramosissima. The sequence continues at coordinate 23,635,011 of OX596233.1, read as the reverse complement.
AACTGAAAGTGCTGTCCCAACATGTTGGGATCATTAGATTAACTAAATAAAACTAAATTGTTCTGGATTTAACTAAAAACTTAAGAATGAAAGCTAATCTCTCAGGCCCATCCTGCGAAGCCCGCTCTATTCTGCTGCATCTTCACCTGGAAATATGGGGGGGGTCCACCATCAGTGGCGAGTAACTAGGCTGTCCCATTTAATCAAGGGACCGCCAAACACATAATAGCATAGAAAAATCATATAAAAACTGTAAAGAAAATTAATACAAGTTTTACACACAATCATACAATAACTCGTATAAATGTACGTATAATAATACGTATAAAAGTACGTATGGAAATACGTATAAATACACCTGCAGAGATACGGTTAGAAATACGTATATTCTACGTATAAAGATACGTACAAACCACCCTGCAGATACGGTTAGAATACATACGAAATACATACATCATTCAAGTACCCACATACGTATACATACTTGTATAAATACGAAATATAACACATCGGAAGACTTATAAAATACAATTCTTATACTTTATATTATACAACTTTACTTAGCTTTAACCTTAGCTTATATTATACTCATCTTATAATATATACTCATCGTATCATAATCATACTTAACATATTTCTCCATAACTTATATAACGCATATTCATGTCTTATCTTATATCATCATAATCATATCGTATATTCACATCGATCTTATAATAAGGCATAATAGCTTCTGATCTTTACATATGCACTTATTATCACAACTTAACATAAATCTTTGCGGACTGTCTTCTACAGCTCGTAGCGAACCAATGCGTTCGCAACTTTCCTAAAACATGTCGGGGTGAACCAATGCGTCCCACCCGTAGCCCTCCAATGCGAGAACTAAGCCTAAGCTATGGCCATAACTCCTGGTAGCGGCTCGCAGATACGGTTACCAGACGACTACATGTTCTAAGACCAAGAACTGCTCGGGGGAACCAATGCGTCCGACCCAATTGAGCAGTGGCATCGACTAAACCCAATTGATAACCAATGCGTTATCGCAAGGGCGTCCTTATCTCATTAACCCAATTGATGACCAATGCGTCATCGCAAGGGCGATCTTTATATTGTATCTTATATCTTTATTAAATCATAACTTATTATATATTGGGAAATACTAGGTGACAGTAATAGGAAATGAAATGTTCGGAGTCCCAGGAAAGAGAGGTGCGGCACGTATATTGGCCACCTTAAATACCAAGTCTTTCCTAGCCAGAGACCGAAACATAACATGTATATCTATTACCCTGTTTCCTTTCTTATCCCTAATAATATCTTAGGTATCTTTAAAACTTATCATATACTATCCTCAAACATTATCCACAAACTTATACTTTATCCATTCGGATATTATCCCAAATTAATATAACATTATCCAAAATAAATACAATCATATTAATACTAAAATAATTCGGCCCTATTATGATAATATTAATATTATCCTTTTATCCCTACACTTTACAACTTATCCCTAATAATTGTTTTAACCGCAAAATATATTATTAAAATATTCCTAAAATGATAATAAACAAAAATTAACAAACTTTGACTATATCTATAATTTCCACACGGCATTTTCGAATTCTACAACAAAATTAATTAATTTCTTAAACTAATTTAATTAATAAATTTAATTACCAAAAATACCAAACTAATAATAAAAATCTATTCACCCTATTTTTTTTATTCACTCGAAAAATTGGAATAAAAGAACAAAATAGTACAATATGATCATGCACACATAGAAATAACATTTTTCCATCTTCTTTAATCTTTGGCTCACTCGGAAAGATTCCGAGAACAAGTAGCTTTTATGGTTTATAATTGATACAAATAAATCAATTAAAATTCATCAAAAACTATCATGCTCAAAATGCTCATCCACACGGCACACATACATATATTCAAGAACAAAATTACAAATTCAAGATTTAAAGATTTATGGAATTAAATAAAGATTTAAAGTAAAGATTCACATATTTAATCTAGCATGTTCAAGATTAGCATAAAAATGATATTTTTATTTCCTCCTTTAAATTTTGTACCACTAGAAAATTCAATAATTAATAATAGTATATTTTAATAATTTAATTGCCCTATTCTATACAATCTGATTTTTAAAGAATTAAATTAAAAACGACCATCTAAAGATCTCTAAAAATCAGGAAATTTTTATGGGAGATAAATATGGGTTCAAGGACTAACGTGCATAAATTTCATCTAAAAATAACATCTTTTACTATTTTTAAGTGGTTTTATAACTAACCAGTCAGATTAGGCTGAATTCGGTTTCAGAATTTTATGCCATATCAAACGATCTTTAAAAATTACGAAAATTTAACACAAACTGTAAAACATTATCACTGACTTCCATATAAAATTTCGCAGCATTCCGAATTGATTAAGTACACTAATAAATTCGTAAACCTATTCTGGACAGTTTTACCGGTTTGAAAGATTAAATTATTTCAAGCAATAAAAGGACGAATTTTGTCACGAAATAATTCATGATTCATAATAAAACAACAAAGAAACTGCCATGAAAAGTTCATCAAGAAATAACACGATTTGATTAATAAATAAATTCATACAAGTAATTATTCGACAATTAGAGATTTCAAGAAATGCATCAAATCATGAAAATACATGAAAAATAAATCAAGAACACATATCATGTACTCGAAAATTATATGCAAAACTAGATTAAATTCCTAACAATTTTCATGATTTAATTCCTAATTAACTATGTGATTAGCTACCCTACAATTAAAGGGGAAAGCTAGTTACCTTAATCGCATAATCAATCCAAGGCAACTATAGGGAGGTCACGGTTTTGGAGAGAAAAGGAAGAGAAGATTTATTTGAGTTTTTGGAGCAAAATAACAATAGGACCTAAAAATAATGCAAGGGGTCCTATTTATAAAGGAAAATAGGAAGAGCAAACAACCCTAAAATATTGCTAGGGTTGCCGTGAATAAGGAAGAAGGGGGAAAGAGTTTGTTGGGTTTGCTCAACAAACTTTGATCAAGTTTAAAAAGGGTTTAAAAAAATAATTTAATTAATTTAATTATCAAAATTATATTAATCATTATCAATTAAACAAAACCAAATAACCTTGGCCCAAAAACATGGGGTGGCCGGCCATAAAAACAAAAGGAAAGAAATTGGGTCTTTGGCCCAATTTGGAAGAGAAAAGGTTGGGCTAAAAATAACACAGTCCAATTTTAATGGGCCTCTTGGACTAAAACTGAATAAATACTATTAATAACCACGAATTTTCTGGCCCAAAATTCCGGGTCGTTACAATCACCCCTCCTTAAATAAATTTCGTCCTCGAAATTTACTTAAAGAAGCTCACGTAAGAAAACAATGGAACAACTAAAACATAAACGATCAGCCGTAAACGGGGACCGTACACGTAGTTACGTCAGCTGCGCGTCCGCCTCTTCTTGGTCACGTAGAAGACTCGGTTCTTCGCTTGCACCCGGCTCACCATTGCTGCCGGTTGTTCTTCGGTCACGCCTAAATCTTGTGCCTTCCTTGACTGCACACGCCTCACGTTATCGTAACCCGTCGTACCTTTTTCTGGAATGACGTTCGTTCTCGCATCCTCTGCACATCGGGGTCTCGGAAACGTTGGTTGCTTGCCCGTTCTGCGATTGCGGCTCCTGAAATGGTTCGATTCGTGGTCTCTTCTCAACTGCAGCTGGTTGGCTTTCCCTGGTTCTCTTCTTTGTAGCCTTTTCCTCCTCGAACGATGCTTGAACCTCTACGGCGATCTCGTACGCGTTCTGAAACGATGCTGACCTGTTGCCTTAACGTGTACCCTAATGCGAGGACTCGTCATTTTGAAATACTGCTCCATCTTCTCAGCTTCTGATGGAGATATTGCAGCGACAAATCTGGACAGCTTCGCGAACTTGTTGGTAAATGTCTGAACTAACATGGTCCCCTAAGTGAGCGTCAGGAACTCCTCTAGCTTTCGCCACCTAAGCTCGTCGGAAAAGATACGTTCTCGTAGCTTGGAGGTAAGCTCTTCTTGTCTCATGCTCTTCACAGCTCTTCCCTGCGGCGAACCGTTATCAACTAGTCGTCTGCTTCTAATCGAAGGTAGTAGCTAGCGATCTGAACTCGTTTATCTTCCGGACAACCGATTACGTCGAACCGTTCTTCCATCTCTCAAATCCAGCTCTTGCGCATCACGGGGTCAGACGTGCCATCATTGGTAGGATGCCGATGACGAGAAATTCGATCCTGGTCCTGTGGGTTATGGGCTTACTACACCTCCGCTGCGCCACTCTGATAACTCCGGTCACGGCTACTAATTGATGGTTCCGGCGTCGAAGTCCGAGGTTAGGCCTTGGGGGCGTCATACTGTACGTACAAAATTAAACATTCATATTGTTAGTTCACAAAAGCACATAGTACGTCGGAGGACGTAAACGAGCAATCCGATCGAAGGAAGACAGCTGGGAATTCTGGACCCGCACGCTGAACTGCGCCAAAGTAAGAATTGCGTCTTCTAGTGGTACAAAATTTAAAGGAGGAAATAAAAATATCATTTTTATGCTAATCTTGAACATGCTAGATTAAATATGTGAATCTTTACTTTAAATCTTTATTTAATTCCATAAATCTTTAAATCTTGAATTTGTAATTTTGTTCTTGAATATATGTATGTGTGCCGTGTGGATGAGCATTTTGAGCATGATAGTTTTTGATGAATTTTAATTGATTTATTTGTATCAATTATAAACCATAAAAGCTACTTGTTCTCGGAATCTTTCCGAGTGAGCCAAAGATTAAAGAAGATGGAAAAATGTTATTTCTATGTGTGCATGATCATATTGTACTATTTTGTTCTTTTATTCCAATTTTTCGAGTGAATAAAAAAAATAGGGTGAATAGATTTTTATTATTAGTTTGGTATTTTTGGTAATTAAATTTATTAATTAAATTAGTTTAAGAAATTAATTAATTTTGTTGTAGAATTCGAAAATGCCGTGTGGAAATTATAGATATAGTCAAAGTTTGTTAATTTTTGTTTATTATCATTTTAGGAATATTTTAATAATAATATCTACAAGTTAGTATATGATATTAAGGTTAGTATCCGAAAGGATAGGATTATAAGTATATGATAGTATATTATAAGATTTAAAGTTGCATAAGATACTACTAGGGATAAGAAAGGAAACAGAGTAATAGCTATACATGTTATGTTTCGGTCTCTGGCTAGGAAAGACTTGGTATTTAAGGTGGCCAATATACGTGCCGCACCTCTCTTTCCTGGGACTCCGAACATTTCATTTCCTATTACGGTCACCTAGTATTATCCTAATATATGATACGATTAAATTAATTGAAGATATAAGATACAATATGGACACCCACCTGTATGATACACGAGTCATTAGTGGGTTAAGTCAGAACCACTACTCAATGGGACGAACACATGAGTTCCCCCGAGTAGTTTGACCTTAGAACATGTAGTCGTCTGGTAACCGTATCTGCGAGTCGCTACCAGGAAGTTATGGCCATAGCTTAGACTTAGCGGTGAAACACGGGATCCGCTATGGGATTGAGTACACGAGCTCCTCCCGGCATGTTCTAGGGAGTTATGGTGAAACACGAGATCCATAACGAGTTATTAGTGACCGGTCCAACAAAGATATTATATTACGATCATACGATTTGATAAGATGAAATCTTAAGATGAAGTTTAAGATGATTTCTAAGATGTGAGGATAAGATATGTTATGATCTAATATGATAAGAAAGACATGATATGATACGATTAAGATAAGATTATGATATGATATGATCAAGATAAGACTATGATATGATATGATTAAGATAAGATTATGATAAGATATGATTAAGATTTATTAAGGATATAATTTAAGAAGGGTTAAGTATAAGTTAAGGATTGGGATAATTTAAGATGTATAGTATAAGGTATAAGTTCAGTATGTTAAGTCTTCCGCTGTGTATTTCTGTATTTATGGGTATGTATGTATGCGAGTAAGGATGCAGGTATGTATGAATGTTGAGTGTATTTTTGTACGTATTTCTAACCGTATTTGCAGGGTTGATTGTACGTACATTATACGTAGATTATACGTATTTCTAACCGTATTTCTGCAGGTGTGTTTATACGTATTCGCATACGTACTTTTATACGTATTTTTATACGTACTGTTATACGTATTTTTGTACATTTTTATAAAGACATGTATTAGATTTCTTTACAGTTTTTATGCATATTTCTATGCTATTATGTGTTTGGTGGTCCCTCGATTAAATGGGACAGCCTAGTTACTCGCCACTGACGGTGGACCCCCCCCTCAGTTTCAGATGACGATGCAGCAGAGTAGAGCGGGCTCCGCTGGATGGGCTTGAGTAGATTAGTATTTTATTTTGAGTATTTAGTATTCCCAGAACAGTTTGAGACATTAATTTAGTTTATCTTATGATCCCAGCATGTTGGGACAGAATTTCCAGACTTTATATGTATTAGTGACTTTTGGATTATGGATTTTCAGTAGTTAATTTAATAAAAGATAATTTATTCATTCAATTAAGTTGATTTATTGTTATTTAAGTTAGTAACGATCCGAATGTCGCTTTCCCTTTGTAAATCGACAAGCTAAAAGTCGGGTCGTTACAGTTGGTATCAGAGCCATAGGTTTGACCCTAAGTTACTTCTTCACAAGTAACTTCGAAAGTTGAGCGCTTTATGAACCCGAGTGAACCTTAGCTTAATATGGAAAACCTAGATGAGTGAACCATGGGTAGAAGCCAGGGTTAAAACGATTTATCGTTTTCGTTTCGCGTTGGCGCCGTTTCGTATGTCGTGTATTTCTTAACGCGATTGTTGTTTCAGGATGTCGGTCCCACGACCTTCAAGTTCCTGCCGTCGTCGTCGCAACTTAGAAGACGCAATTCTTACTTTGGCACAGAATAGCATGCGAGTCCAGAATTCCCAGTCGTCTTCCTTCGATCGGATTGCTCGTTTACGTCCTCCGACGTTACTATGTGCTTTTGTGTGAACTAACCATAGGAATGTTTAAGTTTGTACGTAAAGTATGACGCCCCCAAGGCCTAACCTCAGACTTCGACGCCGGAACCATCAAATTAGTAGCCGTGACCGGTGTTATCAGAGTGGCGCAGCGGTGGTGTAGTAAGCCCATAACCCACAGGTCCAGGGTCGGATTTCTCGTCATCGGCTTCCTACCAATGATGGCACGTCTGACCCCGTGATGCGCAAGAGCTGGATTTGAGAGATGGAAGAACGGTTTGACGCAATCGGTTGTCCGGAAGATAAACGAGTTCAGATCGCTAGCTACTACCTTCGATTAGAAGCAGACGACTAGTTGATAACGGTTCGCCGCAGGGAAGAGCTGTGAAGAGCATGACACGGGAAGAGTTTACCTCCAAGCTACAAGAACGTATCTTTTCCGACGAGCTTAGGTGGCAAAAGCCAGAGGAGTTCCTGACGCTCACTTAGGGGACCATGTCAGTTCAGACATTTACCGACAAGTTCGCGAAGCTGTCCAGATTTGTCGCTGCAATATCTCCATCGGAAGCCGAGAAGCTGAAGCGGTATATCAAGATGACGAGTCCTCGCATTAGGGTACACGTTACGGCAACAGGTCAGCATCGTTTCAGAACGCGTACGAGACCGCCTTAGAGGTTCAAGCATCGTTCGAGGAGGAAAAGGCTACAAAGAAGAGAACCAGGGAAAGCCAACCAGCCGCAGTCGAGAAGAGACCACGAATCGAACCATTTCAGGAGCCGCAATCGCAGGACAGGCAAGCAACCAACGTTCCCAAGATCCCGGTTTGTAGAGGATGCGAGAACGAACGTCATTGCGGAAAGAGGTGCGACGGGTTACGATAGCGTGAGGCGTGTGCAGTCAATGAAGGCACAAGATTTAGGCGTGACCGAAGAACAACCGGCAGCAATGGTGAGCCGGGTGCAAGCGAAGAACCGAGTCTTCTACGTGACCAAGAAGAGGCGGACGCGCAGCTGACGTAACTACGTGTACGGTCTCCGTTTACGGCTGATCGTTTATGTTTTAGTTGTTCCATTGTTTTTCTTACGTGAGCTTCTTTAAGTAAATTTCGAGGACGAAATTTATTTAAGGAGGGGTGATTGTAACGACCCGGAATTTTGGGCCAGAAAATTTCGCGGTTATTAATGATATGTCTTAATTCTAAGTCCAAAAAGGCCCATTTAATTTTGGACTGTTTTACTTTTTAGCCCATTCTTTTTCATCAAATTGGGCCAAGGACCCAATTTGTTCTTTTATCTACCCTTGGCCGGTTTTTAGTCTCCTTTTTGGGCTATTGGGTATTTCTAGTTTAATTGGGTAATTATGCTAATTACCAATTAAGAAGGCTTAAGTATTTTTCAACCAAGCCCATGACTTGGCCCCTATACTTAGTCCACATGGCCAGCCCTCACTTTCCCTTATTTTAGGATTTGCAACACTTCATCTTGTTCTATAAATAGGGCTCTTGTCCCTTGTGTTGCCATTATGCATTTAAGCACTTAAAACTCCAAACTCTAAAGATCATTTTTCTCTCCTATTATCCCCTCAAAAAGTCGAACCTTCATTGTTTTTCCTTGGATTAATTAAGCGAATCCAGGTAACTATGCTCTCCTCTTTAATCTATGGGTAGAAAAACACATAGTTAATTAGGAATTGAAGCATGAAAATTGTAGGAAGTTTAAAATTGTTTTCATATGAACATGTCGAGCATGAAGCATGAATTTCTTGATTGATTTTTATGTATTTTCTTGATTTTATGTATGATCTTGTATGAATTTATTTACCAATCAAATCTTGTTATTTCTTGATGAATTTTTCATGGTATCTGGTTTACTGTTTGATTATTAACCATGATTTATTTCGTGGCAAAATTCGTCCGTTTATTATCTATAAAAATTTAATCTTTCAAACCGGTAAAACTGTCCAGAATAGGTTTACGAATTTATTAGTGTACTTAATCAATTCGGAATGCTACGAAATTTTATATGGAAGTCAGTGATAATGTTTTACAGCTTGTGTTAAATTTTCGTAATTTTTAAAGATCGTTTGATATGGCATAAAATTCTGAAACCGAATTCAGCCTAATCTGACTGGTTAGTTATAAAATCACTTAAAAATAGTAAAAGATGTTAGTTTTAGACGAAATTTATGCACGTAAATCCTTGAACCCATATTTAGCTCCCATAAAAATTTCCAGATTTTTAGAGATCTTTAGATGGTCGTTTTTAATTTAATTATTTAAAAATCAGATTGTATAAATTAGGGCAATTGAATTATTAAAATATGCTATTATTAATTATTGAATTTTCGAGTGACCTAAGTATTAAAAGGGAACTAAAAATATGATTTTTATGATGAATCTTGATAGTATTGAATTATATTGATTAATCTTGGTATTTTTATATTAACTGTAACGACCCGACTTTTTAGCTTGTCGATTTACGAAGGGAATCGACATTCGGATCATCACTTAAACCAAATTATACTTTAAAGTTAAATAAAATAGATGGGAAAAATATCTTTTATTAAATGGCTACTAAAAATCCATAAAATCCAATAATAAGTATTACAATGAAAAACTGAAAGTACGGTCCCAACATGCTGGGATCATTAAAATAACTAAATTATAACCAAATTGTTCTGGGTATAACTAAAAACTCAAGAAGTAAAACCAATCTCTCAGGCCCATCCTGCGAAGCCCGCTCTATTCAGCTGCATCTTCACCTGGAATTATGGGGGGGTCCACCGTCAGTGGCGAGTAACTAGGCTGTCCCATTTAATCAAGGGACCGCCAAACACATAATAGCATAGAAAAAGTACATAAAAACTGTAAAGAAACGTAATGCAAGTCTTACACACAAAACGTACAAAATCCATATAAAAAGTACGTATAAAAATACGTATAACAATACGTATAAAGTACGTACGAAAATACGTATAAATACACCTGCAGAAATACGGTTAGAAATACGTATATTCTACGTATAAAAATACGTACAACCACCCTGCAGATACGGTTAGAATACATACAAAATACATACATCATTCACGTATCAACATACGCATACATACACGTATAAATACCAAATAAACACAGCGGAAGACTTATAAAAATACAATTCTTATACTCAATATTATACATCTTTACTTAGCTTAACCCTTAGCTTATATTATACTCATCTGATAATATACTGATCATATCAAATTCATACTTAACATGATTCTCCATAACATATCCTATTATACATAATCACATCTTATCTTACATCATCATAATCATATCGTAAATTCACATCGATCTTATAATAAGGCATAATAACTTCTGATCTTTACACATGCACTTATTATCACAACATAACATAAATCTTTGCGGACTGTCTTCTACAGCTCGTAGCGAACCAATGCGTTCGCAACTTTCCTAAAACATGTCGGGGTGAACCAATGCGTCCCACCCGTAGCCCTCCAATGCGAGAACTAAGCCTAAGCTATGGCCATAACTCCTGGTAGCGGCTCGCAGATACGGTTACCAGACGACTACATGTTCTAAGACCAAGAACTGCGCGGGGGAACCTTTGCGTTCGTCCCATGTGAGCAGTGGCATCGACTAAACCCAATTGATAACCTTTGCGTTATCGCAAGGGCGTCCTTATCTCATTAACCCAATTGATGACCAATGCGTCATCGCAAGGGCGATCTTTATATTGTATCTTATATCTTTATTAAATCATAAATTAAAGGGGGGGAAAATTGTAACGACCCGACTTTCTAGCTTGTCGATTTACGAAGGGTAATCAACATTCGGATCATTACTTAATCTAATTAGACCATAATTCAATATTACAAAGGAAAGAATTAACCTTTATTAACTATAGCTGCTAGAATCCATAATAAACCTCTAATTAATATTACATCAAAAGTCTGAAAAATACTGTCCCAACATGCTGGGATCTTAGTAACAAACTAAATAAAGGTTTAAATAGTTCTGACTAAACTAGAATACTTAAATAGAGGCCCAAACTCTCAAGCCCATCCGGCGAAGCCCGCTCTAATCTGCTGCAACGTCACCTGAAACTGAGGGGGGGGTCCACCATCAGTGGCGAGTAACTAGGCTGTCCCATTTAATCGAGGGACCACCAAACACATAATAGCATAGAAATTATCATAAAAACTGTAAAGAACTTAATACATGTTTTACACATAAATATACAAATTACGTATAAATGTACGTATAAAAATACGTATAAAAGAACGTATAGACGTACGTATAAATGTACGTACAGAAATACGTATACAAGTACGTATAAAGATACGTATAAATACACCTGCAGAGATACGGTTAGAATACGTATAATCTTCGTATAGAATACGTACAAACAACCCTGCAGATACGGTTAGAATACATACAAAATACATTCAACATTCGCATACATACACACGCTAACATACTCGAATAATTACAGAAATATACACAGCGGAAGACTTATAATATACTGAACTTGTACTTTATATTATACAACTTAGAATTATACCTCACCACCTTCTTACATGATATCATCAGTAAATCCTAATCATATCTTTTCATAATCTTATCATCGAATTTCATATCATAATCTTATCATATCATAAATTATATCTTATCATAATCTTTCTTAATCGTAATTCATATCTTATAATTACATCTCATCTTATATCATAACATCAATCTTATAATAAGGGCATAATAGCTTCTTATCTTAACATATGCACTTATCATATCATTACATCAATCTTATAATAAGGACATAATATCTTCTTAACTTTACATATGTACTTATTATATCAACTTAACTTAACATATCATCTTTGCGGACTGTCTTCTTCAGCTCGTAGCGAACCTTTGCGTTCGCAACTTTCCTAGAACACGTCGGGGTGAACCTTTGCGTCCCACCCGTAGCCCTCCTTTGCGAGAACTAAGCCTAAGCTATGGCCATAACTCCTGGTAGCGGCTCGCAGATACGGTTACCAGACGGCTACATGTTCTAAGACCAAGAACTGCGCGGGGGAACCTTTGCGTTCGTCCCATGTGAGCAGTGGCATCGACTAAACCCAATTGATAACCTTTGCGTTATCGCAAGGGCGTCCTATCTTATTTAACCCGATTGATGACCTTTGCGTCATCGCAGGGGCGATCTTTATATTGTATCTTATATCTTTACTTAATCATATCATATCATATATTGGGAAATACTAGGTGACCGTAATAGGAAATGAAATGTTCGGAGTCCCAGGAAAGAGAGGTGCGGCACGTATATTGGCCACCTTAAATACCAAGTCTTTCCTAGCCAGAGACCGAAACATAACATGTATATCTATTACTCTGTTTCCTTTCTTATCCCTAGTAATATCTTATATATCTTCAAAACTCATATAATATATTATCCTTAAAATATATATATCATATACTTATAATCTTACCCTTTCGGATACTAATTTTAATATTATATCATATACTAATTTGTAACCTTATCCAAAGTAAGATAATTGTATTAATAACACTATTAGTATTTGGCCCTAATAAACATGTTACTAATATTATTATTCCTTTTTATCCCTACACTTTACAACTTATCCCCAATAATTATTTTATCCGTAACTTATATTACTAAATTATTCCTAAATTAATAACAATTCAAAATCAACTAAATTTGACTATTTCCAGCAATTTTACACGGCATTCCCAGAATGTTAACAAAATTTAATTAATTTCTTAATTTATTTTAATTAAACAACTAATTACTAAAAATTAGCAAATTAAAATAAAAATCATATTTTTCCTAATTTTCTTCCACACGACGTTTTAATATCTTTTAATAAGAATTATTTAATTAATTCATATAATTTAATCTACAGCAAACACTTAAATTAAATAAACAATTCTTACGAAAAATTATACTTAACATAACATAACAAGATTAAAATCATACATACACGGCATATACATATAAACAAGAAATAACACAACTTTTAATGTTTTAATCTTTAGCTCACTCGGGAGAATCCCGAGAGTAAGTAGATTTTAGAATATAATTCAAGAACAAATTTACATATTCAAGAATTTAAAGATTCATGGAATTAAATAAGGATTTAAAATAAAGATTCACATATTTAATCTAGCATGTTCAAGATTAGTATAAAAATAACATTTTTATTTCCTCCTTTAAATTTTGTACCACTCGAAAATTCAATAATTAATAATAGCATATTTAATAATTCAATTGCCCTATTTTATACAATCTGATTTTTAAAGAATTAAATTAAAAACGACCATCTAAAGATCTCTAAAAATCTGGAAATTTTTATGGGAGCTAAATATGGGTTCAAGTATTTACGTGCATAAATTTCGTCTAAAAATAACATCTTTTACTATTTTTAAGTGATTTTATAACTAACCAGTCAGATTAGGCTGAATTCGGTTTCAGAATTTTATTCCATATCAAACGATCTTTAAAAATTACGAAAATTTAACACAGGCTGTAAAACATTATCACTGACTTCCATATAAAATTTCGTAGCATTCCGAATTGATTAAGTACACTAATAAATTCGTAAACCTATTCTGGACAGTTTTACCGGTTTGAAAGATTAAATTTTTATAAATAATAAACGGACGAATTTTGCCACGAAATAAATCATGGTTAATAATCAAACAGTAAACCAGATACCATGAAAAATTCATCAAGAAATAACAAGATTTGATTGGTAAATAAATTATACAAGATCATACATAAAATCAAGTAAATACATAAAAATCAATCAAGAAATTCATGCTTCATGCTCGACATGTTCATATGAAAACAATATTAAACTTCCTACAATTTTCATGCTTCAATTCCTAATTAACTATGTGTTTTTCTACCCATAGATTAAAGGAGAAAGCGAAGTTACCTGGATTCGCTTAATTAATCCAAGGAAAAATTAAAGGGGTTCGACTTTTGAGAGGGGAAGAAGAGAGGATGATGATCTTTAGAATTTGGAGTTTATGTGCTTAAATGCATAATGGCAAAATAAGGGACAAGAGCCCTATTTATAGAACAAAAGGAAGGGTTGCAAGTCCTAAAATAAGGGGAAGGGGGAGCTGATCGTGTGGACTAAAACAAAGGGGCCAAGTCATGGGCTTGGTTGATAATTACTTAGGCCTACTTAATTGGTAATTAACATAATTACCCAACTAAATTAAAAATACCCATTGGCCCAAATGGAAGAACAGAACCGGCCAAAAGGAAATAAAAGAACAAATTGGGTATTTGGCCCAATTTGATGAAAAAGAAAGGGCTAAAAATAAAACAGTCCAAAATTAAATGGGCCTTTTGGACTTAGAATTAAGACATATCATTAATAACCGCGAAATTTTCTGGCCCAAAATTCCGGGTCGTTACAATCACCCCTCCTTAAATAAATTTCGTCCTCGAAATTTACTTAAAGAAGCTCACGTAAGAAAACAATGGAACAACTAAAACATAAACGATCAGCCGTAGACGGAGACCGTACACGTAGTTATGTCAGCTGTGCGTCCGCCTCTTCTTGGTCACGTAGAAGACTCGGTTCTTCACTTGTACTCGGCTCACCATTGTTGCCGGTTTGTTCTTTGGTCACGCCCAAGTCTCGCGCCTTCCTTGTCTGCATACGCAACACACTATTATATCCCGTCGCACCTCTTTCCGGAATGACGTTCGTTCTCGCATCCTCTGCAAACCGGGGTCTCGGGAACGTTGGTTGCTTGCCCGTCCTGCGATTGCGGCTGGTTGGCTTTCCCTGGTTCTCTTCCTTGTAGCCTTTTCCTCCTCGAACGATGCTTGAACCTCTAAAGCGGTCTCGTACGCGTTCTGTAACGATGCTGACCTGTTGCCGGTAACGTGTACCCTAATGCGAGGACTCGTCATTTTGATATACCGCTTCAGCTTCTCAGCTTCTGTTGGAGATATTGCAGCGACAAATCTGGACAGCTTCGCGATCTTGTCGGTAAATGTCTGAACTGACATGGTCCCCTAAGCGAGCGTCAGGAACTCCTCTGGCTTTTGCCACCTAAGCTCGTCGGAAAAGATACGTTCTCGTAGCTTGGAGGTAAACTCTTCTCGTGTCATGGTCTTCACAGCTCTTCCCTGCGGCGAACCGTTACCAACTAGTCGTCTGCTTCTAATCGAAGGTAGTAGCTAGCGATCTGAACTCGTTTATCTTCCGGACAACCGATTGCGTCGAACAGTCTTTCCATCTTTCAAATCCAGCTTTTGCGCATCGCGAGTTCAGACGTGCTATCATTGGTAGGACGCCAATGACGAGAAATCCGATCCTGGACCTGTGGGTTATGGGCTTACTACACCTCCGCTGCGCCACTCTGATAACACCGGTCACGGCTACTAATTTGATGGTTCCGGCGTCGAAGTCTGAGGTTAGGCCTTGGGGGCGTCATACTTTACGTACAAACTTAAACATTCCTATGGTTAGTTCACACAAAAGCACATAGTAACGTCGGAGGACGTAAACGAGCAATCCGATCGAAGGAAGACGGCTGGGAATTCTGGACTCGCATGCTATTCTGTGCCAAAGTAAGAATTGCGTCTTCTAAGTTACGATGACGACGACAGAAACTTGAAGGTCGTGGGGTCGACATCCTGAAACAACAATCGCGTTAAGAAATACACGACATACGAAACGGCGCCAACGTGAAACGAAAACGATAAATCGTCTTAACCCTGGCTTCTACCCATGGTTCACTCATCTAGGTTTTCCATATTAGGCTAAGGTTCACTCGGGTTCATAAAGCGCTCAACTTTCGAAGTTACTTGTGAAGAAGTAACTTAGGGTCAAACCTATGGCTCTGATACCAACTGTAACGACCCGACTTTCTAGCTTGTCGATTTACGAAGGGTAATCAACATTCGGATCATTACTTAATCTAATTAGACCATAATTCAATATTACAAAGGAAAGAATTAACCTTTATTAACTATAGCTGCTAGAATCCATAATAAACCTCTAATTAATATTACATCAAAAGTCTGAAAAATACTGTCCCAACATGCTGGGATCTTAGTAACAAACTAAATAAAGGTTTAAATAGTTCTGACTAAACTAGAATACTTAAATAGAGGCCCAAACTCTCAAGCCCATCCGGCGAAGCCCGCTCTAATCTGCTGCAACGTCACCTGAAACTGAGGGGGGGGTCCACCATCAGTGGCGAGTAACTAGGCTGTCCCATTTAATCGAGGGACCACCAAACACATAATAGCATAGAAATTATCATAAAAACTGTAAAGAACTTAATACATGTTTTACACATAAATATACAAATTACGTATAAATGTACGTATAAAAATACGTATAAAAGAACGTATAGACGTACGTATAAATGTACGTACAGAAATACGTATACAAGTACGTATAAAGATACGTATAAATACACCTGCAGAGATACGGTTAGAATACGTATAATCTTCGTATAGAATACGTACAAACAACCCTGCAGATACGGTTAGAATACATACAAAATACATTCAACATTCGCATACATACACACGCTAACATACTCGAATAATTACAGAAATATACACAGCGGAAGACTTATAATATACTGAACTTGTACTTTATATTATACAACTTAGAATTATACCTCACCACCTTCTTACATGATATCATCAGTAAATCCTAATCATATCTTTTCATAATCTTATCATCGAATTTCATATCATAATCTTATCATATCATAAATTATATCTTATCATAATCTTTCTTAATCGTAATTCATATCTTATAATTACATCTCATCTTATATCATAACATCAATCTTATAATAAGGGCATAATAGCTTCTTATCTTAACATATGCACTTATCATATCATTACATCAATCTTATAATAAGGACATAATATCTTCTTAACTTTACATATGTACTTATTATATCAACTTAACTTAACATATCATCTTTGCGGACTGTCTTCTTCAGCTCGTAGCGAACCTTTGCGTTCGCAACTTTCCTAGAACACGTCGGGGTGAACCTTTGCGTCCCACCCGTAGCCCTCCTTTGCGAGAACTAAGCCTAAGCTATGGCCATAACTCCTGGTAGCGGCTCGCAGATACGGTTACCAGACGGCTACATGTTCTAAGACCAAGAACTGCGCGGGGGAACCTTTGCGTTCGTCCCATGTGAGCAGTGGCATCGACTAAACCCAATTGATAACCTTTGCGTTATCGCAAGGGCGTCCTATCTTATTTAACCCGATTGATGACCTTTGCGTCATCGCAGGGGCGATCTTTATATTGTATCTTATATCTTTACTTAATCATATCATATCATATATTGGGAAATACTAGGTGACCGTAATAGGAAATGAAATGTTCGGAGTCCCAGGAAAGAGAGGTGCGGCACGTATATTGGCCACCTTAAATACCAAGTCTTTCCTAGCCAGAGACCGAAACATAACATGTATATCTATTACTCTGTTTCCTTTCTTATCCCTAGTAATATCTTATATATCTTCAAAACTCATATAATATATTATCCTTAAAATATATATATCATATACTTATAATCTTACCCTTTCGGATACTAATTTTAATATTATATCATATACTAATTTGTAACCTTATCCAAAGTAAGATAATTGTATTAATAACACTATTAGTATTTGGCCCTAATAAACATGTTACTAATATTATTATTCCTTTTTATCCCTACACTTTACAACTTATCCCCAATAATTATTTTATCCGTAACTTATATTACTAAATTATTCCTAAATTAATAACAATTCAAAATCAACTAAATTTGACTATTTCCAGCAATTTTACACGGCATTCCCAGAATGTTAACAAAATTTAATTAATTTCTTAATTTATTTTAATTAAACAACTAATTACTAAAAATTAGCAAATTAAAATAAAAATCATATTTTTCCTAATTTTCTTCCACACGACGTTTTAATATCTTTTAATAAGAATTATTTAATTAATTCATATAATTTAATCTACAGCAAACACTTAAATTAAATAAACAATTCTTACGAAAAATTATACTTAACATAACATAACAAGATTAAAATCATACATACACGGCATATACATATAAACAAGAAATAACACAACTTTTAATGTTTTAATCTTTAGCTCACTCGGGAGAATCCCGAGAGTAAGTAGATTTTAGAATATAATTCAAGAACAAATTTACATATTCAAGAATTTAAAGATTCATGGAATTAAATAAGGATTTAAAATAAAGATTCACATATTTAATCTAGCATGTTCAAGATTAGTATAAAAATAACATTTTTATTTCCTCCTTTAAATTTTGTACCACTCGAAAATTCAATAATTAATAATAGCATATTTAATAATTCAATTGCCCTATTTTATACAATCTGATTTTTAAAGAATTAAATTAAAAACGACCATCTAAAGATCTCTAAAAATCTGGAAATTTTTATGGGAGCTAAATATGGGTTCAAGTATTTACGTGCATAAATTTCGTCTAAAAATAACATCTTTTACTATTTTTAAGTGATTTTATAACTAACCAGTCAGATTAGGCTGAATTCGGTTTCAGAATTTTATTCCATATCAAACGATCTTTAAAAATTACGAAAATTTAACACAGGCTGTAAAACATTATCACTGACTTCCATATAAAATTTCGTAGCATTCCGAATTGATTAAGTACACTAATAAATTCGTAAACCTATTCTGGACAGTTTTACCGGTTTGAAAGATTAAATTTTTATAAATAATAAACGGACGAATTTTGCCACGAAATAAATCATGGTTAATAATCAAACAGTAAACCAGATACCATGAAAAATTCATCAAGAAATAACAAGATTTGATTGGTAAATAAATTATACAAGATCATACATAAAATCAAGTAAATACATAAAAATCAATCAAGAAATTCATGCTTCATGCTCGACATGTTCATATGAAAACAATATTAAACTTCCTACAATTTTCATGCTTCAATTCCTAATTAACTATGTGTTTTTCTACCCATAGATTAAAGGAGAAAGCGAAGTTACCTGGATTCGCTTAATTAATCCAAGGAAAAATTAAAGGGGTTCGACTTTTGAGAGGGGAAGAAGAGAGGATGATGATCTTTAGAATTTGGAGTTTATGTGCTTAAATGCATAATGGCAAAATAAGGGACAAGAGCCCTATTTATAGAACAAAAGGAAGGGTTGCAAGTCCTAAAATAAGGGGAAGGGGGAGCTGATCGTGTGGACTAAAACAAAGGGGCCAAGTCATGGGCTTGGTTGATAATTACTTAGGCCTACTTAATTGGTAATTAACATAATTACCCAACTAAATTAAAAATACCCATTGGCCCAAATGGAAGAACAGAACCGGCCAAAAGGAAATAAAAGAACAAATTGGGTATTTGGCCCAATTTGATGAAAAAGAAAGGGCTAAAAATAAAACAGTCCAAAATTAAATGGGCCTTTTGGACTTAGAATTAAGACATATCATTAATAACCGCGAAATTTTCTGGCCCAAAATTCCGGGTCGTTACAATACTGTAACGACCCGACTTTTTAAGCTTGTCGATTTACGAAGGGAATCGACATTCGGATCATCACTTAACAAATTATACTTTAAATTAAATAAAAAGTAAATGGAGATAGTATCTTTTATTAAAAGGCTACTAAAAAAACCACAAAATCCAATAATCAAATTACATTGAAAAACTGAAAGTGCTGTCCCAACATGTTGGGATCATTAGATTAACTAAATAAAACTAAATTGTTCTGGATTTAACTAAAAACTTAAGAATGAAAGCTAATCTCTCAGGCCCATCCTGCGAAGCCCGCTCTATTCTGCTGCATCTTCACCTGGAAATATGGGGGGGGTCCACCATCAGTGGCGAGTAACTAGGCTGTCCCATTTAATCAAGGGACCGCCAAACACATAATAGCATAGAAAAATCATATAAAAACTGTAAAGAAAATTAATACAAGTTTTACACACAATCATACAATAACTCGTATAAATGTACGTATAATAATACGTATAAAAGTACGTATGGAAATACGTATAAATACACCTGCAGAGATACGGTTAGAAATACGTATATTCTACGTATAAAGATACGTACAAACCACCCTGCAGATACGGTTAGAATACATACGAAATACATACATCATTCAAGTACCCACATACGTATACATACTTGTATAAATACGAAATATAACACATCGGAAGACTTATAAAATACAATTCTTATACTTTATATTATACAACTTTACTTAGCTTTAACCTTAGCTTATATTATACTCATCTTATAATATATACTCATCGTATCATAATCATACTTAACATATTTCTCCATAACTTATATAACGCATATTCATGTCTTATCTTATATCATCATAATCATATCGTATATTCACATCGATCTTATAATAAGGCATAATAGCTTCTGATCTTTACATATGCACTTATTATCACAACTTAACATAAATCTTTGCGGACTGTCTTCTACAGCTCGTAGCGAACCAATGCGTTCGCAACTTTCCTAAAACATGTCGGGGTGAACCAATGCGTCCCACCCGTAGCCCTCCAATGCGAGAACTAAGCCTAAGCTATGGCCATAACTCCTGGTA
This sequence comes from Salicornia ramosissima, assembly GCA_951394345.1. Lineage (NCBI taxonomy): Eukaryota > Viridiplantae > Streptophyta > Magnoliopsida > Caryophyllales > Amaranthaceae > Salicornia > Salicornia ramosissima. The sequence goes on along the minus strand of OX596233.1, from coordinate 23,614,287 downwards.
GCGGCTCGCAGATACGGTTACCAGACGACTACATGTTCTAAGACCAAGAACTGCTCGGGGGAACCAATGCGTCCGACCCAATTGAGCAGTGGCATCGACTAAACCCAATTGATAACCAATGCGTTATCGCAAGGGCGTCCTTATCTCATTAACCCAATTGATGACCAATGCGTCATCGCAAGGGCGATCTTTATATTGTATCTTATATCTTTATTAAATCATAACTTATTATATATTGGGAAATACTAGGTGACAGTAATAGGAAATGAAATGTTCGGAGTCCCAGGAAAGAGAGGTGCGGCACGTATATTGGCCACCTTAAATACCAAGTCTTTCCTAGCCAGAGACCGAAACATAACATGTATATCTATTACCCTGTTTCCTTTCTTATCCCTAATAATATCTTAGGTATCTTTAAAACTTATCATATACTATCCTCAAACATTATCCACAAACTTATACTTTATCCATTCGGATATTATCCCAAATTAATATAACATTATCCAAAATAAATACAATCATATTAATACTAAAATAATTCGGCCCTATTATGATAATATTAATATTATCCTTTTATCCCTACACTTTACAACTTATCCCTAATAATTGTTTTAACCGCAAAATATATTATTAAAATATTCCTAAAATGATAATAAACAAAAATTAACAAACTTTGACTATATCTATAATTTCCACACGGCATTTTCGAATTCTACAACAAAATTAATTAATTTCTTAAACTAATTTAATTAATAAATTTAATTACCAAAAATACCAAACTAATAATAAAAATCTATTCACCCTATTTTTTTTATTCACTCGAAAAATTGGAATAAAAGAACAAAATAGTACAATATGATCATGCACACATAGAAATAACATTTTTCCATCTTCTTTAATCTTTGGCTCACTCGGAAAGATTCCGAGAACAAGTAGCTTTTATGGTTTATAATTGATACAAATAAATCAATTAAAATTCATCAAAAACTATCATGCTCAAAATGCTCATCCACACGGCACACATACATATATTCAAGAACAAAATTACAAATTCAAGATTTAAAGATTTATGGAATTAAATAAAGATTTAAAGTAAAGATTCACATATTTAATCTAGCATGTTCAAGATTAGCATAAAAATGATATTTTTATTTCCTCCTTTAAATTTTGTACCACTAGAAAATTCAATAATTAATAATAGTATATTTTAATAATTTAATTGCCCTATTCTATACAATCTGATTTTTAAAGAATTAAATTAAAAACGACCATCTAAAGATCTCTAAAAATCAGGAAATTTTTATGGGAGATAAATATGGGTTCAAGGACTAACGTGCATAAATTTCATCTAAAAATAACATCTTTTACTATTTTTAAGTGGTTTTATAACTAACCAGTCAGATTAGGCTGAATTCGGTTTCAGAATTTTATGCCATATCAAACGATCTTTAAAAATTACGAAAATTTAACACAAACTGTAAAACATTATCACTGACTTCCATATAAAATTTCGCAGCATTCCGAATTGATTAAGTACACTAATAAATTCGTAAACCTATTCTGGACAGTTTTACCGGTTTGAAAGATTAAATTATTTCAAGCAATAAAAGGACGAATTTTGTCACGAAATAATTCATGATTCATAATAAAACAACAAAGAAACTGCCATGAAAAGTTCATCAAGAAATAACACGATTTGATTAATAAATAAATTCATACAAGTAATTATTCGACAATTAGAGATTTCAAGAAATGCATCAAATCATGAAAATACATGAAAAATAAATCAAGAACACATATCATGTACTCGAAAATTATATGCAAAACTAGATTAAATTCCTAACAATTTTCATGATTTAATTCCTAATTAACTATGTGATTAGCTACCCTACAATTAAAGGGGAAAGCTAGTTACCTTAATCGCATAATCAATCCAAGGCAACTATAGGGAGGTCACGGTTTTGGAGAGAAAAGGAAGAGAAGATTTATTTGAGTTTTTGGAGCAAAATAACAATAGGACCTAAAAATAATGCAAGGGGTCCTATTTATAAAGGAAAATAGGAAGAGCAAACAACCCTAAAATATTGCTAGGGTTGCCGTGAATAAGGAAGAAGGGGGAAAGAGTTTGTTGGGTTTGCTCAACAAACTTTGATCAAGTTTAAAAAGGGTTTAAAAAAATAATTTAATTAATTTAATTATCAAAATTATATTAATCATTATCAATTAAACAAAACCAAATAACCTTGGCCCAAAAACATGGGGTGGCCGGCCATAAAAACAAAAGGAAAGAAATTGGGTCTTTGGCCCAATTTGGAAGAGAAAAGGTTGGGCTAAAAATAACACAGTCCAATTTTAATGGGCCTCTTGGACTAAAACTGAATAAATACTATTAATAACCACGAAATTTTCTGGCCCAAAATTCCGGGTCGTTACAATCACCCCTCCTTAAATAAATTTCGTCCTCGAAATTTACTTAAAGAAGCTCACGTAAGAAAACAATGGAACAACTAAAACATAAACGATCAGCCGTAAACGGGGACCGTACACGTAGTTACGTCAGCTGCGCGTCCGCCTCTTCTTGGTCACGTAGAAGACTCGGTTCTTCGCTTGCACCCGGCTCACCATTGCTGCCGGTTGTTCTTCGGTCACGCCTAAATCTTGTGCCTTCCTTGACTGCACACGCCTCACGTTATCGTAACCCGTCGTACCTTTTTCTGGAATGACGTTCGTTCTCGCATCCTCTGCACATCGGGGTCTCGGAAACGTTGGTTGCTTGCCCGTTCTGCGATTGCGGCTCCTGAAATGGTTCGATTCGTGGTCTCTTCTCAACTGCAGCTGGTTGGCTTTCCCTGGTTCTCTTCTTTGTAGCCTTTTCCTCCTCGAACGATGCTTGAACCTCTACGGCGATCTCGTACGCGTTCTGAAACGATGCTGACCTGTTGCCTTAACGTGTACCCTAATGCGAGGACTCGTCATTTTGAAATACTGCTCCATCTTCTCAGCTTCTGATGGAGATATTGCAGCGACAAATCTGGACAGCTTCGCGAACTTGTTGGTAAATGTCTGAACTAACATGGTCCCCTAAGTGAGCGTCAGGAACTCCTCTAGCTTTCGCCACCTAAGCTCGTCGGAAAAGATACGTTCTCGTAGCTTGGAGGTAAGCTCTTCTTGTCTCATGCTCTTCACAGCTCTTCCCTGCGGCGAACCGTTATCAACTAGTCGTCTGCTTCTAATCGAAGGTAGTAGCTAGCGATCTGAACTCGTTTATCTTCCGGACAACCGATTACGTCGAACCGTTCTTCCATCTCTCAAATCCAGCTCTTGCGCATCACGGGGTCAGACGTGCCATCATTGGTAGGATGCCGATGACGAGAAATTCGATCCTGGTCCTGTGGGTTATGGGCTTACTACACCTCCGCTGCGCCACTCTGATAACTCCGGTCACGGCTACTAATTGATGGTTCCGGCGTCGAAGTCCGAGGTTAGGCCTTGGGGGCGTCATACTGTACGTACAAAATTAAACATTCATATTGTTAGTTCACAAAAGCACATAGTACGTCGGAGGACGTAAACGAGCAATCCGATCGAAGGAAGACAGCTGGGAATTCTGGACCCGCACGCTGAACTGCGCCAAAGTAAGAATTGCGTCTTCTAGGTTGCGATGACGACGGCAGGAACTTGAAGGTCGTGGGGTTGACATCCTGGAACAACAATTGCGTTAAGAAATACACGACATACGAAACGGCGCCAACGCGAAACGTGAACGATAAATCGTCTTAACCCTGGCTTCTACCCATGGTTCACTCATCTAGGTTTTCCATATTAAGCTAAGGTTCACTCGGGTTCATAAAGCGCTCAACTTTCGAAGTTACTTGTGAAGAAGTAACTTAGGGTCAAACCTATGGGCTCTGATACCAACTGTAACGACCCGACTTTTTAAGCTTGTCGATTTACGAAGGGAATCGACATTCGGATCATCACTTAACAAATTATACTTTAAATTAAATAAAAAGTAAATGGAGATAGTATCTTTTATTAAAAGGCTACTAAAAAAACCACAAAATCCAATAATCAAATTACATTGAAAAACTGAAAGTGCTGTCCCAACATGTTGGGATCATTAGATTAACTAAATAAAACTAAATTGTTCTGGATTTAACTAAAAACTTAAGAATGAAAGCTAATCTCTCAGGCCCATCCTGCGAAGCCCGCTCTATTCTGCTGCATCTTCACCTGGAAATATGGGGGGGGTCCACCATCAGTGGCGAGTAACTAGGCTGTCCCATTTAATCAAGGGACCGCCAAACACATAATAGCATAGAAAAATCATATAAAAACTGTAAAGAAAATTAATACAAGTTTTACACACAATCATACAATAACTCGTATAAATGTACGTATAATAATACGTATAAAAGTACGTATGGAAATACGTATAAATACACCTGCAGAGATACGGTTAGAAATACGTATATTCTACGTATAAAGATACGTACAAACCACCCTGCAGATACGGTTAGAATACATACGAAATACATACATCATTCAAGTACCCACATACGTATACATACTTGTATAAATACGAAATATAACACATCGGAAGACTTATAAAATACAATTCTTATACTTTATATTATACAACTTTACTTAGCTTTAACCTTAGCTTATATTATACTCATCTTATAATATATACTCATCGTATCATAATCATACTTAACATATTTCTCCATAACTTATATAACGCATATTCATGTCTTATCTTATATCATCATAATCATATCGTATATTCACATCGATCTTATAATAAGGCATAATAGCTTCTGATCTTTACATATGCACTTATTATCACAACTTAACATAAATCTTTGCGGACTGTCTTCTACAGCTCGTAGCGAACCAATGCGTTCGCAACTTTCCTAAAACATGTCGGGGTGAACCAATGCGTCCCACCCGTAGCCCTCCAATGCGAGAACTAAGCCTAAGCTATGGCCATAACTCCTGGTAGCGGCTCGCAGATACGGTTACCAGACGACTACATGTTCTAAGACCAAGAACTGCTCGGGGGAACCAATGCGTCCGACCCAATTGAGCAGTGGCATCGACTAAACCCAATTGATAACCAATGCGTTATCGCAAGGGCGTCCTTATCTCATTAACCCAATTGATGACCAATGCGTCATCGCAAGGGCGATCTTTATATTGTATCTTATATCTTTATTAAATCATAACTTATTATATATTGGGAAATACTAGGTGACAGTAATAGGAAATGAAATGTTCGGAGTCCCAGGAAAGAGAGGTGCGGCACGTATATTGGCCACCTTAAATACCAAGTCTTTCCTAGCCAGAGACCGAAACATAACATGTATATCTATTACCCTGTTTCCTTTCTTATCCCTAATAATATCTTAGGTATCTTTAAAACTTATCATATACTATCCTCAAACATTATCCACAAACTTATACTTTATCCATTCGGATATTATCCCAAATTAATATAACATTATCCAAAATAAATACAATCATATTAATACTAAAATAATTCGGCCCTATTATGATAATATTAATATTATCCTTTTATCCCTACACTTTACAACTTATCCCTAATAATTGTTTTAACCGCAAAATATATTATTAAAATATTCCTAAAATGATAATAAACAAAAATTAACAAACTTTGACTATATCTATAATTTCCACACGGCATTTTCGAATTCTACAACAAAATTAATTAATTTCTTAAACTAATTTAATTAATAAATTTAATTACCAAAAATACCAAACTAATAATAAAAATCTATTCACCCTATTTTTTTTATTCACTCGAAAAATTGGAATAAAAGAACAAAATAGTACAATATGATCATGCACACATAGAAATAACATTTTTCCATCTTCTTTAATCTTTGGCTCACTCGGAAAGATTCCGAGAACAAGTAGCTTTTATGGTTTATAATTGATACAAATAAATCAATTAAAATTCATCAAAAACTATCATGCTCAAAATGCTCATCCACACGGCACACATACATATATTCAAGAACAAAATTACAAATTCAAGATTTAAAGATTTATGGAATTAAATAAAGATTTAAAGTAAAGATTCACATATTTAATCTAGCATGTTCAAGATTAGCATAAAAATGATATTTTTATTTCCTCCTTTAAATTTTGTACCACTAGAAAATTCAATAATTAATAATAGTATATTTTAATAATTTAATTGCCCTATTCTATACAATCTGATTTTTAAAGAATTAAATTAAAAACGACCATCTAAAGATCTCTAAAAATCAGGAAATTTTTATGGGAGATAAATATGGGTTCAAGGACTAACGTGCATAAATTTCATCTAAAAATAACATCTTTTACTATTTTTAAGTGGTTTTATAACTAACCAGTCAGATTAGGCTGAATTCGGTTTCAGAATTTTATGCCATATCAAACGATCTTTAAAAATTACGAAAATTTAACACAAACTGTAAAACATTATCACTGACTTCCATATAAAATTTCGCAGCATTCCGAATTGATTAAGTACACTAATAAATTCGTAAACCTATTCTGGACAGTTTTACCGGTTTGAAAGATTAAATTATTTCAAGCAATAAAAGGACGAATTTTGTCACGAAATAATTCATGATTCATAATAAAACAACAAAGAAACTGCCATGAAAAGTTCATCAAGAAATAACACGATTTGATTAATAAATAAATTCATACAAGTAATTATTCGACAATTAGAGATTTCAAGAAATGCATCAAATCATGAAAATACATGAAAAATAAATCAAGAACACATATCATGTACTCGAAAATTATATGCAAAACTAGATTAAATTCCTAACAATTTTCATGATTTAATTCCTAATTAACTATGTGATTAGCTACCCTACAATTAAAGGGGAAAGCTAGTTACCTTAATCGCATAATCAATCCAAGGCAACTATAGGGAGGTCACGGTTTTGGAGAGAAAAGGAAGAGAAGATTTATTTGAGTTTTTGGAGCAAAATAACAATAGGACCTAAAAATAATGCAAGGGGTCCTATTTATAAAGGAAAATAGGAAGAGCAAACAACCCTAAAATATTGCTAGGGTTGCCGTGAATAAGGAAGAAGGGGGAAAGAGTTTGTTGGGTTTGCTCAACAAACTTTGATCAAGTTTAAAAAGGGTTTAAAAAAATAATTTAATTAATTTAATTATCAAAATTATATTAATCATTATCAATTAAACAAAACCAAATAACCTTGGCCCAAAAACATGGGGTGGCCGGCCATAAAAACAAAAGGAAAGAAATTGGGTCTTTGGCCCAATTTGGAAGAGAAAAGGTTGGGCTAAAAATAACACAGTCCAATTTTAATGGGCCTCTTGGACTAAAACTGAATAAATACTATTAATAACCACGAAATTTTCTGGCCCAAAATTCCGGGTCGTTACAATGGTTAGAATACATACGAAATACATACATCATTCAAGTACCCACATACGTATACATACTTGTATAAATACGAAATATAACACATCGGAAGACTTATAAAATACAATTCTTATACTTTATATTATACAACTTTACTTAGCTTTAACCTTAGCTTATATTATACTCATCTTATAATATATACTCATCGTATCATAATCATACTTAACATATTTCTCCATAACTTATATAACGCATATTCATGTCTTATCTTATATCATCATAATCATATCGTATATTCACATCGATCTTATAATAAGGCATAATAGCTTCTGATCTTTACATATGCACTTATTATCACAACTTAACATAAATCTTTGCGGACTGTCTTCTACAGCTCGTAGCGAACCAATGCGTTCGCAACTTTCCTAAAACATGTCGGGGTGAACCAATGCGTCCCACCCGTAGCCCTCCAATGCGAGAACTAAGCCTAAGCTATGGCCATAACTCCTGGTAGCGGCTCGCAGATACGGTTACCAGACGACTACATGTTCTAAGACCAAGAACTGCTCGGGGGAACCAATGCGTCCGACCCAATTGAGCAGTGGCATCGACTAAACCCAATTGATAACCAATGCGTTATCGCAAGGGCGTCCTTATCTCATTAACCCAATTGATGACCAATGCGTCATCGCAAGGGCGATCTTTATATTGTATCTTATATCTTTATTAAATCATAACTTATTATATATTGGGAAATACTAGGTGACAGTAATAGGAAATGAAATGTTCGGAGTCCCAGGAAAGAGAGGTGCGGCACGTATATTGGCCACCTTAAATACCAAGTCTTTCCTAGCCAGAGACCGAAACATAACATGTATATCTATTACCCTGTTTCCTTTCTTATCCCTAATAATATCTTAGGTATCTTTAAAACTTATCATATACTATCCTCAAACATTATCCACAAACTTATACTTTATCCATTCGGATATTATCCCAAATTAATATAACATTATCCAAAATAAATACAATCATATTAATACTAAAATAATTCGGCCCTATTATGATAATATTAATATTATCCTTTTATCCCTACACTTTACAACTTATCCCTAATAATTGTTTTAACCGCAAAATATATTATTAAAATATTCCTAAAATGATAATAAACAAAAATTAACAAACTTTGACTATATCTATAATTTCCACACGGCATTTTCGAATTCTACAACAAAATTAATTAATTTCTTAAACTAATTTAATTAATAAATTTAATTACCAAAAATACCAAACTAATAATAAAAATCTATTCACCCTATTTTTTTTATTCACTCGAAAAATTGGAATAAAAGAACAAAATAGTACAATATGATCATGCACACATAGAAATAACATTTTTCCATCTTCTTTAATCTTTGGCTCACTCGGAAAGATTCCGAGAACAAGTAGCTTTTATGGTTTATAATTGATACAAATAAATCAATTAAAATTCATCAAAAACTATCATGCTCAAAATGCTCATCCACACGGCACACATACATATATTCAAGAACAAAATTACAAATTCAAGATTTAAAGATTTATGGAATTAAATAAAGATTTAAAGTAAAGATTCACATATTTAATCTAGCATGTTCAAGATTAGCATAAAAATGATATTTTTATTTCCTCCTTTAGATTTTGTACCACTAGAAAATTCAATAATTAATAATAGTATATTTTAATAATTTAATTGCCCTATTCTATACAATCTGATTTTTAAAGAATTAAATTAAAAACGACCATCTAAAGATCTCTAAAAATCTGGAAATTTTTATGGGAGCTAAATATGGGTTCAAGTATTTACGTGCGTAAATTTCGTCTAAAAATAACATCTTTTACTATTTTTAAGTGATTTTATAACTAACCAGTCAGATTAGGCTGAATTCGGTTTCAGAATTTTATGCCATATCAAACGATCTTTAAAAATTACGAAAATTTAACACAAGCTGTAAAACATTATCACTGACTTCCATATAAAATTTCGTAGTATTCAGAATTGATTAAGTATATTAATAAATTCGTAAACCGATTCTGGACAGTTTTACCGGTTTGAAAGATTAAAATATTATAAATAATAAAAGGACGAATTTTGCCACGAAATAAATCATGGTTAATAATCAAACAGTAAACAAGATACCATGAAAAATTCATCAAGAAATAACAATATTTGATTGGTAAATAAATTCATACAAGTAATTATTCAACAATTTCAGATTTCAATAAACTACATAAAATAATCAAAAGAAATTTCATAATAATTCATAAATATTACATGAATACATCAAGAGAATAACATGATCAATATTTCATATGGTTCGAAATTTTCGAATAAATAAGCAAACATAAATCCTACAATTTTCATGATATAATCCTAATTAACTATGTGAAAAGCTACCCACAAATTAAATAGAAAAGCTTAGTTACCTTAATCGCATAATCAATCCAAGGCAACTATAGGGAGGTCACGGTTTTGGAGAGAAAAGGAAGAGAAGATTTATTTGAGTTTTTGGAGCAAAATAACAATAGGACCTAAAAATAATGCAAGGGGTCCTATTTATAAAGGAAAATAGGAAGAGCAAACAACCCTAAAATATTGCTAGGGTTGCCGTGAATAAGGAAGAAGGGGGAAAGAGTTTGTTGGGTTTGCTCAACAAACTTTGATCAAGTTTAAAAAGGGTTTAAAAAAATAATTTAATTAATTTAATTATCAAAATTATATTAATCATTATCAATTAAACAAAACCAAATAACCTTGGCCCAAAAACATGGGGTGGCCGGCCATAAAAACAAAAGGAAAGAAATTGGGTCTTTGGCCCAATTTGGAAGAGAAAAGGTTGGGCTAAAAATAACACAGTCCAATTTTAATGGGCCTCTTGGACTAAAACTGAATAAATACTATTAATAACCACGAATTTTCTGGCCCAAAATTCCGGGTCGTTACAATCACCCCTCCTTAAATAAATTTCGTCCTCGAAATTTACTTAAAGAAGCTCACGTAAGAAAACAATGGAACAACTAAAACATAAACGATCAGCCGTAAACGGGGACCGTACACGTAGTTACGTCAGCTGCGCGTCCGCCTCTTCTTGGTCACGTAGAAGACTCGGTTCTTCGCTTGCACCCGGCTCACCATTGCTGCCGGTTGTTCTTCGGTCACGCCTAAATCTTGTGCCTTCCTTGACTGCACACGCCTCACGTTATCGTAACCCGTCGTACCTTTTTCTGGAATGACGTTCGTTCTCGCATCCTCTGCACATCGGGGTCTCGGAAACGTTGGTTGCTTGCCCGTTCTGCGATTGCGGCTCCTGAAATGGTTCGATTCGTGGTCTCTTCTCAACTGCAGCTGGTTGGCTTTCCCTGGTTCTCTTCTTTGTAGCCTTTTCCTCCTCGAACGATGCTTGAACCTCTACGGCGATCTCGTACGCGTTCTGAAACGATGCTGACCTGTTGCCTTAACGTGTACCCTAATGCGAGGACTCGTCATTTTGAAATACTGCTCCATCTTCTCAGCTTCTGATGGAGATATTGCAGCGACAAATCTGGACAGCTTCGCGAACTTGTTGGTAAATGTCTGAACTAACATGGTCCCCTAAGTGAGCGTCAGGAACTCCTCTAGCTTTCGCCACCTAAGCTCGTCGGAAAAGATACGTTCTCGTAGCTTGGAGGTAAGCTCTTCTTGTCTCATGCTCTTCACAGCTCTTCCCTGCGGCGAACCGTTATCAACTAGTCGTCTGCTTCTAATCGAAGGTAGTAGCTAGCGATCTGAACTCGTTTATCTTCCGGACAACCGATTACGTCGAACCGTTCTTCCATCTCTCAAATCCAGCTCTTGCGCATCACGGGGTCAGACGTGCCATCATTGGTAGGATGCCGATGACGAGAAATTCGATCCTGGTCCTGTGGGTTATGGGCTTACTACACCTCCGCTGCGCCACTCTGATAACTCCGGTCACGGCTACTAATTGATGGTTCCGGCGTCGAAGTCCGAGGTTAGGCCTTGGGGGCGTCATACTGTACGTACAAAATTAAACATTCATATTGTTAGTTCACAAAAGCACATAGTACGTCGGAGGACGTAAACGAGCAATCCGATCGAAGGAAGACAGCTGGGAATTCTGGACCCGCACGCTGAACTGCGCCAAAGTAAGAATTGCGTCTTCTAGGTTGCGATGACGACGGCAGGAACTTGAAGGTCGTGGGGTTGACATCCTGGAACAACAATTGCGTTAAGAAATACACGACATACGAAACGGCGCCAACGCGAAACGTGAACGATAAATCGTCTTAACCCTGGCTTCTACCCATGGTTCACTCATCTAGGTTTTCCATATTAAGCTAAGGTTCACTCGGGTTCATAAAGCGCTCAACTTTCGAAGTTACTTGTGAAGAAGTAACTTAGGGTCAAACCTATGGGCTCTGATACGTATTTTGGATCCCGTGTTTCACCGCTAAGCCTAAGCTATGGCCATAACTTCCTGGTAGCGACTCGCAGATACGGTTACCAGACGACTACATGTTCTAAGGTCAAACTACTCGGGGGAACTCATGTGTTCGTCCCATTGGGTAGTGGTTCTGACTTAACCCACTAATGACTCGTGTATCATACAGGTGGGTGTCCATATTGTATCTTATATCTTCATTTAATTTAATCATATCATATATTAGGATAATACTAGGTGACCGTAATAGGAAATGAAATGTTCGGAGTCCCAGGAAAGAGAGGTGCGGCACGTATATTGGCCACCTTAAATACCAAGTCTTTCCTAGCCAGAGACCGAGACATAACATGTATAGCTATTACTCTGTTTCCTTTCTTATCCCTAATAATATCTTATGCTTCTCATATTCTTATAACATATACTATTCCTCAAATATTCATATACTTTTATCCCTATCCCTTCGGATACTAACCTTCACATTTTATGACAGTTTCATATCATATATAATAATTGTAACATTATCCAAAATAATATAATTATACTATTATACTTAATACCATTCGGCCCTATTAAGTAAATATTAGTATTATTGATCCCTTTTAATCCCTACACTTTACAACCTATTCCTAATAATTATTTTATCCGTAACCTTTATTATTATATTATCCCTAAATAATAATAAGTCAAACTTTAATCAAAATTGACTAATTCTAGTCAAGTTACACGGCATTTTCATATTTTATACAATAATTAATTAAATTCTTAATTTAATTTAATTAGTCAAATTAATTACTAAAATTACCCAAAAATATGATCAAAATTCTATTTCCCCAAATTTTACTTCACTCGACACTTTTACCAAATTTACCGAAATTAATCAATTAAATTATATAAATTCAACCAACAATAAATAATTAATTTAGATAGACAATATTCATAAAAATCATACTAACATCATTTAAAAGACTAAAATCAAGAATCAAGATCCAAAATCATGCTTTGGTTCTAATACACACACGGCATTCATAAACCCAAAAGGAAAACAATAATACTTCTTGTTCTTTTTTTTTGTAAATCTTTAGCTCACTCGAGAATCCCGAGAACAAGTAGATTTTAATTTCCAAAATAAGAATTAAATCAAGATCCAAGGTTATATTAACATGCTTCAATTTATGCATCACACGGCCATCCACAATTAGCAAGGACATTAATTAAACTTCAAGATTTCACATGGTTTAATCATAGCTTCATCAAGTCATACCAAATTAATCAAACAATCAACATATATAATCAAAGAATCCTACACATACATGATTTATCTAGAAAATCAAGAAATCAAACCCAAATTCACCTTCCTTCATCACGTTACACTTAAGATTCAATCAAGAGTCCTAATTCCATTCTATAATCATGCACAGTAACTTTAATAAACCATTGAAACATGCTTAGTCATGAATTTACAAAGGAAAATTATGCTTTACCTTACCCTTACCTTGCGTCATCATCAGCATCAAAATCAATTCAATTAATCCCCACCATTCAATCAAGATTTACGCATGAAAATCATATAAGACTTTAGGCAATTAAAGATTTATTAAAATTCATGATATGTACTCAAAGAAACGGATGCCAACAACACAAGGTGCACGGTAATTACACGCACAATCACAAAACACCAACATAACCCCTATCTAATCTAACATCCTATGATGGTTGATCCTACTACTAAGTGAAAGAGCTAGTTACAAAATTTAGAAATACATCAAACAAATCAAGAAAATACAAGAGATAAATCAAGAACATATCATCATACACTCGAAAATTTCGATCAAAGCAAGAATAAATTCCCTACAATTTTCATGACATAACTCCTAATTAACTATGTGAATAGCTACCCGTAGATTAAATAGAAAAGCAAAGTTACCTTAAATCGCAAATATTATCCAAGGAAAATCAAAAAGCTCGGCTGGTTTGAGGAGGAAGAAGGTGGAGAAATACTTTAGGGTTTATGGAGCAATTAACAAATAGGACCCAAAATAAAACAAGGGGTCCTATATATAAAGAAAAATAAAAAAAAAAAAAAAAAAAAACAATCAAGCCCTAAAAACCTAGCTGGCTGTCGTGCACACAAGAGAAAAAGGGGGAAGAAAATTTGTTGATCCTCAACAAACTTTTGAATGGGTTTTTAGGTGGTTTAAAATTAATTTAATTATTTAAAATATAATAATTATCCTTAATTAAATTAAATCAAATAAACCTTGGCCCAAACACTTGAAATGGCCGGCCAAGAAGGAAAAAGAGAGGGGGATTGGGTCCTTTGGCCCAATTTGAGAAAAAGTTTAGGCCCAAAAATAAAAACAGTCCAAATTACGTGGCCTTTTGGACTTAGAATTTAATAAATAACTTTAACAACCGCGAAATTTTCTGGCCCAAAATTCCGGGTCGTTACAATCACCCCTCCTTAAATAAATTTCGTCCTCGAAATTTACTTAAAGAAGCTCAAACAACACACACAGAGAAAAAAAACACAAAAACACCTGCATCGATTAGACATAAAGATTAAAAAAAAAAAACTCAGACAAAAACAGTACCCGAGACCACAACTGGTTGAGCCTTGGCTTCTTCCTGAGTCATGCAGAAAACTCTGTTTCTAATCGGTGCCTTGCTAGCCGTTGCTTCCGGACGCTTCTTAGGGCAGAGAAAAGACTTGTGGCCGGCTTCACCGCACTTGAAGCACACAATAGGAGTCCCGTCACACTTCTTACCCGGGTGAACCTCCTTCTTGCAGCCCTGACAGATCCTCGGGCCTTGACTTGGGATTGGCTGAGCACTCCGCTCAGGCTCTGGAGTAGACTCGAACCTAGCCTTCTTGACTGGAGCTGGAGCTGGAGCCGGAGTAACCCTCTTCTTCCCGGTGTCTCCATCAGAAACCGAAGACTGAACCTCGAGAGCCACCTCATACGCCTCCTGGAATGTCTTCACCCTGCTGCTTACAACATGAACCCGGATGCTGGAGTTCAGCTTCTTGACATACCTCTTGACTCGCTCGGCTTCAGAAGGTATAACTGCTGATGCGAACCTAGAGAGCTCGGTGAACTTGTCCGTATAAGCCTGGACGGACAGATTACCTTGGGTGAATGTGAGGAATTCCTCTTGTTTCTGCCACTTAAGCTCCTCGGGGTAGAAACGATCCTGCAGCCTCTTGGTGAAGTCTTCCCAACTCAGATTCAGATCTGTGTCGGGGTTTGACCGGAGTGTACTCCACCAGTTGTCTGCCTCACCCTGAAGGTAGAACGTAGCTATGGGGACCCGTTCCGTCGCGGGGCAAGCTAGAACATCAAACATCTTACGCATCTCTCGAATCCAGTTTTCGAGGATGGTTGGGTCAGCTGAACCATCATAGGTCGGAGGACGAAGTCGGGCTAATCGGTCAAAGGTCGACTGATTACTCTGAGTCCGGACGCTGTTCTGAGCCAAAGTGAGGATTGCGTCCTCTAGGTTGCGACGACGAAGACGGAAGTTCGGAGTTCTAGGGGTCGACATCCTGAAATCAAACATAAGTTAGCACACAAACGGCACACGAAACGGCAATAACGCGGAAATGAAACGATAAAACGTCTTAACCCAGGCTACTACCCATGGTTCCACTCATCTAAGGTTTCCATTTTAGGCTAGGGTTCGCTCGGGTTCATAAAGCACACATCTCACGAAGTTACTTGTGAAGAAGTAACTTAGGATTTAACCTCAGCTCTGATACCAACTGTAACGACCCGACTTTTTAAGCTTGTCGATTTACGAAGGGAATCGACATTCGGATCATCACTTAACAAATTATACTTTAAATTAAATAAAAAGTAAATGGAGATAGTATCTTTTATTAAAAGGCTACTAAAAAAACCACAAAATCCAATAATCAAATTACATTGAAAAACTGAAAGTGCTGTCCCAACATGTTGGGATCATTAGATTAACTAAATAAAACTAAATTGTTCTGGATTTAACTAAAAACTTAAGAATGAAAGCTAATCTCTCAGGCCCATCCTGCGAAGCCCGCTCTATTCTGCTGCATCTTCACCTGGAAATATGGGGGGGGTCCACCATCAGTGGCGAGTAACTAGGCTGTCCCATTTAATCAAGGGACCGCCAAACACATAATAGCATAGAAAAATCATATAAAAACTGTAAAGAAAATTAATACAAGTTTTACACACAATCATACAATAACTCGTATAAATGTACGTATAATAATACGTATAAAAGTACGTATGGAAATACGTATAAATACACCTGCAGAGATACGGTTAGAAATACGTATATTCTACGTATAAAGATACGTACAAACCACCCTGCAGATACGGTTAGAATACATACGAAATACATACATCATTCAAGTACCCACATACGTATACATACTTGTATAAATACGAAATATAACACATCGGAAGACTTATAAAATACAATTCTTATACTTTATATTATACAACTTTACTTAGCTTTAACCTTAGCTTATATTATACTCATCTTATAATATATACTCATCGTATCATAATCATACTTAACATATTTCTCCATAACTTATATAACGCATATTCATGTCTTATCTTATATCATCATAATCATATCGTATATTCACATCGATCTTATAATAAGGCATAATAGCTTCTGATCTTTACATATGCACTTATTATCACAACTTAACATAAATCTTTGCGGACTGTCTTCTACAGCTCGTAGCGAACCAATGCGTTCGCAACTTTCCTAAAACATGTCGGGGTGAACCAATGCGTCCCACCCGTAGCCCTCCAATGCGAGAACTAAGCCTAAGCTATGGCCATAACTCCTGGTAGCGGCTCGCAGATACGGTTACCAGACGACTACATGTTCTAAGACCAAGAACTGCTCGGGGGAACCAATGCGTCCGACCCAATTGAGCAGTGGCATCGACTAAACCCAATTGATAACCAATGCGTTATCGCAAGGGCGTCCTTATCTCATTAACCCAATTGATGACCAATGCGTCATCGCAAGGGCGATCTTTATATTGTATCTTATATCTTTATTAAATCATAACTTATTATATATTGGGAAATACTAGGTGACAGTAATAGGAAATGAAATGTTCGGAGTCCCAGGAAAGAGAGGTGCGGCACGTATATTGGCCACCTTAAATACCAAGTCTTTCCTAGCCAGAGACCGAAACATAACATGTATATCTATTACCCTGTTTCCTTTCTTATCCCTAATAATATCTTAGGTATCTTTAAAACTTATCATATACTATCCTCAAACATTATCCACAAACTTATACTTTATCCATTCGGATATTATCCCAAATTAATATAACATTATCCAAAATAAATACAATCATATTAATACTAAAATAATTCGGCCCTATTATGATAATATTAATATTATCCTTTTATCCCTACACTTTACAACTTATCCCTAATAATTGTTTTAACCGCAAAATATATTATTAAAATATTCCTAAAATGATAATAAACAAAAATTAACAAACTTTGACTATATCTATAATTTCCACACGGCATTTTCGAATTCTACAACAAAATTAATTAATTTCTTAAACTAATTTAATTAATAAATTTAATTACCAAAAATACCAAACTAATAATAAAAATCTATTCACCCTATTTTTTTTATTCACTCGAAAAATTGGAATAAAAGAACAAAATAGTACAATATGATCATGCACACATAGAAATAACATTTTTCCATCTTCTTTAATCTTTGGCTCACTCGGAAAGATTCCGAGAACAAGTAGCTTTTATGGTTTATAATTGATACAAATAAATCAATTAAAATTCATCAAAAACTATCATGCTCAAAATGCTCATCCACACGGCACACATACATATATTCAAGAACAAAATTACAAATTCAAGATTTAAAGATTTATGGAATTAAATAAAGATTTAAAGTAAAGATTCACATATTTAATCTAGCATGTTCAAGATTAGCATAAAAATGATATTTTTATTTCCTCCTTTAAATTTTGTACCACTAGAAAATTCAATAATTAATAATAGTATATTTTAATAATTTAATTGCCCTATTCTATACAATCTGATTTTTAAAGAATTAAATTAAAAACGACCATCTAAAGATCTCTAAAAATCAGGAAATTTTTATGGGAGATAAATATGGGTTCAAGGACTAACGTGCATAAATTTCATCTAAAAATAACATCTTTTACTATTTTTAAGTGGTTTTATAACTAACCAGTCAGATTAGGCTGAATTCGGTTTCAGAATTTTATGCCATATCAAACGATCTTTAAAAATTACGAAAATTTAACACAAACTGTAAAACATTATCACTGACTTCCATATAAAATTTCGCAGCATTCCGAATTGATTAAGTACACTAATAAATTCGTAAACCTATTCTGGACAGTTTTACCGGTTTGAAAGATTAAATTATTTCAAGCAATAAAAGGACGAATTTTGTCACGAAATAATTCATGATTCATAATAAAACAACAAAGAAACTGCCATGAAAAGTTCATCAAGAAATAACACGATTTGATTAATAAATAAATTCATACAAGTAATTATTCGACAATTAGAGATTTCAAGAAATGCATCAAATCATGAAAATACATGAAAAATAAATCAAGAACACATATCATGTACTCGAAAATTATATGCAAAACTAGATTAAATTCCTAACAATTTTCATGATTTAATTCCTAATTAACTATGTGATTAGCTACCCTACAATTAAAGGGGAAAGCTAGTTACCTTAATCGCATAATCAATCCAAGGCAACTATAGGGAGGTCACGGTTTTGGAGAGAAAAGGAAGAGAAGATTTATTTGAGTTTTTGGAGCAAAATAACAATAGGACCTAAAAATAATGCAAGGGGTCCTATTTATAAAGGAAAATAGGAAGAGCAAACAACCCTAAAATATTGCTAGGGTTGCCGTGAATAAGGAAGAAGGGGGAAAGAGTTTGTTGGGTTTGCTCAACAAACTTTGATCAAGTTTAAAAAGGGTTTAAAAAAATAATTTAATTAATTTAATTATCAAAATTATATTAATCATTATCAATTAAACAAAACCAAATAACCTTGGCCCAAAAACATGGGGTGGCCGGCCATAAAAACAAAAGGAAAGAAATTGGGTCTTTGGCCCAATTTGGAAGAGAAAAGGTTGGGCTAAAAATAACACAGTCCAATTTTAATGGGCCTCTTGGACTAAAACTGAATAAATACTATTAATAACCACGAATTTTCTGGCCCAAAATTCCGGGTCGTTACAATCACCCCTCCTTAAATAAATTTCGTCCTCGAAATTTACTTAAAGAAGCTCACGTAAGAAAACAATGGAACAACTAAAACATAAACGATCAGCCGTAAACGGGGACCGTACACGTAGTTACGTCAGCTGCGCGTCCGCCTCTTCTTGGTCACGTAGAAGACTCGGTTCTTCGCTTGCACCCGGCTCACCATTGCTGCCGGTTGTTCTTCGGTCACGCCTAAATCTTGTGCCTTCCTTGACTGCACACGCCTCACGTTATCGTAACCCGTCGTACCTTTTTCTGGAATGACGTTCGTTCTCGCATCCTCTGCACATCGGGGTCTCGGAAACGTTGGTTGCTTGCCCGTTCTGCGATTGCGGCTCCTGAAATGGTTCGATTCGTGGTCTCTTCTCAACTGCAGCTGGTTGGCTTTCCCTGGTTCTCTTCTTTGTAGCCTTTTCCTCCTCGAACGATGCTTGAACCTCTACGGCGATCTCGTACGCGTTCTGAAACGATGCTGACCTGTTGCCTTAACGTGTACCCTAATGCGAGGACTCGTCATTTTGAAATACTGCTCCATCTTCTCAGCTTCTGATGGAGATATTGCAGCGACAAATCTGGACAGCTTCGCGAACTTGTTGGTAAATGTCTGAACCAACTGTAACGACCCGACTTTTTAGCTTGTCGAATTACGAAGGGAATCGACATTCGGATCATCACTTAAACATAATTATACTTAAAAACAAATAATTTAGGAAGAAAATGATTCTTTTATTAATAGGCTTCTAGAAATCCAAAATATCCAAAAGTCATAAATTACAATGAAAAACTGAAAATACGGTCCCAACATGCTGGGATCAATAAATTAACTAAATTGTACTAGAATGTTCTGGAAAAACTAAAACTTAAGAAATAGATCTAAACACTCAGGCCCATCCTGCGAAGCCCGCTTTATTCAGCTGCATCTTCACCTGGAACATGGGGGGGGGTCCACCGTCAGTGGCGAGTAACTAGGCTGTCCCATTTAATCAAGGGACCGCCAAACACATAATAGCATAGAATAATTACATAAAAACTGTAAAGAACATAATACATGCTTAATACACAATTACACAAAAATACGTATAAATGTACGTATAAAATACGTATAAGAGTACGTATAGACGTACGTATAAATGTACGTATAAAGATACGTATACAAGTACGTATAAAATACACCTGCAGAAATACTATTAGAAATACGTATACTTTACGTATCCAAATACGTACGATCACCCTGCCAATACGGTTAGAAATACATACAAGACACATACATCCATCACGTATTAAAATACACTCACATACTAGTATAAATACCATAATTAACACAGCGGAAGACTTATACAATACAATACTTGTGCTCCTTATTATATATCCTTTCTTATCTTAATCTATACTTATCAAATCACTATCATACTTAACATTATTCTCCAACTTATATATCGCATGTTCATATCTTAACTTATATCATCATCATCAATCGATCAATCTCATCAATCATATATCAAGCATAATATATTCCAATCTTTATGTATATGCAATTAACAATCAATCACTACAAATCTTTGCGGACTGTCTTCTACAGCTCGTAACGAACCAATGCGTTCGCAACTTTCCTAAAACATGTCGGGGTGAACCAATGCGTCCCACCCGTAGTCCTCCAATGCAAGAACTAAGCCTAAGCTATGGCCATAACTCCTGGTAGCGGCTCGCAGATACGGTTACCAGACGGCTACATGTTCTAAGACCAAGAACTGCTCGGGGGAACCAATGCGTCCGACCCAATTGAGCAGTGGCATCGACTAAACCCAATTGATAACCAATGCGTTATCGCAAGGGCGTCCTTATCTAATTAACCCAATTGATGACCAATGCGTCATCGCAAGGGTGATCTTATGTATTGTATTTTATATCTTAATTAATCAAATCATATTATATATTGGGAAATACTAGGTGACAGTAATAGGAAATGAAATGTTCGGAGTCCCAGGAAAGAGAGGTGCGGCACGTGCATTGGCCACCTTAAATACCAAGTCTTTCCTAGCCAGAGACCGAAACATAAGCATGTATATCTATTACCCTGTTTCCTTTCTTATCCCTAATAATATCTTAGGTATCTTCAAATACTATCCTTAACATTATCCATAAACTTATCCATAAACTTATCCATAAACTTATCCATAAACTTATCCATTCGGAATTTCCCAAAACAATATAACATTATCCAAAAATAATTATAATCATAACAATATTAGTAATATTAATATTATCCTTTTTATCCCTACACTTTACAACTTGTCCCTAATAATTATTTTATCCGTAAAATAAATATTAAAATATTCCTGAAATAATATTAACTCAAAAATTAACAAACTTTGACCATAATTCCCATATTCCACACGGCATTTTAGAAATGTTACAACAAATTTAATTAATTTCCTAACAAACTTAATTAGTCAAATTAATTACTAAAAAATACCCAAATTTATAATAAAAATCTAATCTTTTTAATCCTATGTTACTCGAAAATTTGGAATTTAAGTACAAAATAAAACAATATAATTACACACATAAAAATATCATTTTTATACTTTTAATATCTTTGGCTCACTCGGATCAATCCCGAGAACAAGTATCTTTTAGAATTTCATGTGATATAATTAAATCAAACAAGCATCATCAAAATAATCATGCCCAAATGCTCAAAATACACGGCATTCATAAATATGTATTCAAGAACAAAAATTACAATCTCAAGATTTGAAGATTTCATGATAATAATAAAGATTTAAAATAAAGATTCACATATTTAACCTAGCATGTTCAAGATTAGTACAAAAAAAAAATAACATTTTTATTTCCTCCTTTAAATTTTGTACCACTCGAAAATTCAATAATTAATAATAGCACATTTTAATAATTCAATTGCCCTATTTTATACAGTCTGATTTTTAAAGAATTAAATTAAAAACGACCATCTAAAGATCTCTAAAAATCTGGAAATTTTTATGGGAGCTAAATATGGGTTCAAGTATTTACGTGCATAAATTTCGTCTAAAAATAGCATCTTTTACTATTTTTAAGTGATTTTATAACTAACCAGTCAGATTAGGCTGAATTCGGTTTCCGAATTTTCTGCCATAGCAAACAATCTTTAAAAATTACGAAAATTTAACACGAGCTGTAAAACATTATCACTGACTTCCATATAAAATTTTGTAGCATTCCGAATTGATTAAGTACACTAATAAATTCGTAAACCTATTCTGGACAGTTTTACCGGTTTGAAAGATTAAATTATTATAAATAATAAAAGGACGAAATTTGCCACGAAATAAATCATGGTTAATAATCAAACAGTAAACAAGATACCATGAAAAATTCATCAAGAAATAACAATATTTGATTGGTAAATAAATTCATACAAGTAATTATTCAACAATTTCAGATTTCAATAAACTACATAATATAATCAAAAGAAATTTCATAATAATTCATAAATATTACATGAATACATCAAGAGAATAACATGATCAATATTTCATATGGTTCGAAATTCTTGAATAAATAAGCAAACATAAATCCTACAATTTTCATGATATAATCCTAATTTACTATGTGAATAGCTACCCTTTAATTAAATGAAAGAGCTTAGTTACCTTAAAACGCAAAATTAATCCAAGGTAACAATGGAGGTTCACGGCTATATGAGAGGGGAAAAGATGGAGAAAACTTTAGAGTTTGGGGCCAAATAACAAATAGGACCCAAATGGAGAGAAGGGGTCCTATATATATAAAGAGAATAAAAAAAAAAAAACAAAACAAAACCCTAAGAACTCTAATGATTGCCGTGAACATAGAGGAAAAAGAGGGGGAGAAGTTGTTGGTCAAACAACAACTTTGAATGGGCTAAGAGATTTTAAAATAAAATAATTTAATTAATTTAATTATTAAAATTATAATAATAATCCTTAAATAAATTAAATCAAATAATCTTGGCCCAAAACAAGGAGTGGCCGGCCAAGACATTACAAGAAATAAATTGAGTCTTTGGCCCAATTTTGGAAGAGAAAGGAATTGGGCTAAGAATAGAACAGTCCAATTTAATGGGCCTATTGGACTTAAATTGAATAAATCCTATTAATAACCACGAAATTTTCTGGCCCAAAATTCCGGGTCGTTACAATCACCCCTCCTTAAATAAATTTCGTCCTCGAAATTTACTTAAAGAAGCTCACGTAAGAAAACAATGGAACAACTAAAACATAAACGATCAGCCGTAAACGGAGACCGTACACGTAGTTACGTCAGCTGCGCGTCCGCCTCTTCTTGGTCACGTAGAAGACTCGGTTCTTCGCTTGCACCCGGCTCACCATTGCTGCCGGTTGTTCTTCGGTCACGCCTAAATCTTGTGCCTTCATTGACTGCACACGCCTCACGCTATCGTAACCCGTCGCACCTCTTTCCGGAATGACGTTCGTTCTCGCATCCTCTACAAACCGGGATCTTGGGAACGTTGGTTGCTTGCCCGTCCTGCGATTGCGGCTCCTGAAATGGTTCGATTCGTGGTCTCTTCTCGACTGCGGCTGGTTGGCTTTCCCTGGTTCTCTTCTTTGTAGCCTTTTCCTCCTCGAACGATGCTTGAACCTCTAAGGCGGTCTCGTACGCGTTCTGAAACGATGCTGACCTGTTGCCGTAACGTGTACCCTAATGCGAGGACTCGTCATTTTGATATACCGCTTCAGCTTCTCAGCTTCCGATGGAGATATTGCAGCGATAAATCTGGACAGCTTCGCGAACTTGTCGGTAACTGTCTGAACTGACATGGTCCCCTGAGTGAGCGTCAGGAACTCCTCTGGCTTTTGCCACCTAAGCTCGTCGGAAAAGATACGTTCTCGTAGCTTGGAGGTAAACTCTTCCCGTGTCTTGGTCTTCACAGCTCTTCCCTGCGGCGAACCGTTACCAACTAGTCGTCTGCTTCTAATCGAAGGTAGTAGCTAGCGATCTGAACTCGTTTATCTTCCGGACAACCGATTGCGTCGAACCGTTCTTCCATCTCTCAAATCCAGCTCTTGCGCATCACGGGGTCAGACGTGCCATCATTGGTAGGAAGCCGATGACGAGAAATCTGATCCTGGACCTGCGGGTTATGGGTTCACCACGCTTCTGCTGCGCCACTCTGATAAAACACCGGTCACGGCTACGAATTGATGGTTCCGGCGTCGAAGTCTGAGGTTTGGCCTTGGGGGCGTCATCCTGTTCGTACACACTTAAACATTCCTATTGTTAGTTCACACAAAAGCACATAGTAACGTCGGAGGACGTAAACGAGCAATCCGATCGAACGAAGACGACTGGGAATTCTGGACTCGCGTGCTATTCTGTGCCAAAGTAAGGATTGCGTCTTCTAAGTTGCGACGACGACGGCAGGAACTTGAAGGTCGTGGGATCGACATCCTGAAACAACAATCGCGTTAAGAAATACACGACATACGAAACGGCGCCAACGCGAAACGAAAACGATAAATCGTCTTAACCCTGGCTTCTACCCATGGTTCACTCATCCAGGTTTTCCATATTAGGCTAAGGTTCACTCGGGTTCATAAAGCACTCAACTTTCGAAGTTACTTGTGAAGAAGTAACTTAGGGTCAAACCTATGGCTCTGATACCAACTTCGAGAGATGAGCGCTTTATGAACCCGAGCGAACTCTAGCCTAATATGGAAACCTAGGTGAGTGGAACCATGGGTAGAAGCCAGGGTTAAGACGTCTTTTCGTTTTCGTTTTCGTGTGCCGTACGTGTGCATTGCTCGAAGGAAGGCAAGTCCGTAACCATCAGTTAGTGGTTGTGACTGGCGTTGTATATCAGAGTGGCGCAACAGAAGTGTGGTGATCCATAACCCACAGGTCTCCACCTCGATCAGATCGTTCCATGTTCTTGATGTTTTGGTTGATCTATTGTTTGCTTACGTGAGCTTCTTAAAGTAAATTTCGAGGACGAAATTTATTTAAGGAGGGGTGATTGTAACGACCCGGAATTTTGGGCCAGAAAATTTCGCGGTTGTTAATGTTATTTATTCGGTTTTAGTCCAAAAGGCCCATTAAAATTGGACTGTGTTATTTTTAGCCCAACCTTTTCTCTTCCAAATTGGGCCAAAGACCCAATTTTCTTTCTTCCTTTACTCCTTAGCCGGCCTTCCTCTTTTGTTTGGGCCAAATTTATTTTTGTTTTAATTAAATATATGTTAATTATTATTATGGGATAATTAACTAGTTTAATTAATTTGAATTTATCAAATTTACTTCTTCAAAGGTAGTTGATGACGTAGCATTTTTTTTTTCCTCCCTTTTGTTGCACTTCCACGGCAGCAGCTCCTTGCATAGGGTTGTTGCTTGTTTTTTTTTTATTATTTTTTTTTATTTATTTTCTTTATATATAGGACCCCTTCCTTTCTTTTGGGTCCTATTTGCTATTTTAAGCTAAACCCTAAAGAAAGTTACAACTTTTCTCCCTTTTCTTCCTCCTCCTAAATCAGCCGAGCATTAGTAGTGTACCTTGGAATTTTTGCGATTTAAGGTAACTATGCTCTCCTCTTTAATCTATGGGTAGAAAAAACACATAGTTAATTAGGAATCATATCATGAAAATTGTAGGAAATTTAATATTGTTTTACTTGGATATGTCGAGCATGAAGCATGAATTTCTTGATTGATTTTTATGTATTTTCTTGATTTTATGTATGATCTTGTATGAATTTATTTACCAATCAAATCTTGTTATTTCTTGATGAATTTTTCATGGTATCTGGCTTACTGTTTGATTATTAACCATGATTTATTTCGTGGCAAAATTCGTCCGTTTATTATTTATAAAAATTCAATCTTTCAAACCGGTAAAACTGTCCAGAATAGGTTTACGAATTTATTAGTGTACTTAATCAATTCGGAATGCTACGAAATTTTATATGGAAGTCAGTGATAATGTTTTACAGCTTGTGTTAAATTTTCGTAACTTTTAAAGATCGTTTGATATGGCATAAAATTCTGAAACCGAATTCAGCCTAATCTGACTGGTTAGTTATAAAATCACTTAAAAATAGTAAAAGATGTTATTTTTAGACGAAATTTATGCACGTAAATCCTTGAACCCATATTTAGCTCCCATAAAAATTTCCAGATTTTTAGAGATCTTTAGATGGTCGTTTTTAATTTAATTCTTTAAAAATCAGATTGTATAAAATAGGGCAATTGAATTGTTAAAATATGCTATTATTAATTATTGAATTTTCGAGTGACCTAAGTATTAAAAGGGAACTAAAAATATGATTTTTATGATGAATCTTGATAGTATTGAATTATATTGATTAATCTTGAATTAAAAATTAAATCTTGTTATTATCTTCTAATTGTCGAGTGTATAGAAATTAAAAGAAGGGTTAAAAATATTATTTTTATGTTAATCTTGATGAATGTTGTTGAAAAATATGATTTTTATCTTATTTTGGTAATTTTTGTAATTATATTGATTAACTAAATTAATTCTAGAAAATAGTTAATTATTGTTATATTTTTAATAATGCCGTGTAGAATTGATGAATTAGTCAATTTTTGATTAAATTTGATTATTGTTAATTCAGGGAATAATTAATAATAAAAGTTACGGACAAAATAATTATTAGGGATAAGTTGTAAAGTGAAGGGATAAAAAGATATTATTAGTATTATTATTAAGAGGACCGAAATAATATTAGTACTATTAATATAAATATTTTTCGAATATTGTTACAAATTGGTATATGACGTAATATTAAGGTTAGTATCCGAAAGGATAGGATTATAAGTATATATATATTTTAAGAATAGTATATTATAAGAATTGAAGTTGCATAAGATATTACTAGGGATAAGAAAGGAAACAGAGTAATAGTTATACATGTTATGTTTCGGTCTCTGGCTAGGAAAGGCTTGGTATTTAAGGTGGCCAATATACGTGCCGCACCTCTCTTTCCTGGGACTCCGAACATTTCATTTCCTATTACGGTCACCTAGTATTATCCTAATATATGAGATGATTGAATTAATTGAAGATATAAGATACAATATGGACACCCACCTGTATGATACACGAGTCATTAGTGGGTTAAGTCAGAACCACTACCCTATGGGACGAACACATGAGTTCCCCCGAGTAGTTTGACCTTAGAACATGTAGTCGTCTGGTAACCGTATCTGCGAGTCGCTACCAGGAAGTTATGGCCATAGCTTAGACTTAGCGGTGAAACACGGGATCCGCTATGGGATTGAGTACACGAGCTCCTCCTGGCATGTTCTAGGGAGTTATGGTGAAACACGAGATCCATAACGAGTTATAAGTGACCGGTCCAACAAAGATATTATATTAGGATCATACGATTTGATAAGATGAAATCATAAGATGAAGTTTAAGATGATTTCTAAGATGTGATGATAAGGTATGTTATGATCTAATATGATAAGAAAGACATGATATGATACGATTAAGATAAGATTATGATATGATATGATCAAGATAAGACTATGATATGATATGATTAAGATAAGATTATGATAAGATATGATTAAGATTTATTAATGATATAATTTAAGAAGGGTTAAGAATAAGTTAAGGATTGAAGATGTATAGTATAAAGTATAAGTATGGTATATTCTAAGACTTCCGCTGTGTATAATACTGTATTTATATAAGTATGTATGCGTGTGTATGTATACGGATGTTGAGTGTATTTTGTACGTATTTTAACTGTATTTGCAGGACTGTTTGTACGTACATTATACGAAGATTATACGTATTCTAACCGTATCTCTGCAGGTGTATTTATACGTATTTTTATACGTACTTGTATACGTATTTTTATACGTACCTTAATACGTATTTTATACGTACATTTATACGTACGTTTATACGTACTTTTATACGTATTTTGTATGATGGAGTGAAAGCATGTATTAAATTCCTTTACAGTTTTTATGTATTTTTCTATGCTATTATGTGTTTGGCGGTCCCTCGATTAAATGGGGCAGCCTAGTTACTCGCCACTGACGGTGGACCCCCCCCCTCAGTTTCAGATAACGATGCAGCAGAGTAGAGCGGGCTCCGCTGGATGGGCTTGAGTAGATTAGTATTTTATTTTGAGTATTTAGTATTCCCAGAACAGTTTGAAACATTAATTTAGTTTATCTTATGATCCCAGCATGTTGGGACAGAATTTCCAGACTTTATATGTATTAGTGACTTTTGGATTATTATGGATTTTCAGTAGTTAATTTAATAAAAGATAATTCTTCCATTCAACTTATTTGATTTATAGTTTAATTTGATTAAGTAGTGATCCGAATGTCGATTCCCTTCGTAAATCGACAAGCTAAAAAGTCGGGTCGTTACAGTTGGTATCAGAGCTTTTTTTTTTTTTTTTTTTTTTTTTTTTTTTGTTTTTTTCTTTTATTTTCTTTATATATAGGACCCCTTCACTTCTTTTGGGTCCTATTTTGTTAATTGCTCCAAAACCCTAAAGATTTTCTCCTCCTTCTCCCCTTCTAAAGTCAGCCGTGAAACCCCTAGTGTTGCCTTGGATTAATTTTGCGATTTAAGGTAACTAAGCTTTTCTATTTAATTTGTGGGTAGCTTTTCACATAGTTAATTAGGATTATATCATGAAAATTGTAGGATTTATGTTTGCTTATTTATTCGAAAATTTCGAACCATATGAAATATTGATCATGTTATTCTCTTGATGTATTCATGTAATATTTATGAATTATTATGAAATTTCTTTTGATTATTTTATGTAGTTTATTGAAATCTGAAATTGTTGAATAATTACTTGTATGAATTTATTTACCAATCAAATATTGTTATTTCTTGATGAATTTTTCATGGTATCTTGTTTACTGTTTGATTATTAACCATGATTTATTTCGTGGCAAAATTCGTCCTTTTATTATTTATAATATTTTAATCTTTCAAACCGGTAAAACTGTCCAGAATCGGTTTACGAATTTATTAATATACTTAATCAATTCGGAATACTACGAAATTTTATATGGAAGTCAGTGATAATGTTTTACAGCTTGTGTTAAATTTTCGTAATTTTTAAAGATCGTTTGATATGGCATAAAATTCTGAAACCGAATTCAGCCTAATCTGACTGGTTAGTTATAAAATCACTTAAAAATAGTAAAAGATGTTATTTTTAGACGAAATTTACGCACGTAAATACTTGAACCCATATTTAACTCCCATAAAAATTTCCAGATTTTTAGAGATCTTTAGATGGTCGTTTTTAATTTAATTCTTTAAAAATCAGATTGTATAAAATAGGGCAATTGAATTATTAAAATGTGCTATTATTAATTATTGAATTTTCGAGTGGTACAAAATTTAAAGGAGGAAATAAAAATGTTATTTTTGTACTAATCTTGAACATGCTAGGTTAAATATGTGAATCTTTATTTTAAATCTTTATTATTATCATGAAATCTTTAAACCTTGAGATTGTAATTTTTGTTCTTGAATACATATTTATGAATGCCGTGTATTTTGAGCATTTGGGCATGATTATTTTGATGATGCTTGATTGATTTAATTGTATCACATGTAAACTTTAAAAGCTACTTGTTCTCGGAATTAATCCGAGTGAGCCAAAGATTATAAAGGTATATAAAAATGTTATTTTTATGTGTATGATTATATTATTTTATTTTGTCCTTTATTCCATATTTTCGAGTGGTATAAAATAAAAAGAATAGATTTTTATTGTTAATTTGGTATTTTTAGTAATTAAATTGATTAATTAAGTTAGTTAGGAAATTAATTCAATTTGTTGTAATTTTCGAAAATGCCGTGTGGTAATTTAGGTTTGGTCAAAGTTTGTTAATTTTTTTTGGTTATTATTATTTGGGAATATTTTAATAAAATAATTATTAGGGATAAGTTGTAAAGTGTAGGATAAAAAGGAATAATATTGTTGTTATGATTGGGCCGAATATTATTATTGTATTACTATAAATATATTTATTTTGGGATAATATCCGAATGGATAAAGTATAAGTTTGTGGATAATGTTTGAGGATAGTTTATGATAAGCTTGAAGATACCTAAGATATTACTAGGGATAAGAAAGGAAACAGGGTAATAGATATACATGTTATGTTTCGGTTTCTGGCTAGGAAAGACTTGGTATTTAAGGTGGCCAACATACGTGCCGCACCTCTCTTTCCTGGGACTCCGAACATTTCATTTCCTATTACTGTCACCTAGTATTTCCCAATATATAATATGATATGAATTAATAAAGATATAAGATACAATATAAAGTTCGCCCTTGCGATGACGCAAAGGTCATCAATTGGGTTAATAAGATAAGGACGCCCTTGCGATAACGCATTGGTTATCAATTGGGTTTAGTCGATGCCACTGCTCAATTGGGTCGGACGCATTGGTTCCCCCGAGCAGTTCTGGGTTCTAGAATATGGAGTCGTCTAGGTAGTTCTCGCATTGGAGGACTATTTAGGAGTTATGGCCATAGCTTAGGCTTAGTTCTCGCATTGGAGGGCTACGGGTGGGACGCATTGGTTCACCCCGACATGTTTTAGGAAAGTTGCGAACGCATTGGTTCGCTACGAGCTGTAGAAGACAGTCCGCAAAGATTTATGTTATGTTGTGATAATAAGTGCATGTGTAAAGATCAGAAGTTATGATGCCTTATTATAAGATCGATGTGAATTTACGATATGATTATGATGATGTAAGATAAGATGTGATTATGTATAATAAGATATGTTATGGAGAATCATGTTAAGTATGAATTTGATATGATCAGTATATTATCAGATGAGTATAATATAAGCTAAGGGTTAAGCTAAGTAAAGATGTATAATATTGAGTATAAGAATTGTATTTTTATAAGTCTTCCGCTGTGTTTATTTTGGTATTTATACGTGTATGTATGCGTATGTTGATACGTGAATGATGTATGTATTTTATACGTATTTATAACCGTATTTCTTTTATTTTCTTTATATATAGGACCCCTTCACTTCTTTTGGGTCCTATTTTGTTACAGTCACCCCTCCTTAAATAAATTTCGACCTCGAAATTTACTTAACGGAGCTCAAACAGAAAACACAAAAACAACACAACAAAAACACAAACAAAAAGAAAACAAAAACCAAAAACAAACCCGTACCTGCTTCGAACAACTCGGGATACTTCCCCCTCATCGAAGCCTCGGTCTCCCAAGTAGCTTCCTCGAACTTCTGGCTACGCCACAAAACCTTAACCAAAGGCACCACCTTGCGACGTAACATCCGATCCTGACGATCCAAAATCTGAACTGGCTTCTCCTCAAATGTCAGGTTCGGCTCGATCTCTGATGACTCAACCGGAATGACATGTGATGGATCATTGACATACTTCCGTAGCTGTGACACATGGAATACGTCATGAACCCTCGATAGATCCGGAGGCATCGCCAACCGATAAGCGACCTCACCAACTCGCTCTAAAATCTCGTAAGGTCCAACATACTTAGGTCTGAGCTTCCCTCTCTGACCAAACCGGACCACACCCTTCATAGGAGACACCTTAAGCAGAACCTTGTCTCCAACCTCGAACTCTAGCGGCTTCCGACGACGATCCGCATAAGACTTCTGCCGACTCTGAGCTGCCTGTAACCTCGCCCTAATGAGCTTCACCTGCTCAACTGTATCCCGGATATGATCGGGACCAATCACCAAGGCATCACTAATGTCGCTCCAACAAGTAGGACTACGACACTTACGCCCATACAAAGCCTCATAAGGAGCCATCTGAAGACTGGCGTGATAGCTGTTGTTGTACGAAAACTCAACCAAACTCAGAGATCTAACCCAAGACTGTTGGAAGTCTAACGCACAAGCCCGTAGCATATCCTCCAATGTCTGGATAGTCCGCTCTGTTTGCCCATCTGTAGCTGCATGGAAAGCCGTACTCAAATTAAGCTTAGTCCCAAAAGCCTCCTGCAAGGACTTCCAGAACCGTGACAAGAACCGGGGATCTCGGTCGGACACGATATCCTTCGGCACACCATGTAACCGAATGATCTCCCTCGAGTACGCCTCCGCCATCTTCTCCATTGACCAAGTAATCTTCATAGGAATGAAACGAGCCACCTTGGTCAAACGATCCACGATCACCCAAACTGTATCCAAACCCGTAGATGTCGTGGGCAAACCTACCACAAAATCCATGGATATGGAGTCAAACTTCCACGTGGGTATCGGCAATGGCTGCAACAAACCACCTGGTCGCTGATGCTCGATCTTAACCTTCTGGCACGTGAGACACCGTGCTACAAACTCTGCGACCTCTTGCTTCATCCTCGGCCACCAAAAACATTCCCTTAGGTCCTTATAGAGCTTCCCGCCACCTGGATGTACCGAATACGGAGTATTGTGAGCCTCTTTCATAATCCGATTTCTCAAATTCGAAACACGGGGCACACACCACCTGTTACGGAACTTCAAACTACCATCGGGTTCAATCGTGAAGTCTTCTGCCTTGCCTTGAAGTTTAGCTTCACGAATCTTCTCGAGTTGCGGGTCTTCTTTCTGCTTCTCCCGTAACTCCTGATACAAACTGGGCTCGACACTCACAGCACTCAAATAGACTCTAATGCTGCCTGGTGTAACCATCTCAATCTCCAACTTGCGAAGGTCGGAACAGACTTCCTTAGGTAAAACCGCCACTCTGTTACATGAATAACGATCCTTACGACTAAGGGCATCGGCTACCTTATTAGCTTTCCCTTCACAATAGTCAACCGAGAGGTCGTAATCCTTGATTAACTCGAGCCACCGTCGCTGCCTCATGTTGAGTTCCTTCTGAGTGAAGATGTACTTCAGACTCTTGTGATCGGTGAACAACTTGCAAGACACCCCGTAGAGATAATGTCGCCAAATCTTCAAAGCGAACACCACCGCTGCCAACTCTAAGTCGTGAGTAGGATAATTCTGCTCATGAACCTTGAGCTGTCTCGAAGCATATGCAATCACCCTTCCTTCTTGCATCAGAACACAACCTAGACCCTTCTTCGACGCATCACTGTAGATCTCAAAACCTACACCCTCCATCGGCAAAGCAAGAACTGGTGCAGACACAAGGCTTTGCTTGAGTGCTTGAAAGGCCTCCTCACACTGCTCGGTCCACACGAACTTGCAATCCTTGTGCAATAACTCGGTCATAGGTGCTGCTACTTTAGAGAAATCTTTCACAAATCTCCGGTAGTAACCTGCTAGGCCAAGAAAACTTCGAATCTCGGCCACATTCTTCGGACTGTGCCATTCCACCACTGCCTTAATCTTAGCTGGATCCACCTTGACACCATCCGCATTAATCACATGCCCTAGGAAAGCAACTTCCTTGAGCCAGAACTCGCACTTAGACAACCTCGCGAACCACTTCTGAGCCCGCAGAATACCCAACACCAGATGAAGATGCTGAGTGTGATCTTGTTCATTCTTCGAGTAAATGAGGATGTCGTCGATGAACACTACCACACACACATCTAGAAGATGATGGAAAGTCCGATTCATCTGGTCCATGAACACTGCAGGAGCATTCGTCAAACCAAATGGCATAACCTCGAACTCATAATGCCCATATCTCGTGCGAAAAGCCGTCTTCGGTATATCCTCTGGTTTCACTGGAATTTGATGATAACCGGACCTGAGATCAATCTTAGAGAAAACGCTGGCTCCCTTCAACTGATCAAACAAATCCTCAATCCTGGGCAGAGGATACCTGTTCTTGATCGTCACCTTGTTCAGTTCCCGGTAGTCTATGCATAATCTCATGCTGCCGTCCTTCTTCTTCACAAACAATACCGGAGCACCCCATGGCGATACACTAGGCCGGATAAAACCCTTGTCGATCAACTCCTGCAACTGGGTCTTCAATTCCTTCAACTCTGCTGGAGCCATACGATACGGAGCCTTAGAAATCGGAGCAGTCCCGGGTACCAAGTCGATGTTGAATTCCACTTCTCTTTCCTGTGGTATCCCTGGCAACTCCTCTGGAAAAACATCCGCATACTCCCGAACCACTGGAATGGCCTCTAGTTGTTCCTCCTTGGTCAAGTCCTTGACTTGACATAGAAACACTGTCTCACCCTTGCGCTGCAGCCTGCGCATCTTCATAGCAGATACGATCTTCAATCCCTTGCCTATCGGCTTCCCGACATAAGTTACCCTCTTTGCGTTCGGTCCTCGCAAAGTGACAGCCTGGTCTTGACACCGAAAAGTCGCCTGATACTTAGCTAACCAATCCATCCCTAAGATCACATCGAACTCAATCATAGGGAACTCCTTCAGGTTGGCCTCGAACTTTACCCCCGAGATAACAATGGACACGTCCCTGAACTCCCGAAGACAAGAAAAGTCCTCTCCCGAAGGAAGAGTTATGATAGATTTGACAGGAGACTCTCCCATCAGGTTAGCTTTAGCAATAAAAGTACTAGCAACAAAGGACACAGTGGCACCAGTATCAAACAGAACATATGCAGATAAATCATGAACAAGAAATGTACCCGTGACCACATCGGGCTGAGCATCTGCCTCTTCCTGTGTCATGCAGAAGATCCTGTTCTTGACCGGAGCTTGACTACCTGTGGCTGCTGTTGCTGCTGGCTGTCTCTTAGGGCAAACCGTACTCTTGTGACCCTCTTGACCACAACTGTAGCACACTATCGGAGACCCATCACACCTCTTTCCCGGGTGGGCATCCTTCTTGCAACCTGGACACATTCTGGGGCCCTGACTCGGAGCTGGTCGAGACCTCTGCTGCATCCTCGAAGGAGGCTCGAACCGGGTCTTCTTAACCGGAGCTGGGGCTGGAGCTGGAGCAACCCTCTTCTTCCCGAAGTCTTCATCAGAAATTGAAGACTGAACCTCAAGAGCCACCTCATAGGCTTCCTGAAAAGTCTTCACCCTACTGCTCACCACATGAACCCGGATGTTGGAGTTAAGCTTCTTGATGTACCTCTTAACCCGCTCGGCTTCAGAAGGAATCACCGCTGCCGCGAACCTGGAGAGCTCGGTGAACTTGTCCGTATAAGCCTGAACGGACAGACTACCCTGGGTGAATGCGAGGAATTCCTCTTGTTTCTGCCACTTAAGCTCCTCGGGGTAGAAACGATCTTGCAGCCTCTTGGTGAAGTCTTCCCAACTCAGATTCAGATCTGTGTCGGGGTTTGATCGGAGAGTACTCCACCAATTTTCTGCCTCACCCTGAAGGTAGAACGTAGCTATGGGGACCCGTTCAGACGCGGGGCATGCTAGAACGTCGAACATCTTACGCATCTCTCGAATCCAGTTTTCGAGGATGGTTGGGTCAGCTGCACCATCATAGGTCGGAGGACGAAGCCGGGCTAAACGATCAAAGGACGAATGGTTACTCTGAGTCCGGACACTGTTCTGAGCCAGAGTGAGGATCGCATCCTCCAAGTTGCGACGACGAAGACGAAAGTTCGGAGTTCTAGGAGTCGACATCCTGAAATCAAAAACAAATTAGCACATAAACGGCACACGAAACGGCAAACTCGCGGAAACGAAACGATAAAACGTCTTAACCCAGGCTACTACCCATGGTTTCTCTCACCTAAGGTTTCCATATTAGGCTAGGGTTCGCTCGGATTTGATGCATTTCTTGAAATCTCTAATTGTCGAATAATTACTTGTATGAATTTATTTATTAATCAAATCGTGTTATTTCTTGATGAACTTTTCATGGCAGTTTCTTTGTTGTTTTATTATGAATCATGAATTATTTCGTGACAAAATTCGTCCTTTTATTGCTTGAAATAATTTAATCTTTCAAACCGGTAAAACTGTCCAGAATAGGTTTACGAATTTATTAGTGTACTTAATCAATTCGGAATGCTGCGAAATTTTATATGGAAGTCAGTGATAATGTTTTACAGTTTGTGTTAAATTTTCGTAATTTTTAAAGATCGTTTGATATGGCATAAAATTCTGAAACCGAATTCAGCCTAATCTGACTGGTTAGTTATAAAACCACTTAAAAATAGTAAAAGATGTTATTTTTAGATGAAATTTATGCACGTTAGTCCTTGAACCCATATTTATCTCCCATAAAAATTTCCTGATTTTTAGAGATCTTTAGATGGTCGTTTTTAATTTAATTCTTTAAAAATCAGATTGTATAGAATAGGGCAATTAAATTATTAAAATATACTATTATTAATTATTGAATTTTCTAGTGGTACAAAATTTAAAGGAGGAAATAAAAATATCATTTTTATGCTAATCTTGAACATGCTAGATTAAATATGTGAATCTTTACTTTAAATCTTTATTTAATTCCATAAATCTTTAAATCTTGAATTTGTAATTTTGTTCTTGAATATATGTATGTGTGCCGTGTGGATGAGCATTTTGAGCATGATAGTTTTTGATGAATTTTAATTGATTTATTTGTATCAATTATAAACCATAAAAGCTACTTGTTCTCGGAATCTTTCCGAGTGAGCCAAAGATTAAAGAAGATGGAAAAATGTTATTTCTATGTGTGCATGATCATATTGTACTATTTTGTTCTTTTATTCCAATTTTTCGAGTGAATAAAAAAAATAGGGTGAATAGATTTTTATTATTAGTTTGGTATTTTTGGTAATTAAATTTATTAATTAAATTAGTTTAAGAAATTAATTAATTTTGTTGTAGAATTCGAAAATGCCGTGTGGAAATTATAGATATAGTCAAAGTTTGTTAATTTTTGTTTATTATCATTTTAGGAATATTTTAATAATATATTTTGCGGTTAAAACAATTATTAGGGATAAGTTGTAAAGTGTAGGGATAAAAGGATAATATTAATATTATCATAATAGGGCCGAATTATTTTAGTATTAATATGATTGTATTTATTTTGGATAATGTTATATTAATTTGGGATAATATCCGAATGGATAAAGTATAAGTTTGTGGATAATGTTTGAGGATAGTATATGATAAGTTTTAAAGATACCTAAGATATTATTAGGGATAAGAAAGGAAACAGGGTAATAGATATACATGTTATGTTTCGGTCTCTGGCTAGGAAAGACTTGGTATTTAAGGTGGCCAATATACGTGCCGCACCTCTCTTTCCTGGGACTCCGAACATTTCATTTCCTATTACTGTCACCTAGTATTTCCCAATATATAATAAGTTATGATTTAATAAAGATATAAGATACAATATAAAGATCGCCCTTGCGATGACGCATTGGTCATCAATTGGGTTAATGAGATAAGGACGCCCTTGCGATAACGCATTGGTTATCAATTGGGTTTAGTCGATGCCACTGCTCAATTGGGTCGGACGCATTGGTTCCCCCGAGCAGTTCTTGGTCTTAGAACATGTAGTCGTCTGGTAACCGTATCTGCGAGCCGCTACCAGGAGTTATGGCCATAGCTTAGGCTTAGTTCTCGCATTGGAGGGCTACGGGTGGGACGCATTGGTTCACCCCGACATGTTTTAGGAAAGTTGCGAACGCATTGGTTCGCTACGAGCTGTAGAAGACAGTCCGCAAAGATTTATGTTAAGTTGTGATAATAAGTGCATATGTAAAGATCAGAAGCTATTATGCCTTATTATAAGATCGATGTGAATATACGATATGATTATGATGATATAAGATAAGACATGAATATGCGTTATATAAGTTATGGAGAAATATGTTAAGTATGATTATGATACGATGAGTATATATTATAAGATGAGTATAATATAAGCTAAGGTTAAAGCTAAGTAAAGTTGTATAATATAAAGTATAAGAATTGTATTTTATAAGTCTTCCGATGTGTTATATTTCGTATTTATACAAGTATGTATACGTATGTGGGTACTTGAATGATGTATGTATTTCGTATGTATTCTAACCGTATCTGCAGGGTGGTTTGTACGTATCTTTATACGTAGAATATACGTATTTCTAACCGTATCTCTGCAGGTGTATTTATACGTATTTCCATACGTACTTTTATACGTATTATTATACGTACATTTATACGAGTTATTGTATGATTGTGTGTAAAACTTGTATTAATTTTCTTTACAGTTTTTATATGATTTTTCTATGCTATTATGTGTTTGGCGGTCCCTTGATTAAATGGGACAGCCTAGTTACTCGCCACTGATGGTGGACCCCCCCCATATTTCCAGGTGAAGATGCAGCAGAATAGAGCGGGCTTCGCAGGATGGGCCTGAGAGATTAGCTTTCATTCTTAAGTTTTTAGTTAAATCCAGAACAATTTAGTTTTATTTAGTTAATCTAATGATCCCAACATGTTGGGACAGCACTTTCAGTTTTTCAATGTAATTTGATTATTGGATTTTGTGGTTTTTTTAGTAGCCTTTTAATAAAAGATACTATCTCCATTTACTTTTTATTTAATTTAAAGTATAATTTGTTAAGTGATGATCCGAATGTCGATTCCCTTCGTAAATCGACAAGCTTAAAAAGTCGGGTCGTTACAGTTGGTATCAGAGCCCATAGGTTTGACCCTAAGTTACTTCTTCACAAGTAACTTCGAAAGTTGAGCGCTTTATGAACCCGAGTGAACCTTAGCTTAATATGGAAAACCTAGATGAGTGAACCATGGGTAGAAGCCAGGGTTAAGACGATTTATCGTTCACGTTTCGCGTTGGCGCCGTTTCGTATGTCGTGTATTTCTTAACGCAATTGTTGTTCCAGGATGTCAACCCCACGACCTTCAAGTTCCTGCCGTCGTCATCGCAACCTAGAAGACGCAATTCTTACTTTGGCGCAGTTCAGCGTGCGGGTCCAGAATTCCCAGCTGTCTTCCTTCGATCGGATTGCTCGTTTACGTCCTCCGACGTACTATGTGCTTTTGTGAACTAACAATATGAATGTTTAATTTTGTACGTACAGTATGACGCCCCCAAGGCCTAACCTCGGACTTCGACGCCGGAACCATCAATTAGTAGCCGTGACCGGAGTTATCAGAGTGGCGCAGCGGAGGTGTAGTAAGCCCATAACCCACAGGACCAGGATCGAATTTCTCGTCATCGGCATCCTACCAATGATGGCACGTCTGACCCCGTGATGCGCAAGAGCTGGATTTGAGAGATGGAAGAACGGTTCGACGTAATCGGTTGTCCGGAAGATAAACGAGTTCAGATCGCTAGCTACTACCTTCGATTAGAAGCAGACGACTAGTTGATAACGGTTCGCCGCAGGGAAGAGCTGTGAAGAGCATGAGACAAGAAGAGCTTACCTCCAAGCTACGAGAACGTATCTTTTCCGACGAGCTTAGGTGGCGAAAGCTAGAGGAGTTCCTGACGCTCACTTAGGGGACCATGTTAGTTCAGACATTTACCAACAAGTTCGCGAAGCTGTCCAGATTTGTCGCTGCAATATCTCCATCAGAAGCTGAGAAGATGGAGCAGTATTTCAAAATGACGAGTCCTCGCATTAGGGTACACGTTAAGGCAACAGGTCAGCATCGTTTCAGAACGCGTACGAGATCGCCGTAGAGGTTCAAGCATCGTTCGAGGAGGAAAAGGCTACAAAGAAGAGAACCAGGGAAAGCCAACCAGCTGCAGTTGAGAAGAGACCACGAATCGAACCATTTCAGGAGCCGCAATCGCAGAACGGGCAAGCAACCAACGTTTCCGAGACCCCGATGTGCAGAGGATGCGAGAACGAACGTCATTCCAGAAAAAGGTACGACGGGTTACGATAACGTGAGGCGTGTGCAGTCAAGGAAGGCACAAGATTTAGGCGTGACCGAAGAACAACCGGCAGCAATGGTGAGCCGGGTGCAAGCGAAGAACCGAGTCTTCTACGTGACCAAGAAGAGGCGGACGCGCAGCTGACGTAACTACGTGTACGGTCCCCGTTTACGGCTGATCGTTTATGTTTTAGTTGTTCCAT
Source organism: Salicornia ramosissima (assembly GCA_951394345.1). NCBI lineage: Eukaryota > Viridiplantae > Streptophyta > Magnoliopsida > Caryophyllales > Amaranthaceae > Salicornia > Salicornia ramosissima. The sequence continues at coordinate 23,574,116 of OX596233.1, read as the reverse complement.
TGTTTTCTTACGTGAGCTTCTTTAAGTAAATTTCGAGGACGAAATTTATTTAAGGAGGGGTGATTGTAACGACCCGGAATTTTGGGCCAGAAAATTTCGTGGTTATTAATAGTATTTATTCAGTTTTAGTCCAAGAGGCCCATTAAAATTGGACTGTGTTATTTTTAGCCCAACCTTTTCTCTTCCAAATTGGGCCAAAGACCCAATTTCTTTCCTTTTGTTTTTATGGCCGGCCACCCCATGTTTTTGGGCCAAGGTTATTTGGTTTTGTTTAATTGATAATGATTAATATAATTTTGATAATTAAATTAATTAAATTATTTTTTTAAACCCTTTTTAAACTTGATCAAAGTTTGTTGAGCAAACCCAACAAACTCTTTCCCCCTTCTTCCTTATTCACGGCAACCCTAGCAATATTTTAGGGTTGTTTGCTCTTCCTATTTTCCTTTATAAATAGGACCCCTTGCATTATTTTTAGGTCCTATTGTTATTTTGCTCCAAAAACTCAAATAAATCTTCTCTTCCTTTTCTCTCCAAAACCGTGACCTCCCTATAGTTGCCTTGGATTGATTATGCGATTAAGGTAACTAGCTTTCCCCTTTAATTGTAGGGTAGCTAATCACATAGTTAATTAGGAATTAAATCATGAAAATTGTTAGGAATTTAATCTAGTTTTGCATATAATTTTCGAGTACATGATATGTGTTCTTGATTTATTTTTCATGTATTTTCATGATTTGATGCATTTCTTGAAATCTCTAATTGTCGAATAATTACTTGTATGAATTTATTTATTAATCAAATCGTGTTATTTCTTGATGAACTTTTCATGGCAGTTTCTTTGTTGTTTTATTATGAATCATGAATTATTTCGTGACAAAATTCGTCCTTTTATTGCTTGAAATAATTTAATCTTTCAAACCGGTAAAACTGTCCAGAATAGGTTTACGAATTTATTAGTGTACTTAATCAATTCGGAATGCTGCGAAATTTTATATGGAAGTCAGTGATAATGTTTTACAGTTTGTGTTAAATTTTCGTAATTTTTAAAGATCGTTTGATATGGCATAAAATTCTGAAACCGAATTCAGCCTAATCTGACTGGTTAGTTATAAAACCACTTAAAAATAGTAAAAGATGTTATTTTTAGATGAAATTTATGCACGTTAGTCCTTGAACCCATATTTATCTCCCATAAAAATTTCCTGATTTTTAGAGATCTTTAGATGGTCGTTTTTAATTTAATTCTTTAAAAATCAGATTGTATAGAATAGGGCAATTAAATTATTAAAATATACTATTATTAATTATTGAATTTTCTAGTGGTACAAAATTTAAAGGAGGAAATAAAAATATCATTTTTATGCTAATCTTGAACATGCTAGATTAAATATGTGAATCTTTACTTTAAATCTTTATTTAATTCCATAAATCTTTAAATCTTGAATTTGTAATTTTGTTCTTGAATATATGTATGTGTGCCGTGTGGATGAGCATTTTGAGCATGATAGTTTTTGATGAATTTTAATTGATTTATTTGTATCAATTATAAACCATAAAAGCTACTTGTTCTCGGAATCTTTCCGAGTGAGCCAAAGATTAAAGAAGATGGAAAAATGTTATTTCTATGTGTGCATGATCATATTGTACTATTTTGTTCTTTTATTCCAATTTTTCGAGTGAATAAAAAAAATAGGGTGAATAGATTTTTATTATTAGTTTGGTATTTTTGGTAATTAAATTTATTAATTAAATTAGTTTAAGAAATTAATTAATTTTGTTGTAGAATTCGAAAATGCCGTGTGGAAATTATAGATATAGTCAAAGTTTGTTAATTTTTGTTTATTATCATTTTAGGAATATTTTAATAATATATTTTGCGGTTAAAACAATTATTAGGGATAAGTTGTAAAGTGTAGGGATAAAAGGATAATATTAATATTATCATAATAGGGCCGAATTATTTTAGTATTAATATGATTGTATTTATTTTGGATAATGTTATATTAATTTGGGATAATATCCGAATGGATAAAGTATAAGTTTGTGGATAATGTTTGAGGATAGTATATGATAAGTTTTAAAGATACCTAAGATATTATTAGGGATAAGAAAGGAAACAGGGTAATAGATATACATGTTATGTTTCGGTCTCTGGCTAGGAAAGACTTGGTATTTAAGGTGGCCAATATACGTGCCGCACCTCTCTTTCCTGGGACTCCGAACATTTCATTTCCTATTACTGTCACCTAGTATTTCCCAATATATAATAAGTTATGATTTAATAAAGATATAAGATACAATATAAAGATCGCCCTTGCGATGACGCATTGGTCATCAATTGGGTTAATGAGATAAGGACGCCCTTGCGATAACGCATTGGTTATCAATTGGGTTTAGTCGATGCCACTGCTCAATTGGGTCGGACGCATTGGTTCCCCCGAGCAGTTCTTGGTCTTAGAACATGTAGTCGTCTGGTAACCGTATCTGCGAGCCGCTACCAGGAGTTATGGCCATAGCTTAGGCTTAGTTCTCGCATTGGAGGGCTACGGGTGGGACGCATTGGTTCACCCCGACATGTTTTAGGAAAGTTGCGAACGCATTGGTTCGCTACGAGCTGTAGAAGACAGTCCGCAAAGATTTATGTTAAGTTGTGATAATAAGTGCATATGTAAAGATCAGAAGCTATTATGCCTTATTATAAGATCGATGTGAATATACGATATGATTATGATGATATAAGATAAGACATGAATATGCGTTATATAAGTTATGGAGAAATATGTTAAGTATGATTATGATACGATGAGTATATATTATAAGATGAGTATAATATAAGCTAAGGTTAAAGCTAAGTAAAGTTGTATAATATAAAGTATAAGAATTGTATTTTATAAGTCTTCCGATGTGTTATATTTCGTATTTATACAAGTATGTATACGTATGTGGGTACTTGAATGATGTATGTATTTCGTATGTATTCTAACCGTATCTGCAGGGTGGTTTGTACGTATCTTTATACGTAGAATATACGTATTTCTAACCGTATCTCTGCAGGTGTATTTATACGTATTTCCATACGTACTTTTATACGTATTATTATACGTACATTTATACGAGTTATTGTATGATTGTGTGTAAAACTTGTATTAATTTTCTTTACAGTTTTTATATGATTTTTCTATGCTATTATGTGTTTGGCGGTCCCTTGATTAAATGGGACAGCCTAGTTACTCGCCACTGATGGTGGACCCCCCCCATATTTCCAGGTGAAGATGCAGCAGAATAGAGCGGGCTTCGCAGGATGGGCCTGAGAGATTAGCTTTCATTCTTAAGTTTTTAGTTAAATCCAGAACAATTTAGTTTTATTTAGTTAATCTAATGATCCCAACATGTTGGGACAGCACTTTCAGTTTTTCAATGTAATTTGATTATTGGATTTTGTGGTTTTTTTAGTAGCCTTTTAATAAAAGATACTATCTCCATTTACTTTTTATTTAATTTAAAGTATAATTTGTTAAGTGATGATCCGAATGTCGATTCCCTTCGTAAATCGACAAGCTTAAAAAGTCGGGTCGTTACAGTTGGTATCAGAGCCCATAGGTTTGACCCTAAGTTACTTCTTCACAAGTAACTTCGAAAGTTGAGCGCTTTATGAACCCGAGTGAACCTTAGCTTAATATGGAAAACCTAGATGAGTGAACCATGGGTAGAAGCCAGGGTTAAGACGATTTATCGTTCACGTTTCGCGTTGGCGCCGTTTCGTATGTCGTGTATTTCTTAACGCAATTGTTGTTCCAGGATGTCAACCCCACGACCTTCAAGTTCCTGCCGTCGTCATCGCAACCTAGAAGACGCAATTCTTACTTTGGCGCAGTTCAGCGTGCGGGTCCAGAATTCCCAGCTGTCTTCCTTCGATCGGATTGCTCGTTTACGTCCTCCGACGTACTATGTGCTTTTGTGAACTAACAATATGAATGTTTAATTTTGTACGTACAGTATGACGCCCCCAAGGCCTAACCTCGGACTTCGACGCCGGAACCATCAATTAGTAGCCGTGACCGGAGTTATCAGAGTGGCGCAGCGGAGGTGTAGTAAGCCCATAACCCACAGGACCAGGATCGAATTTCTCGTCATCGGCATCCTACCAATGATGGCACGTCTGACCCCGTGATGCGCAAGAGCTGGATTTGAGAGATGGAAGAACGGTTCGACGTAATCGGTTGTCCGGAAGATAAACGAGTTCAGATCGCTAGCTACTACCTTCGATTAGAAGCAGACGACTAGTTGATAACGGTTCGCCGCAGGGAAGAGCTGTGAAGAGCATGAGACAAGAAGAGCTTACCTCCAAGCTACGAGAACGTATCTTTTCCGACGAGCTTAGGTGGCGAAAGCTAGAGGAGTTCCTGACGCTCACTTAGGGGACCATGTTAGTTCAGACATTTACCAACAAGTTCGCGAAGCTGTCCAGATTTGTCGCTGCAATATCTCCATCAGAAGCTGAGAAGATGGAGCAGTATTTCAAAATGACGAGTCCTCGCATTAGGGTACACGTTAAGGCAACAGGTCAGCATCGTTTCAGAACGCGTACGAGATCGCCGTAGAGGTTCAAGCATCGTTCGAGGAGGAAAAGGCTACAAAGAAGAGAACCAGGGAAAGCCAACCAGCTGCAGTTGAGAAGAGACCACGAATCGAACCATTTCAGGAGCCGCAATCGCAGAACGGGCAAGCAACCAACGTTTCCGAGACCCCGATGTGCAGAGGATGCGAGAACGAACGTCATTCCAGAAAAAGGTACGACGGGTTACGATAACGTGAGGCGTGTGCAGTCAAGGAAGGCACAAGATTTAGGCGTGACCGAAGAACAACCGGCAGCAATGGTGAGCCGGGTGCAAGCGAAGAACCGAGTCTTCTACGTGACCAAGAAGAGGCGGACGCGCAGCTGACGTAACTACGTGTACGGTCCCCGTTTACGGCTGATCGTTTATGTTTTAGTTGTTCCATTGTTTTCTTACGTGAGCTTCTTTAAGTAAATTTCGAGGACGAAATTTATTTAAGGAGGGGTGATTGTAACGACCCGGAATTTTGGGCCAGAAAATTTCGTGGTTATTAATAGTATTTATTCAGTTTTAGTCCAAGAGGCCCATTAAAATTGGACTGTGTTATTTTTAGCCCAACCTTTTCTCTTCCAAATTGGGCCAAAGACCCAATTTCTTTCCTTTTGTTTTTATGGCCGGCCACCCCATGTTTTTGGGCCAAGGTTATTTGGTTTTGTTTAATTGATAATGATTAATATAATTTTGATAATTAAATTAATTAAATTATTTTTTTAAACCCTTTTTAAACTTGATCAAAGTTTGTTGAGCAAACCCAACAAACTCTTTCCCCCTTCTTCCTTATTCACGGCAACCCTAGCAATATTTTAGGGTTGTTTGCTCTTCCTATTTTCCTTTATAAATAGGACCCCTTGCATTATTTTTAGGTCCTATTGTTATTTTGCTCCAAAAACTCAAATAAATCTTCTCTTCCTTTTCTCTCCAAAACCGTGACCTCCCTATAGTTGCCTTGGATTGATTATGCGATTAAGGTAACTAGCTTTCCCCTTTAATTGTAGGGTAGCTAATCACATAGTTAATTAGGAATTAAATCATGAAAATTGTTAGGAATTTAATCTAGTTTTGCATATAATTTTCGAGTACATGATATGTGTTCTTGATTTATTTTTCATGTATTTTCATGATTTGATGCATTTCTTGAAATCTCTAATTGTCGAATAATTACTTGTATGAATTTATTTATTAATCAAATCGTGTTATTTCTTGATGAACTTTTCATGGCAGTTTCTTTGTTGTTTTATTATGAATCATGAATTATTTCGTGACAAAATTCGTCCTTTTATTGCTTGAAATAATTTAATCTTTCAAACCGGTAAAACTGTCCAGAATAGGTTTACGAATTTATTAGTGTACTTAATCAATTCGGAATGCTGCGAAATTTTATATGGAAGTCAGTGATAATGTTTTACAGTTTGTGTTAAATTTTCGTAATTTTTAAAGATCGTTTGATATGGCATAAAATTCTGAAACCGAATTCAGCCTAATCTGACTGGTTAGTTATAAAACCACTTAAAAATAGTAAAAGATGTTATTTTTAGATGAAATTTATGCACGTTAGTCCTTGAACCCATATTTATCTCCCATAAAAATTTCCTGATTTTTAGAGATCTTTAGATGGTCGTTTTTAATTTAATTCTTTAAAAATCAGATTGTATAGAATAGGGCAATTAAATTATTAAAATATACTATTATTAATTATTGAATTTTCTAGTGGTACAAAATTTAAAGGAGGAAATAAAAATATCATTTTTATGCTAATCTTGAACATGCTAGATTAAATATGTGAATCTTTACTTTAAATCTTTATTTAATTCCATAAATCTTTAAATCTTGAATTTGTAATTTTGTTCTTGAATATATGTATGTGTGCCGTGTGGATGAGCATTTTGAGCATGATAGTTTTTGATGAATTTTAATTGATTTATTTGTATCAATTATAAACCATAAAAGCTACTTGTTCTCGGAATCTTTCCGAGTGAGCCAAAGATTAAAGAAGATGGAAAAATGTTATTTCTATGTGTGCATGATCATATTGTACTATTTTGTTCTTTTATTCCAATTTTTCGAGTGAATAAAAAAAATAGGGTGAATAGATTTTTATTATTAGTTTGGTATTTTTGGTAATTAAATTTATTAATTAAATTAGTTTAAGAAATTAATTAATTTTGTTGTAGAATTCGAAAATGCCGTGTGGAAATTATAGATATAGTCAAAGTTTGTTAATTTTTGTTTATTATCATTTTAGGAATATTTTAATAATATATTTTGCGGTTAAAACAATTATTAGGGATAAGTTGTAAAGTGTAGGGATAAAAGGATAATATTAATATTATCATAATAGGGCCGAATTATTTTAGTATTAATATGATTGTATTTATTTTGGATAATGTTATATTAATTTGGGATAATATCCGAATGGATAAAGTATAAGTTTGTGGATAATGTTTGAGGATAGTATATGATAAGTTTTAAAGATACCTAAGATATTATTAGGGATAAGAAAGGAAACAGGGTAATAGATATACATGTTATGTTTCGGTCTCTGGCTAGGAAAGACTTGGTATTTAAGGTGGCCAATATACGTGCCGCACCTCTCTTTCCTGGGACTCCGAACATTTCATTTCCTATTACTGTCACCTAGTATTTCCCAATATATAATAAGTTATGATTTAATAAAGATATAAGATACAATATAAAGATCGCCCTTGCGATGACGCATTGGTCATCAATTGGGTTAATGAGATAAGGACGCCCTTGCGATAACGCATTGGTTATCAATTGGGTTTAGTCGATGCCACTGCTCAATTGGGTCGGACGCATTGGTTCCCCCGAGCAGTTCTTGGTCTTAGAACATGTAGTCGTCTGGTAACCGTATCTGCGAGCCGCTACCAGGAGTTATGGCCATAGCTTAGGCTTAGTTCTCGCATTGGAGGGCTACGGGTGGGACGCATTGGTTCACCCCGACATGTTTTAGGAAAGTTGCGAACGCATTGGTTCGCTACGAGCTGTAGAAGACAGTCCGCAAAGATTTATGTTAAGTTGTGATAATAAGTGCATATGTAAAGATCAGAAGCTATTATGCCTTATTATAAGATCGATGTGAATATACGATATGATTATGATGATATAAGATAAGACATGAATATGCGTTATATAAGTTATGGAGAAATATGTTAAGTATGATTATGATACGATGAGTATATATTATAAGATGAGTATAATATAAGCTAAGGTTAAAGCTAAGTAAAGTTGTATAATATAAAGTATAAGAATTGTATTTTATAAGTCTTCCGATGTGTTATATTTCGTATTTATACAAGTATGTATACGTATGTGGGTACTTGAATGATGTATGTATTTCGTATGTATTCTAACCGTATCTGCAGGGTGGTTTGTACGTATCTTTATACGTAGAATATACGTATTTCTAACCGTATCTCTGCAGGTGTATTTATACGTATTTCCATACGTACTTTTATACGTATTATTATACGTACATTTATACGAGTTATTGTATGATTGTGTGTAAAACTTGTATTAATTTTCTTTACAGTTTTTATATGATTTTTCTATGCTATTATGTGTTTGGCGGTCCCTTGATTAAATGGGACAGCCTAGTTACTCGCCACTGATGGTGGACCCCCCCCATATTTCCAGGTGAAGATGCAGCAGAATAGAGCGGGCTTCGCAGGATGGGCCTGAGAGATTAGCTTTCATTCTTAAGTTTTTAGTTAAATCCAGAACAATTTAGTTTTATTTAGTTAATCTAATGATCCCAACATGTTGGGACAGCACTTTCAGAAGTAAATTTTTAGCTTGGCCCAATTTAATTAATTTAATTATCAAAATTATATTAATCATTATCAATTAAACAAAACCAAATAACCTTGGCCCAAAAACATGGGGTGGCCGGCCATAAAAACAAAAGGAAAGAAATTGGGTCTTTGGCCCAATTTGGAAGAGAAAAGGTTGGGCTAAAAATAACACAGTCCAATTTTAATGGGCCTCTTGGACTAAAACTGAATAAATACTATTAATAACCACGAATTTTCTGGCCCAAAATTCCGGGTCGTTACAATCACCCCTCCTTAAATAAATTTCGTCCTCGAAATTTACTTAAAGAAGCTCACGTAAGAAAACAATGGAACAACTAAAACATAAACGATCAGCCGTAAACGGGGACCGTACACGTAGTTACGTCAGCTGCGCGTCCGCCTCTTCTTGGTCACGTAGAAGACTCGGTTCTTCGCTTGCACCCGGCTCACCATTGCTGCCGGTTGTTCTTCGGTCACGCCTAAATCTTGTGCCTTCCTTGACTGCACACGCCTCACGTTATCGTAACCCGTCGTACCTTTTTCTGGAATGACGTTCGTTCTCGCATCCTCTGCACATCGGGGTCTCGGAAACGTTGGTTGCTTGCCCGTTCTGCGATTGCGGCTCCTGAAATGGTTCGATTCGTGGTCTCTTCTCAACTGCAGCTGGTTGGCTTTCCCTGGTTCTCTTCTTTGTAGCCTTTTCCTCCTCGAACGATGCTTGAACCTCTACGGCGATCTCGTACGCGTTCTGAAACGATGCTGACCTGTTGCCTTAACGTGTACCCTAATGCGAGGACTCGTCATTTTGAAATACTGCTCCATCTTCTCAGCTTCTGATGGAGATATTGCAGCGACAAATCTGGACAGCTTCGCGAACTTGTTGGTAAATGTCTGAACTAACATGGTCCCCTAAGTGAGCGTCAGGAACTCCTCTAGCTTTCGCCACCTAAGCTCGTCGGAAAAGATACGTTCTCGTAGCTTGGAGGTAAGCTCTTCTTGTCTCATGCTCTTCACAGCTCTTCCCTGCGGCGAACCGTTATCAACTAGTCGTCTGCTTCTAATCGAAGGTAGTAGCTAGCGATCTGAACTCGTTTATCTTCCGGACAACCGATTACGTCGAACCGTTCTTCCATCTCTCAAATCCAGCTCTTGCGCATCACGGGGTCAGACGTGCCATCATTGGTAGGATGCCGATGACGAGAAATTCGATCCTGGTCCTGTGGGTTATGGGCTTACTACACCTCCGCTGCGCCACTCTGATAACTCCGGTCACGGCTACTAATTGATGGTTCCGGCGTCGAAGTCCGAGGTTAGGCCTTGGGGGCGTCATACTGTACGTACAAAATTAAACATTCATATTGTTAGTTCACAAAAGCACATAGTACGTCGGAGGACGTAAACGAGCAATCCGATCGAAGGAAGACAGCTGGGAATTCTGGACCCGCACGCTGAACTGCGCCAAAGTAAGAATTGCGTCTTCTAGGTTGCGATGACGACGGCAGGAACTTGAAGGTCGTGGGGTTGACATCCTGGAACAACAATTGCGTTAAGAAATACACGACATACGAAACGGCGCCAACGCGAAACGTGAACGATAAATCGTCTTAACCCTGGCTTCTACCCATGGTTCACTCATCTAGGTTTTCCATATTAAGCTAAGGTTCACTCGGGTTCATAAAGCGCTCAACTTTCGAAGTTACTTGTGAAGAAGTAACTTAGGGTCAAACCTATGGGCTCTGATACCAACTGTAACGACCCGACTTTTTAAGCTTGTCGATTTACGAAGGGAATCGACATTCGGATCATCACTTAACAAATTATACTTTAAATTAAATAAAAAGTAAATGGAGATAGTATCTTTTATTAAAAGGCTACTAAAAAAACCACAAAATCCAATAATCAAATTACATTGAAAAACTGAAAGTGCTGTCCCAACATGTTGGGATCATTAGATTAACTAAATAAAACTAAATTGTTCTGGATTTAACTAAAAACTTAAGAATGAAAGCTAATCTCTCAGGCCCATCCTGCGAAGCCCGCTCTATTCTGCTGCATCTTCACCTGGAAATATGGGGGGGGTCCACCATCAGTGGCGAGTAACTAGGCTGTCCCATTTAATCAAGGGACCGCCAAACACATAATAGCATAGAAAAATCATATAAAAACTGTAAAGAAAATTAATACAAGTTTTACACACAATCATACAATAACTCGTATAAATGTACGTATAATAATACGTATAAAAGTACGTATGGAAATACGTATAAATACACCTGCAGAGATACGGTTAGAAATACGTATATTCTACGTATAAAGATACGTACAAACCACCCTGCAGATACGGTTAGAATACATACGAAATACATACATCATTCAAGTACCCACATACGTATACATACTTGTATAAATACGAAATATAACACATCGGAAGACTTATAAAATACAATTCTTATACTTTATATTATACAACTTTACTTAGCTTTAACCTTAGCTTATATTATACTCATCTTATAATATATACTCATCGTATCATAATCATACTTAACATATTTCTCCATAACTTATATAACGCATATTCATGTCTTATCTTATATCATCATAATCATATCGTATATTCACATCGATCTTATAATAAGGCATAATAGCTTCTGATCTTTACATATGCACTTATTATCACAACTTAACATAAATCTTTGCGGACTGTCTTCTACAGCTCGTAGCGAACCAATGCGTTCGCAACTTTCCTAAAACATGTCGGGGTGAACCAATGCGTCCCACCCGTAGCCCTCCAATGCGAGAACTAAGCCTAAGCTATGGCCATAACTCCTGGTAGCGGCTCGCAGATACGGTTACCAGACGACTACATGTTCTAAGACCAAGAACTGCTCGGGGGAACCAATGCGTCCGACCCAATTGAGCAGTGGCATCGACTAAACCCAATTGATAACCAATGCGTTATCGCAAGGGCGTCCTTATCTCATTAACCCAATTGATGACCAATGCGTCATCGCAAGGGCGATCTTTATATTGTATCTTATATCTTTATTAAATCATAACTTATTATATATTGGGAAATACTAGGTGACAGTAATAGGAAATGAAATGTTCGGAGTCCCAGGAAAGAGAGGTGCGGCACGTATATTGGCCACCTTAAATACCAAGTCTTTCCTAGCCAGAGACCGAAACATAACATGTATATCTATTACCCTGTTTCCTTTCTTATCCCTAATAATATCTTAGGTATCTTTAAAACTTATCATATACTATCCTCAAACATTATCCACAAACTTATACTTTATCCATTCGGATATTATCCCAAATTAATATAACATTATCCAAAATAAATACAATCATATTAATACTAAAATAATTCGGCCCTATTATGATAATATTAATATTATCCTTTTATCCCTACACTTTACAACTTATCCCTAATAATTAAAGATTTATGGAATTAAATAAAGATTTAAAGTAAAGATTCACATATTTAATCTAGCATGTTCGTAAAACTGTAACGACCCGACTTTTTAGCTTGTCGATTTACGAAGGGTAATCAACATTCGGATCATTACTTAATCTAATTAGACCATAATTCAATATTACAAAGGAAAGGATTAACCTTTATTAACTATAGCTGCTAGAATCCATAATAAACCTCTAATTAATATTACATCAAAGTCTGAAAAATACTGTCCCAACATGCTGGGATCTTAGTAACAAACTAAATAAAGGTTTAAATAGTTCTGACTAAACTAGAATACTTAAATAGAGGCCCAAACTCTCAAGCCCATCCGGCAAAGCCCGCTCTAATCTGCTGCAACGTCACCTGAAACTGAGGGGGGGGTCCACCATCAGTGGCGAGTAACTAGGCTGTCCCATTTAATCGAGGGACCACCAAACACATAATAGCATAGAAATTGTCATAAAAACTGTAAAGAACTTAATACATGTTTTACACATAAATATACAAATTACGTATAAATGTACGTATAAAAATACATATAAAAGAACGTATAGACGTACGTATAAATGTACGTACAGAAATACGTATACAAGTACGTATAAAGATACGTATAAATACACCTGCAGAGATACGGTTAGAATACGTATAATCTTCGTATAGAATACGTACAAACAACCCTGCAGATACGGTTAGAATACATACAAAATACATTCAACATTCGCATACATACACACGCTAACATACTCGAATAATTACAGAAATATACACAGCGGAAGACTTATAATATACTGAACTTGTACTTTATATTATACAACTTAGAATTATACTTCACCACCTTCTTACATGATATCATCAGTAAATCCTAATCATATCTTTTCATAATCTTATCATCGAATTTCATATCATAATCTTATCATATCATATGTTATATCTTATCATAATCTTTCTTAATCGTAATTCATATCTTATAATTACATCTCATCTCATATCATAACATCAATCTTATAATAAGGGCATAATAGCTTCTTATCTTAACATATGCACTTATCATATCATTACATCAATCTTATAATAAGGACATAATATCTTCTTAACTTTACATATGTACTTATTATATCAACTTAACTTAACATATCATCTTTGCGGACTGTCTTCTTCAGCTCGTAGCGAACCAATGCGTTCGCAACTTTCCTAAAACATGTCGGGGTGAACCAATGCGTCCCACCCGTAGCCCTCCAATGCGAGAACTAAGCCTAAGCTATGGCCATAACTCCTGGTAGCGGCTCGCAGATACGGTTACCAGACGGCTACATGTTCTAAGACCAAGAACTGCGCGGGGGAACCAATGCGTCCGACCCAATTGAGCAGTGGCATCGACTAAACCCAATTGATAACCAATGCGTTATCGCAAGGGCGTCCTTATCTTATTAACCCAATTGATGACCTTTGCGTCATCGCAAGGGCGAACTTTATATTGTATCTTATATCTTTATTAATTCATATCAGAGCTGAGGTTAGACCCTAAGTTACTTCTTCACAAGTAACTTCGAAAGTTGAGTGCTTTATGAACCCGAGTGAAACTTGGCCTAATATGGAAACCTTAGGTGAGAGAAACCATGGGTAGTAGCCTGGGTTAGGACGTTTTATCGTTTCGTTTCAGTGTGCCGTACGTGTGCATTGCTCGAAGGAAGGCAAGTCCGGAACCATCACTTAGTGGTTGTGACCGGCGTTGTGTATCAGAGTGGCGCAGCGGAAGTGTGATGAGCCATAATCCACAGGTCTCCGCCTCGATCAGATCGTTTCATGTTCTTGATGTCTTTGTTGATCCATTGTTTTCTTACGTGAGCTTCTTTAAGTAAATTTCGAGGACGAAATTTATATAAGGAGGGGTGATTGTAACGACCCGGAATTTTGGGCCAGAAAATTCGCGGTTGTTAGTATTATTTATTCAATTTTAGTCCAAAAGGCCCATTAAATTGGACTGTTTTATTTTTAGCCAAACTCTTTTCTTTTTCCAAATTGGGCCAAAGACCCAATTCCTCTTCTTATAGGGCATGGCCGGTCCTCTTTTGATCTCTTGGGCCAATTTTGTCTTTGGGTTGTTTAATTAATTACTAGTTAATATTTGAATTAGTTAATTTAATTAATTTTAAATATTACTAATACTTATTCAAATGGGTGGTTGTTGACTTAGCATTTTTTTTTCCTCTTCTTTTGTTGCTTCTCTACGGCAGCAGCTTTAGTTTAGGAATGTGTTTGTTTTTTTTGTTTTTTTTTTATTTTCTTTATATATAGGACCCCTTCACTTCTTTTGGGTCCTATTTTGTTAATTGCTCCAAAACCCTAAAGATTTTCTCCTCCTTCTCCCCTTCTAAAGTCAGCCGTGAAACCCCTAGTGTTGCCTTGGATTAATTTTGCGATTTAAGGTAACTAAGCTTTTCTATTTAATTTGTGGGTAGCTTTTCACATAGTTAATTAGGATTATATCATGAAAATTGTAGGATTTATGTTTGCTTGTTTATTCAAGAATTTCGAACCATATGAAATATTGATCATGTTATTCTCTTGATGTATTCATGTAATATTTATGAATTATTATGAAATTTCTTTTGATTATATTATGTAGTTTATTGAAATCTGAAATTGTTGAATAATTACTTGTATGAATTTATTTACCAATCAAATATTGTTATTTCTTGATGAATTTTTCATGGTATCTTGTTTACTGTTTGATTATTAACCATGATTTATTTCGTGGCAAAATTCGTCCTTTTATTATTTATAATAATTTAATCTCTCAAACCGGTAAAACTGTCCAGAATAGGTTTACGAATTTATTAGTGTACTTAATCAATTCGGAATGCTACAAAATTTTATATGGAAGTCAGTGATAATGTTTTACAGCTCGTGTTAAATTTTCGTAATTTTTAAAGATTGTTTGCTATGGCAGAAAATTCGGAAACCGAATTCAGCCTAATCTGACTGGTTAGTTATAAAATCACTTAAAAATAGTAAAAGATGCTATTTTTAGACGAAATTTATGCACGTAAATATTTGAACCCATATTTAGCTCCCATAAAAATTTCCAGATTTTTAGAGATCTTTAGATGGTCGTTTTTAATTTAATTCTTTAAAAATCAGATTGTATAAAATAGGGCAATTGAATTATTAAAATGTGCTATTATTAATTATTGAATTTTCGAGTGGTACAAAATTTAAAGGAGGAAATAAAAATGTTATTTTTGTACTAATCTTGAACATGCTAGGTTAAATATGTGAATCTTTATTTTAAATCTTTATTATTATCATGAAATCTTTAAATCTTGAGATTGTAATTTTTGTTCTTGAATACATATTTATGAATGCCGTGTATTTTGAGCATTTGGGCATGATTATTTTGATGATGCTTGATTGATTTAATTGTATCACATGTAAACTTTAAAAGCTACTTGTTCTCGGAATTAATCCGAGTGAGCCAAAGATTATAAAGGTATATAAAAATGTTATTTTTATGTGTATGATTATATTATTTTATTTTGTCCTTTATTCCATATTTTCGAGTGGTATAAAATAAAAAGAATAGATTTTTATTGTTAATTTGGTATTTTTAGTAATTAAATTGATTAATTAAGTTAGTTAGGAAATTAATTCAATTTGTTGTAATTTTCGAAAATGCCGTGTGGTAATTTAGGTTTGGTCAAAGTTTGTTAATTTTTTGGTTATTATTATTTGGGAATATTTTAATAAAATAATTATTAGGGATAAGTTGTAAAGTGTAGGATAAAAAGGAATAATATTGTTGTTATGATTGGGCCGAATATTATTATTGTATTACTATAAATATATTTATTTTGGGATAATATCCGAATGGATAAAGTATAAGTTTGTGGATAATGTTTGAGGATAGTTTATGATAAGCTTGAAGATACCTAAGATATTACTAGGGATAAGAAAGGAAACAGGGTAATAGATATACATGTTATGTTTCGGTTTCTGGCTAGGAAAGACTTGGTATTTAAGGTGGCCAACATACGTGCCGCACCTCTCTTTCCTGGGACTCCGAACATTTCATTTCCTATTACTGTCACCTAGTATTTCCCAATATATAATATGATATGAATTAATAAAGATATAAGATACAATATAAAGTTCGCCCTTGCGATGACGCAAAGGTCATCAATTGGGTTAATAAGATAAGGACGCCCTTGCGATAACGCATTGGTTACCAATTGGGTTTAGTCGATGCCACTGCTCAATTGGGTCGGACGCATTGGTTCCCCCGAGCAGTTCTGGGTTCTAGAATATGGAGTCGTCTAGGTAGTTCTCGCATTGGAGGACTATTTAGGAGTTATGGCCATAGCTTAGGCTTAGTTCTCGCATTGGAGGGCTACGGGTGGGACGCATTGGTTCACCCCGACATGTTTTAGGAAAGTTGCGAACGCATTGGTTCGCTACGAGCTGTAGAAGACAGTCCGCAAAGATTTATGTTATGTTGTGATAATAAGTGCATGTGTAAAGATCAGAAGTTATTATGCCTTATTATAAGATCGATGTGAATTTACGATATGATTATGATGATGTAAGATAAGATGTGATTATGTATAATAGGATATGTTATGGAGAATCATGTTAAGTATGAATTTGATATGATCAGTATATTATTAGATGAGTATAATATAAGCTAAGGGTTAAGCTAAGTAAAGATGTATAATATTGAGTATAAGAATTGTATTTTTATAAGCAACTGTAACGACCCGACTTTTTAGCTTGTCGATTTACGAAGGGAAATCGACATTCGGACCATTACTTAATCATATTAAACAATAAATCAACAAATAAATGGGAGAAATTATCCTTTATTAATATAACTGCTAAAAACCGTAATAAATCCAATATTTGTTATTACATCATAAGTTTGGAAAAAAACTGTACCAACATGCTGGGATCATAGGATAAACTAAATAAATGTTCAAATTGTCCTGACTAAACTAGAATACTTAAAATAAATGCTAGAACACTCAAGCCCATCCGGCGAAGCCCGCTCTAATCTGCTGCAACATCACCTGAAACTGAGGGGGGGGGTCCACCGTCAGTGGCGAGTAACTAGGCTGTCCCATTTAATCGAGGGACCACCAAACACATAATATCATAGAAAATACCATAAAAACTGTAAAAGATTTAATACATGCTTTACACAAAGATACACAAATTCCATATAAACGTACGTATAATAATACGTATAAAGGTACGTATAAAATACGTATACAGATACGTATAAAATACGTATAAATACCCCTGCAGAAATACAGTTAGAATACGTATAATTACGTATAAAAATACGTACATTCAACCCTGCAAATACGGTTAGAATACATACCAAATACATTCCACATCCGTATAATTATACATACACGTACATGCTCATAAATACAGAAATACACAGCGGAAGACTTACGATATGCTAAACTTATACTTTATACTATACATCTTAAATTATCCCAATCATTAACTTATACTTAACCCTTCTTAAATTATATCATTAACAAATCTTAATCATAATTTCATCACATTCCTTCCTCATAAATCTTATCTTAATCATATCATATCATGTCTTTCTTATCACATTAGATCATAATCTATCTTATCATCAATTCTTAGAAATCATCTTATCTTCATCTTATGATTTCATCTCATCAAATCGTATGATCCTAATATAATATCTTTGTTGGACCGGTCACTAATAACTCGTTATGGATCTCGTGTTTCACCATAACTCCCTAGAACATGCCGGGAGGAGCTCGTGTACCCAATCCCATAGCGGATCCCGTGTTTCACCGCTAAGTCTAAGCTATGGCCATAACTTCCTGGTAGCGACTCGCAGATACGGTTACCAGACGACTACATGTTCTAAGGTCAAACTACTCGGGGGAACTCATGTGTTCGTCCCATTGAGTAGTGGTTCTGACTTAACCCACTAATGACTCGTGTATCATACAGGTGGGTGTCCATATTGTATCTTATATCTTCAATTAATTTAATCATATCATATATTAGGATAATACTAGGTGACCGTAATAGGAAATGAAATGTTCGGAGTCCCAGGAAAGAGAGGTGCGGCACGTATATTGGTCACCTTAAATACCAAGTCTTTCCTAGCCAGAGACCGAAACATAACATGTATAGCTATTACTCTGTTTCCTTTCTTATCCCTAGTAGTATCTTATGCAACTTTAAATCTTATAATATACTATCATATACTTATAATCCTATCCTTTCGGATACTAACCTTAAAATTATAATAATTTCATATCATTATCCAAAATATATTTATATTGTTATTCTAATACCATTCGGCCCCTTTTAAGTTAATAATAGTATAATGTTCCTTTTAATCCTTACACTTTACAACTTATCCCTAATAATTATTTTATCCGTAACTTTTATTATTAACTATTCCCTAAATTAATAATAATCCAAAATTAACTAAAATTTGACTATTTCATATATCCCACACGGCAACATTAAAATAACAACAATAATTAACTATTTTCTTGAATTAATTTAATTAATCAATATAATTACAAAAATTACCAAAATAAGATAAAAATCATATTTTTTTTTTCCCTTTTAATACTTAGGTCACTCGAAAATTCAATAATTAATAATAGCATATTTTAATAATTCAATTGCCCTATTTTATACAATCTGATTTTTTAAAGAATTAAATTAAAAACGACCATCTAAAGATCTCTAAAAATCTGGAAATTTTTATGGGAGCTAAATATGGGTTCAAGGATTTACGTGCATAAATTTCGTCTAAAAATAACATCTTTTACTATTTTTAAGTGATTTTATAACTAACCAGTCAGATTAGGCTGAATTCGGTTTCAGAATTTTATGCCATATCAAACGATCTTTAAAAATTACGAAAATTTAACAAAAGCTGTAAAACATTATCACTGACTTCCATATAAAATTTCGTAGCATTCCGAATTGATTAAGTACACTAATAAATTCGTAAACATATTCTGCACAGTTTTACCGGTTTGAAAGATTAAATTTTTATAAATAATAAACGGACGAATTTTGCCACGAAATAAATCATGGTTAATAATCAAACAGTAAAACAGATACCATGAAAAATTCATCAAGAAATAACAAGATTTGATTGGTAAATAAATTATACAAGATCATACATAAAATCAAGAAAATACATAAAAATCAATCAAGAAATTCATGCTTCATGCTCGACATGTTCATATGAAAACAATATTAAACTTCCTACAATTTTCATGCTTCAATTCCTAATTAACTATGTGTTTTTCTACCCATAGATTAAAGGAGAAAGCGAAGTTACCTTAAACGCTAAATTATTCCAAGGCACGAAAAATTCACTACTTGGTGAATTTTAGAGGGTTCGATTTTTTTGAGGAAGATGGAGGAGGAAATAGTTTTCTTTAGGGTTTAAGTAGCAAACCACAAAATAGGACCCAAAATAAAACAAGGGGTCCTATATATAAAGAAAATAAAATAATAAAAAAAAAAAAATAAATAAATAAAAAAAAAACAATCAACCCTAAAACTTCAAAGGTGCCGTGAGGGCCTAAAAGAGGGGGAAGTTTGAGAAAAAGATGGGAGACTAGTCAATTAGTTAGACTAGGTTTAATGGGTTTTAAAAAAAAAATAATTAATTTAACTAATTAATTTAATTATCCAAAATTATAATTAACTTTAATTAATTAAATCAAAATTAACATGGACCCAAATAAACTAAGGGGGATTGGGTCCTTTGGCCCAATTTGAGAAAAAGATTGGGCTTAAAAATAAAAACAGTCCAAATTACATGGCCCTTTGGACTTAGAATTGAATAAATAATAATAACAACCGCGAAATTTTCTGGCCCAAAATTCCGGGTCGTTACAATCACCCCTCCTTAAATAAATTTCGTCCTCGAAATTTACTTAAAGAAGCTCAAACAACACACACAGACAAATAAACACAAAGCACCTGCACCCATTAGACATAAAGATTAAAACTCAGACAAGGAGAGTACCCGAGACCACATCTGGTTGAGCCTTGGCCTCTTCCTGAGTCATGCAGAAAACTCTGTTCCTAATCGGAGCCTGGCTAGCCGTTCCTTCCGGACGCTTCTTAGGGCAGAGAAAGGACTTGTGGCCTGCTTCACCGCACCTGTAGCACACAATAGGAGTCCCGTCACACCTCTTACCCGGGTGAACCTCCTTCTTGCAGCCCTGACAGACCCTTGGGCCTTGACTGGGGATTGGCTGAGCACTCCGCTCAGGCTCTGGAGTAGACTCGAACCTAGCCTTCTTTACCGGAGCTGGAGCTGAAGCTGGAGCTGGAGCTGACGTAACCCTCTTCTTTCTGGTATCTCCATCCGAAAGCGAAGACTGAACCTCGAGAGCCACCTCATACGCCTCCTGGAATGTCTTCACCCTGCTACTAACCACATGAACCCGGATGCTGGAGTTCAGCTTCTTGATGTACCTCTTAACTCGTTCGGCTTCAGAAGGAATTACTGCTGATGCGAACCTGGAGAGCTCGGTGAACTTGTCCGTATAAGCCTGGACGGACAGATTACCTTGGGTGAACGTGAGGAATTCCTCTTGTTTCTGCCACTTAAGCTCCTCGGGGTAGAAACGATCTTGCAGCTTCTTGGTGAAGTCTTCCCAACTTAGATTCAGATCTGTGTCGGGGTTAGACCGGAGTGTACTCCACCAGTTGTCTGCCTCACCCTGAAGGTAGAACGTAGCTATGGGGACCCGTTCAGTCGCGGGGCAAGCTAAGACATCAAACATCTTACGCATCTCTCGAATCCAGTTTTCGAGGATGGTTGGGTCAGCTGAACCATCATAGGTCGGAGGACGAAGTCGGGCTAATCGGTCAAAGGTCGACTGATTACTCTGAGTCCGGACGCTGTTCTGAGCCAAAGTGAGGATTGCATCCTCTAGGTTGCGACGACGAAGACGGAAGTTCGGAGTTCTAGGGGTCGACATCCTTAAATGCTAAACACTTGTGGGCCAGAAAATTTCAGTTTTTCAATTCTCGCATTGTAACGACCCGGAATTTTGGGCCAGAAAATTTCGCGGTTGTTAATGCTATTTATTCAATTTTAAGTCCAAAAGGCCCATTAAATTTGGACTGTTTCACTTTTAGCCCAACCTTTCTCTTCCAAATTGGGCCAAAGACCCAATTTTTCTTTCTTTTTCTATTGGGCCGGTTCCTTCCTTTTTATTTGGGCCAATATTATTTTGTTTTAATTAATTAAATATTAATTATTATTTTGGATAATTAATTAATTTAATTAATTAGAATTATCTATTTACCCATTCCAAGTTGTTATTTGACCACAACCACTTTTTCCCCCTTTTTCTCATGTGTACACGGCAACTTGTAGATTGTAGGGCTTGATTGTTTTTTTGTTTTTTTTTTTTATTTTATTTTCTTTATATATAGGACCCCTTGTTTTATTTTGGGTCCTATTTGTTAATTGCTCCATAAACCCTAAAGAAATCTCTTCCTTCCTCCCTTACCTTCAAAAAGTCGAACCACCCTTATACCTTGGATTAATTTAGCGATCTCAGGTAACTAAGCTTTTCTATTTAATTTGTGGGTAGCTTTTCACATAGTTAATTAGGATTATATCATGAAAATTGTAGGATTTATGTTTGCTTGTTTATTCAAGAATTTCGAACCATATGAAATATTGATCATGTTATTCTCTTGATGTATTCATGTAATATTTATGAATTATTATGAAATTTCTTTTGATTATTTTATGTAGTTTATTGAAATCTGAAATTGTTGAATAATTACTTGTATGAATTTATTTACCAATCAAATATTGTTATTTCTTGATGAATTTTTCATGGTATCTTGTTTACTGTTTGATTATTAACCATGATTTATTTCGTGGCAAAATTCGTCCTTTTATTATTTATAATATTTTAATCTTTCAAACCGGTAAAACTGTCCAGAATCGGTTTACGAATTTATTAATATACTTAATCAATTCGGAATACTACGAAATTTTATATGGAAGTCAGTGATAATGTTTTACAGCTTGTGTTAAATTTTCGTAATTTTTAAAGATCGTTTGATATGGCATAAAATTCTGAAACCGAATTCAGCCTAATCTGACTGGTTAGTTATAAAATCACTTAAAAATAGTAAAAGATGTTATTTTTAGACGAAATTTACGCACGTAAATACTTGAACCCATATTTAGCTCCCATAAAAATTTCCAGATTTTTAGAGATCTTTAGATGGTCGTTTTTAATTTAATTCTTTAAAAATCAGATTGTATAAAATAGGGCAATTGAATTATTAAAATATGCTATTATTAATTATTGAATTTTCGAGTGGTACAAAATTTAAAGGAGGAAATAAAAATGTTATTTTTTTATACTAATCTTGAACATGCTAGATTAAATATGTGAATCTTTATTTTAAATCTTTATTATTATCATGAAATCTTTAAATCTTGAGATTGTAATTTTTGTTCTTGAATACATATTTATGAATGCCGTGTATTTTGAGCATTTGGGCATGATTATTTTGATGATGCTTGATTGATTTAATTGTATCACATGTAAACTTTAAAAGCTACTTGTTCTCGGAATTAATCCGAGTGAGCCAAAGATTATAAAGGTATATAAAAATGTTATTTTTATGTGTATGATTATATTATTTTATTTTGTCCTTTATTCCATATTTTCGAGTGGTATAAAATAAAAAGAATAGATTTTTATTGTTAATTTGGTATTTTTAGTAATTAAATTGATTAATTAAGTTAGTTAGGAAATTAATTCAATTTGTTGTAATTTTCGAAAATGCCGTGTGGTAATTTAGGTTTGGTCAAAGTTTGTTAATTTTTTGGTTATTATTATTTGGGAATATTTTAATAAAATAATTATTAGGGATAAGTTGTAAAGTGTAGGATAAAAAGGAATAATATTGTTGTGATGATTGGGCCGAATATTATTATTGTATTACTATAAATATATTTATTTTGGGATAATATCCGAATGGATAAAGTATAAGTTTGTGGATAATGTTTGAGGATAGTTTATGATAAGCTTGAAGATACCTAAGATATTACTAGGGATAAGAAAGGAAACAGGGTAATAGATATACATGTTATGTTTCGGTTTCTGGCTAGGAAAGACTTGGTATTTAAGGTGGCCAACATACGTGCCGCACCTCTCTTTCCTGGGACTCCGAACATTTCATTTCCTATTACTGTCACCTAGTATTTCCCAATATATAATATGATATGAATTAATAAAGATATAAGATACAATATAAAGTTCGCCCTTGCGATGACGCAAAGGTCATCAATTGGGTTAATAAGATAAGGACGCCCTTGCGATAACGCATTGGTTATCAATTGGGTTTAGTCGATGCCACTGCTCAATTGGGTTGGACGCATTGGTTCCCCCGCGCAGTTCTTGGTCTTAGAACATGTAGCCGTCTGGTAACCGTATCTGCGAGCCGCTACCAGGAGTTATGGCCATAGCTTAGGCTTAGTTCTCGCATTGGAGGGCTACGGGTGGGACGCATTGGTTCACCCCGACATGTTTTAGGAAAGTTGCGAACGCATTGGTTCGCTACGAGCTGAAGAAGACAGTCCGCAAAGATGATATGTTAAGTTAAGTTGATATAATAAGTACATATGTAAAGTTAAGAAGATATTATGTCCTTATTATAAGATTGATGTAATGATATGATAAGTGCATATGTTAAGATAAGAAGCTATTATGCCCTTATTATAAGATTGATGTTATGATATAAGATGAGATGTAATTATAAGATATGAATTACGATTAAGAAAGATTATGATAAGATATAATTTATGATATGATAAGATTATGATATGAAATTCGATGATAAGATTATGAAAAGATATGATTAGGATTTACTGATGATATCATGTAAGAAGGTGGTGAGGTATAATTCTAAGTTGTATAATATAAAGTACAAGTTCAGTATATTATAAGTCTTCCGCTGTGTATATTTCTGTAATTATTCGAGTATGTTAGCGTGTGTATGTATGCGAATGTTGAATGTATTTTGTATGTATTCTAACCGTATCTGCAGGGTTGTTTGTACGTATTCTATACGAAGATTATACGTATTCTAACCGTATCTCTGCAGGTGTATTTATACGTATCTTTATACGTACTTGTATACGTATTTCTGTACGTACATTTATACGTACGTCTATACGTTCTTTTATACGTATTTTTATACGTACATTTATACGTAATTTGTATATTTATGTGTAAAACATGTATTAAGTTCTTTACAGTTTTTATGATAATTTCTATGCTATTATGTGTTTGGTGGTCCCTCGATTAAATGGGACAGCCTAGTTACTCGCCACTGATGGTGGACCCCCCCTCAGTTTCAGGTGACGTTGCAGCAGATTAGAGCGGGCTTCGCCGGATGGGCTTGAGAGTTTGGGCCTCTATTTAAGTATTCTAGTTTAGTCAGAACTATTTAAACCTTTATTTAGTTTGTTACTAAGATCCCAGCATGTTGGGACAGTATTTTTCAGACTTTTGATGTAATAATAATTAGAGGTTTATTATGGATTCTAGCAGCTATAGTTAATAAAGGTTAATTCTTTCCTTTGTAATATTGAATTATGGTCTAATTAGATTAAGTAATGATCCGAATGTTGATTACCCTTCGTAAATCGACAAGCTAAAAAGTCGGGTCGTTACAGTTGGTATCAGAGCTGAGGTTAGACCCTAAGTTACTTCTTCACAAGTAACTTCGTGAGATGTGCGCTTAATGAACCCGAGCGAACCCTAGCCTAATATGGAAACCTTAGATGAGAGAAACCATGGGTAGAAGCCAGGGTTAAGACGTCTTTTCGTTTTCGTTTCCGTGTGCCGTACGTGTACATTGCTCGAAGGAAGGCAAGTCCGGAACCATCACTTAGTGGTTGTGACCGGCGTTGTATATCAGAGTGGCGCAGCAGAAGTGTGGTGATCCATAACCCACAGGTCTCCGCCTCGATCAGATCGTTTCATGTTCTTGATGTTTGGGTTGATCTATTGTTTGTTTACGTGAGCTTCTTTAAGTAAATTTCGAGGACGAAATTTATTTAAGGAGGGGTGATTGTAACGACCCGGAATTTTGGGCCAGAAAATTTCGCGGTTGTTAATGCTATTTATTCAATTTTAAGTCCAAAAGGCCCATTAAATTTGGACTGTTTCACTTTTAGCCCAACCTTTCTCTTCCAAATTGGGCCAAAGACCCAATTTTTCTTTCTTTTTCTATTGGGCCGGTTCCTTCCTTTTTATTTGGGCCAATATTATTTTGTTTTAATTAATTAAATATTAATTATTATTTTGGATAATTAATTAATTTAATTAATTAGAATTATCTATTTACCCATTCCAAGTTGTTATTTGACCACAACCACTTTTTCCCCCTTTTTCTCATGTGTACACGGCAACTTGTAGATTGTAGGGCTTGATTGTTTTTTTGTTTTTTTTTTTTATTTTATTTTCTTTATATATAGGACCCCTTGTTTTATTTTGGGTCCTATTTGTTAATTGCTCCATAAACCCTAAAGAAATCTCTTCCTTCCTCCCTTACCTTCAAAAAGTCGAACCACCCTTATACCTTGGATTAATTTAGCGATCTCAGGTAACTAAGCTTTTCTATTTAATTTGTGGGTAGCTTTTCACATAGTTAATTAGGATTATATCATGAAAATTGTAGGATTTATGTTTGCTTGTTTATTCAAGAATTTCGAACCATATGAAATATTGATCATGTTATTCTCTTGATGTATTCATGTAATATTTATGAATTATTATGAAATTTCTTTTGATTATTTTATGTAGTTTATTGAAATCTGAAATTGTTGAATAATTACTTGTATGAATTTATTTACCAATCAAATATTGTTATTTCTTGATGAATTTTTCATGGTATCTTGTTTACTGTTTGATTATTAACCATGATTTATTTCGTGGCAAAATTCGTCCTTTTATTATTTATAATATTTTAATCTTTCAAACCGGTAAAACTGTCCAGAATCGGTTTACGAATTTATTAATATACTTAATCAATTCGGAATACTACGAAATTTTATATGGAAGTCAGTGATAATGTTTTACAGCTTGTGTTAAATTTTCGTAATTTTTAAAGATCGTTTGATATGGCATAAAATTCTGAAACCGAATTCAGCCTAATCTGACTGGTTAGTTATAAAATCACTTAAAAATAGTAAAAGATGTTATTTTTAGACGAAATTTACGCACGTAAATACTTGAACCCATATTTAGCTCCCATAAAAATTTCCAGATTTTTAGAGATCTTTAGATGGTCGTTTTTAATTTAATTCTTTAAAAATCAGATTGTATAAAATAGGGCAATTGAATTATTAAAATATGCTATTATTAATTATTGAATTTTCGAGTGGTACAAAATTTAAAGGAGGAAATAAAAATGTTATTTTTTTATACTAATCTTGAACATGCTAGATTAAATATGTGAATCTTTATTTTAAATCTTTATTATTATCATGAAATCTTTAAATCTTGAGATTGTAATTTTTGTTCTTGAATACATATTTATGAATGCCGTGTATTTTGAGCATTTGGGCATGATTATTTTGATGATGCTTGATTGATTTAATTGTATCACATGTAAACTTTAAAAGCTACTTGTTCTCGGAATTAATCCGAGTGAGCCAAAGATTATAAAGGTATATAAAAATGTTATTTTTATGTGTATGATTATATTATTTTATTTTGTCCTTTATTCCATATTTTCGAGTGGTATAAAATAAAAAGAATAGATTTTTATTGTTAATTTGGTATTTTTAGTAATTAAATTGATTAATTAAGTTAGTTAGGAAATTAATTCAATTTGTTGTAATTTTCGAAAATGCCGTGTGGTAATTTAGGTTTGGTCAAAGTTTGTTAATTTTTTGGTTATTATTATTTGGGAATATTTTAATAAAATAATTATTAGGGATAAGTTGTAAAGTGTAGGATAAAAAGGAATAATATTGTTGTGATGATTGGGCCGAATATTATTATTGTATTACTATAAATATATTTATTTTGGGATAATATCCGAATGGATAAAGTATAAGTTTGTGGATAATGTTTGAGGATAGTTTATGATAAGCTTGAAGATACCTAAGATATTACTAGGGATAAGAAAGGAAACAGGGTAATAGATATACATGTTATGTTTCGGTTTCTGGCTAGGAAAGACTTGGTATTTAAGGTGGCCAACATACGTGCCGCACCTCTCTTTCCTGGGACTCCGAACATTTCATTTCCTATTACTGTCACCTAGTATTTCCCAATATATAATATGATATGAATTAATAAAGATATAAGATACAATATAAAGTTCGCCCTTGCGATGACGCAAAGGTCATCAATTGGGTTAATAAGATAAGGACGCCCTTGCGATAACGCATTGGTTATCAATTGGGTTTAGTCGATGCCACTGCTCAATTGGGTTGGACGCATTGGTTCCCCCGCGCAGTTCTTGGTCTTAGAACATGTAGCCGTCTGGTAACCGTATCTGCGAGCCGCTACCAGGAGTTATGGCCATAGCTTAGGCTTAGTTCTCGCATTGGAGGGCTACGGGTGGGACGCATTGGTTCACCCCGACATGTTTTAGGAAAGTTGCGAACGCATTGGTTCGCTACGAGCTGAAGAAGACAGTCCGCAAAGATGATATGTTAAGTTAAGTTGATATAATAAGTACATATGTAAAGTTAAGAAGATATTATGTCCTTATTATAAGATTGATGTAATGATATGATAAGTGCATATGTTAAGATAAGAAGCTATTATGCCCTTATTATAAGATTGATGTTATGATATAAGATGAGATGTAATTATAAGATATGAATTACGATTAAGAAAGATTATGATAAGATATAATTTATGATATGATAAGATTATGATATGAAATTCGATGATAAGATTATGAAAAGATATGATTAGGATTTACTGATGATATCATGTAAGAAGGTGGTGAGGTATAATTCTAAGTTGTATAATATAAAGTACAAGTTCAGTATATTATAAGTCTTCCGCTGTGTATATTTCTGTAATTATTCGAGTATGTTAGCGTGTGTATGTATGCGAATGTTGAATGTATTTTGTATGTATTCTAACCGTATCTGCAGGGTTGTTTGTACGTATTCTATACGAAGATTATACGTATTCTAACCGTATCTCTGCAGGTGTATTTATACGTATCTTTATACGTACTTGTATACGTATTTCTGTACGTACATTTATACGTACGTCTATACGTTCTTTTATACGTATTTTTATACGTACATTTATACGTAATTTGTATATTTATGTGTAAAACATGTATTAAGTTCTTTACAGTTTTTATGATAATTTCTATGCTATTATGTGTTTGGTGGTCCCTCGATTAAATGGGACAGCCTAGTTACTCGCCACTGATGGTGGACCCCCCCTCAGTTTCAGGTGACGTTGCAGCAGATTAGAGCGGGCTTCGCCGGATGGGCTTGAGAGTTTGGGCCTCTATTTAAGTATTCTAGTTTAGTCAGAACTATTTAAACCTTTATTTAGTTTGTTACTAAGATCCCAGCATGTTGGGACAGTATTTTTCAGACTTTTGATGTAATAATAATTAGAGGTTTATTATGGATTCTAGCAGCTATAGTTAATAAAGGTTAATTCTTTCCTTTGTAATATTGAATTATGGTCTAATTAGATTAAGTAATGATCCGAATGTTGATTACCCTTCGTAAATCGACAAGCTAAAAAGTCGGGTCGTTACAGTTGTCCCATTTAATCAAGGGACCGCCAAACACATATTTAATCTAGCATGTTCAAGATTAGTATAAAAATAACATTTTTATTTCCTCCTTTAAATTTTGTACCACTCGAAAATTCAATAATTAATAATAGCATATTTTAATAATTCAATTGCCCTATTTTATACAATCTGATTTTTAAAGAATTAAATTAAAAACGACCATCTAAAGATCTCTAAAAATCTGGAAATTTTTATGGGAGCTAAATATGGGTTCAAGTATAGTATTCCCAAATTTACTTAAAGAAGCTCAAATAACACACACAGAAAATAAACACAAGAGCACCTGCATCGATTAGACATAAAGATTAAAAACTCAGACAAGGAGAGTACCCGAGACCACATCTGGTTGAGCCTTGGCCTCTTCCTGAGTCATGCAGAAAACTCTGTTTCTAATCGGTGCCTGGCTAGCCGTTGCTTCCGGACGCTTCTTAGGGCAAAGAAAGGACTTGTGGCCTGCTTCACCGCACTTGTAGCACACAATAGGAGTCCCGTCACACTTCTTACCCGGGTGAACCTCCTTCTTGCAGCCCTGACAGATCCTTGGGCCTTGACTTGGGGTTGGCTGAGCACTCCGCTCAGGCTCTGGAGTAGACTCGAACCTGGCTTTCTTGACGGGAGCTGGAGCTGGAGCTGGAGCCGGAGTAACCCTCTTCTTCCCGGTGTCTCCATCAGAAACCGAAGACTGAACCTCGAGAGCCACCTCATACGCCTCCTAGAATGTCTTCACCCTGCTGCTAACCACATGAACCCGGATGCTGGAGTTCAACTTCTTGATGTACCTTTTAACTCGCTCGGCTTCAGAAGGTATCACTGCCGATGCGAACCTGGAGAGCTCGGTGAACTTGTCCGTGTAAGCCTGGACGGACAGATTACCCTGGGTGAAAGTGAGGAATTCCTCTTGTTTCTGCCACTTAAGTTCCTCGGGGTAGAAACGATCTTGCAGCCTCTTGGTGAAGTCTTCCCAACTCAGATTCAGATCTGTGTCGGGGTTAGACCGGAGTGTACTCCACCAGTTGTCTGCCTCACCCTGAAGGTAAAACGTAGCTATGGGGACCCGTTCAGCTGCGGGGCAAGCTAAGACATCGAACATCTTACGCATCTCTCGAATCCAGTTTTCGAGGATGGTTGGGTCAGCTGCACCATCATAGGTCGGAGGACGGAGTCGGGCTATGCGGTCAAAGGTCGACTGACTACCCTGAGCCCGGACGCTGTTCTGAGCTAATGTGAGGATTGCATCCTCCAAGTTGCGACGACGAAGACGGAAGTTCGGAGTTCTAGGAGTCGACATCCTGAAATCAAAGACAAGTCAGCACACAACGGCACATGAAACGGCAACAACGCGGAAACGAAGCGATAAAACGTCTTAACCCAGGCTACTACCCATGGTTTCTCTCATCTAAGGTTTCCATATTAGGCTAGGGTTCGCTCGGGTTCATAAAGCACTCATCTTACGTAGTTACTTGTGAAGAAGTAACTTAGGGTCTAACCTCAGCTCTGATACCAACTGTAACGACCCGACTTTTTAGCTTGTCGATTTACGAAGGGAAATCGACATTCGTATCATTACTTAATCATATTAACAATATATCAAATGAAATAAATGGAAGAACTGACTTTTATTAAAATAACTCCTAAAAACCATAATAAATCCAATATTCATTATTACATCATAAGTTTGGAAATACTGTCCCAACATGCTGGGATCGTAGAATAAACTAAGTAAATGTTTAAGTAGTTCGGGATAAACTAGAAAACTTAGAATAAAGGCCTAAACTCTCAAGCCCATCCAGCGAAGCCCGCTCTAATCTGCTGCAACATCACCTGAAACTGAGGGGGGGGTCCACCGTCAGTGGCGAGTAACTAGGCTGTCCCATTTAATCGAGGGACCACCAAACACATAATATCATAGAAAATATCATAAAAACTGTAAAAGATTTAATACATGCTTTACACAAAGATACACAAATTCCGTATATACGTACGTATAATAATACGTATAAAGGTACGTATAAAATACGTATACAAATACGTATAAAAATACGTATAAATACCCCTGCAGAAATACGGTTAGAACGCGTATGATTACGTATAAAAATACGTACGTTCAACCCTGCAAATACGGTTAGAATACATACCAAATACATTCCACATCCGTATAATTATACATACACATACATGCTCATAAATTCAGGAAATACACAGCGGAAGACTTACAATATACTAACTTATACTTTATGCTATACATCTTCAATCCTTAACTTATTCTTAACCCTTCTTAAATTATATCATTATTAAGTCTTAATCATAATTTCATCACATTCCCTCCATCATATAAATCTTATCATAATCATATCATATCATCATAAATCATATCTTAACCATATCATATCATGTCTTTCTTATCATATTAGATCATAACATATCTTATCATCTTTTGAAATCATCTTATACTTCATCTTATGATTTCATCTTTTCAAATCGTATGATCCTAATATAATATCTTTGTTGGACCGGTCACTTGTAACTCGTTATGGATCTCGTGTTTCACCATAACTTCCTAGAACATGCCGGGAGGAGCTCGTGTACTCAACCCATAGCGGATCCCGTGTTTCACCGCTAAGCCTAAGCTATGGCCATAACTCCTGGTAGCGACTCGCTATACGGTTACCAGACGACTACATGTTCTAAGATTCAAAACTACTCGGGGGAACTCATGTGTCCGTCCCATTGAGTAGTGGTTCTGACTTAACCCACTAATGACTCGTGTATCATACAGGTGGGCGTCCATATTGTATCTTATATCTTCATTTAATTTAATCATATCATATATTAGGATAATACTAGGTGACCGTAATAGGAAATGAAATGTTCGGAGTCCCAGGAGAGAGAGGTGCGGCACGTATATTGGCCACCTTAAATACCAAGTCTTTCCTAGCCAGAGACCGAGACATAACATGTATAGCTATTACTCTGTTTCCTTTCTTATCCCTAGTCATATCTTATACTTCTCAATTCTTATGTATATACTAACCCTGATATATATATACAACATATTCTTATAATCCTATCCCTTCGGATACTAACCTTAAAATTATATATTAATTTATAACGCTATCCAATATAATATAATCACATTACTAGTACAATTCGGCCCTATCACATATAGTGCCCTTATTATCCTTTATCCCTACACTTTACAACTTATCCCTAATAATTATTTTATCCGTAATATTTATTATTAATTATCCCTAAAATAATAATAAGCCAAAATTAATTAAAGGGGACTCTTTTAACAATTCCACACGGCAATTTCATAAATTAAATAATTATTAATCAATTCCTTAAATTAATTTAATTAATCAAATTAATTACTAAAATTACCCAAAAATATGATCAAAATTCTATTTCCCAAATTTGACCTCACTCGACATTTCTCCAATTTTACCAAAATTAATCAATTAAATTATATAAATTCAACCAACAATAAACAATTAATTTAGATAGACAATATTCATAAAAATCATGCTAACATCAATTACAAGATTAAAATCAAGAATCAAGATCCAAAAATTAACATGCTTCAATCACACGGCATTTATAATCAAGAAAGGCAAAAATAATACTTTTAATCTTTTCTTTAATCTTTAGCTCACTCGGGAAAATCCCGAGAGTAAGTAGATTTTATATATACATGATATAAATTTAATTAATTAAATACATTACAATCATGCTTAAAATAACCAAGAAACAAATCAAGAATATATACATACATCACTCGAAAATCATGAACAACAATACCAAAAATTACGTCTTTAATTAATTAAATTCAATAACCAATAAATCATAACGAACTTTATAATAAACATTAAAATTATCCTTAAAACACCATATTTTACACAATCTGATTTTAAAGTATTAAATTAAGAACCACCATTAAAAGGTCTCGAATAATCTTTAAAATTTTATGGAAGTTAAATATAAGTTAAATGTCGAACGTGCGGAAATTTCGCCCAAAAATATCATCTTTTACTATTTTTAAGGAATTTTATAATTATCAAATCAGATTAGGCTAAATTCAGTTTCAGATTTTTCTGCCATTGAAAACGTTCTTCAAAAATTACGAAAATTTTACACAAGCTGTAAAACACTATTACTGACTTCCACCTAAAATTTCATAGCATTCTGAGTCGATTAAGTATCCTATTAAATTCGTAAACCGATTCTGGACAGTTTTGCCGGTTTGAAAGATTAAATTATTTCAAGCAAGAGATGAACGAAATTCGCCATGAAATAAATCTTGATTAAAGATCAAACAGTTAAGAAACTCCTAAAATTATTCTAAGTCACTCGACACATTAGCACAACAAGGAAAAAAATATTCATGCAATTATTCATACAAAAATACATAAATAAATAAATTAATTTATGCATAGAATACCTTAAAATAATAAAGGTTCATACTACAATCAAGAAATAACATGGAAGTACACATCTAAATTCAACATTACATCACTCGGCAATTTTGGCATAAAACAAGATCAAAACCCTACAATTTTCATGATTTTAATTCCCTAATTAACTATGTGATTAGCT
The DNA here is from genome assembly GCA_951394345.1 of Salicornia ramosissima. NCBI lineage: Eukaryota > Viridiplantae > Streptophyta > Magnoliopsida > Caryophyllales > Amaranthaceae > Salicornia > Salicornia ramosissima. Next base: position 23,540,763 of record OX596233.1, on the reverse strand, counting down.
ACCCAAAAATTAAATAGGAAAGCTAGTTACCTTAAAACGCAAAAATTTAATCCAAGGCAACTAATATGCTCGGCTGGTTTGAGGAGGAAAAAGGTGGAAAATTCTTTAGGGTTTAAGGAGCAAAGTAACAAATAGGACCCAAAAGAAGTGAAGGGGTCCTATATATAAAGAAAATAAAAAAAAATAAAAATAAAAAAAAAATAAAAAAAAAAAAAAAAACAAAACCACCCTAAACTAATGCTGGCAGCCGTGGAAAAGCAACAAAAGGAGGAAAAATTGTTAGGTCATCCACCACCTTTGAATAAGTAAATTTGACTAATTCAAATTAATTAAATTAGTTAATTATCTATAATAATAATTAACATATCTAATTAAAACAAAAATAATTTGGCCCAAACAAAAGAGGAAGGCCGGCCAAACTCATAAGAAAAATAAATTGGGTCTTTGGCCCAATTTTGGAAGAGAAAGGATTGGGCTAAAAATAACATAGTCCAATTAATATGGCCTTTTTGGACTTAGAAATTAATAAATCACATTAACAACCGCGAAATTTTCTGGCCCAAAATTCCGGGTCGTGGCCTCTTGGACTAAAACTGAATAAATACTATTAATAACCACGAAATTTTCTGGCCCAAAATTCCGGGTCGTTACAGGAAGAGGAGGGGGCGACTAAGGGTGAGGATAGGGGAGGGGGGACGATTAAGGGTGGGGAATAGGTAAGAGGGGGCTTTTTCCGTGAGGGAGAAGGGGGAAAAGGGTGGTGTCGAGTCGAGAATAGGTTGTCGGGGAAGGGGAAATAGAGGAGGGGATGGTGTCGTGGGTGGGGGTAAGGCAGCGCTGGTTTTGCTGGACTCCGGCGGTGGGGATCAGACGTATCCCGGTAGTGGAGGGGGGGGGGAGGGTGGCTGTAGGTTGAAGGTGGAAGAGAGGGGATGGTAGGGAGGACTAACAGGGGAGGGTGTAAATTATTTTATTTTTTTTTAGGAAAGGGTTTATTTTTTTTATTTATCTTTATTTTTAAAACTTTTTAATTAAAAAATTAGTTTTCTTCAAAACAAAAAATGTAAAATAAAAATAAAAAAGCCTAACGTATAACAATGCGACACGTGTGTAAGATTAACCTTCTAAATAGTTTACCAGTTTTTTATCCTATTTATGGAAGACAAGGGTCAAAGGTCGTAATATTCAGGGATAATCCAAAGGTTGTTATATTTATGGAAGACCGCTGAAAGGTCGTTATATTCCTGTCAATTTTTCCTAAATTATATTCACCAATGATATAACTTGGTTGTCGGTAGCAAGCAATCGATATTCAGCTGTTTTATTATAGTGATTTATTCTTAGTAGCCTATTCTATTTAAGAGCTATGACATTCAGATATATTGATTGGTTAATATTTTATTTCATTAGAAGTGCTTAGTTGATATCCTTTTTATCACCCATAAATGGACCTTCCGACAAGAGCATATGGAATCGTTTATATAAATAATTCACAGCTCTCTTGGGGTGCCGTGCCCGTAGCGTGTAATGTCACAACTAATAGATAAGTATAAAAATGATACGGAGTAAATTTTAGGGATTTTCAATTTGGTACTACTATATTTTAGCCTTTTCCAAATGTTGCACAATTTTTTATTTCTTCCACATGGTACTAATCTGGTACCACTAAAGATTAGTGTTATCAATTCAATAACACAATGTTAATTTAGACGTTAATTATACATGAGTTTAGTTAGAAAACTAGATTTAAGGAAAAAGAGAAGTTTAAATAACTAAGTTAACACAGAACAATAGCACCTCCCACTCAATATTTCAGTTCTTCAAAACAAAGTTCCTTTTCTTCTAACAAAAATCAACATTCTTTATTCTCTATTCTTCTATCTTACTTCTTGTGTCCTTAATGTTTCAATTCCATGAATATAAATAAGAAAATAGAAAAATACATAAAAAGCCCGTTACCAAAAACCTGAAAAATAAGGCAAAACCTATAAAAATCATTGGAAGCAAAGCAAAGCCGATTATATAAAAAGTTCTCTGTGATTCTGTCATAGCTAACAAGAACAATGCCGGTCAAGTTGAAAAAGAGGAAAGGACAAGCTCATCTCAAGGAAAGGATAACCTTAATAAGCGGAAGGATGAGCTTAATTTTACCATTAAAGACCATACCCCGAAGGAGGAAGAAAGATACCCAAACAAGAGTAAAGGATGAGCATATGAGCTTTCCAAGTAAATGAGTAAATCACTTCTATCATTTGAAGACAAATGGTAAGGGTCAGACATCAATAATAAGCTAAGGGTAATAAAGCAGAATAAAGAAAAAGTATTCAATTTAAAGAGGAAATGGTAGGAAAACTTCTAATTGTTCGTCAAAAAGAAAAAAAAAACGGTCATATTAGAAATGTGTTGCTGAATTGATTAAAGGTAATCTTAAGTCGTACCATGTGGAAGAAAGAAAAAATTGGGGTACCAAATGAAAAAAGCAAAAGTCTACTGGTACTATATGGAAAATAAGAAGTCTCCCTCAAACCATTCTTCAAATGCCAGTAAACCTTCATATTGTCAGTTTCACGGATGACACAAGTAAGGCCAGCTTCAAGGGCAATTTGAAGCACATGCTTGGCTTCCATAGCTTCAGCTATCTCCACATTTTCTCCACCCCTTCACACACAAAACAGTAACAGCCATTATATCCCCTAAACAATCACACATGATGCCTCCCAGACCAATGGTACCATTCTTAAACATTGCAGCATCAGAGTTTATTTTATACCAACCAACTTCAGGTTTCACCCACTGAAGCAGTTCTTAGGGTCGTAGATGATAATTCATTGGCCTTCTTATACCCACCAATGATACTCAAAGCATGATGTTGCACAACATCAACCTCAGTAAGAATTTTTTCACAAAACCAAGGATTTTCAATACACCACGCAAAAAAAAAAAGAATTAGCCTTAATGTTACTGGTGTCTAGCCTCAAAGGGGATGTGTTAAATGTTATTGGGGCAATAAATATATATAAATCTTGGCCTCCCAGAAGTAGACAACAGTGTGATTAAGTGAAGTGAAAAGGATTTTCACACCAACCTCCATTTTTTAGAGGTGCAGCCTCCATCTCCTCTATCACCAACAATTATCCTGCTTCCTATGCTACAACAGCTGCATTTTTCATATACAATTAAATCAATTTTTTTAAAAGTAAAGGTCTAAATGGTTTTTTTCCTTAATTGAAAATTGTTAATGAATTTACATACAACCACAATACAATCATCAAAACTTAAAATGCAGGGAAATTTTAAGTCAACCAAGCAATCAATCTACCCCATAAAATATATCTAACAACTAACTATTCAAAGAATGTTGATTCACCTAAGGGAAGCATTTCATGATCAATCAATGTACATAATCTGCAACGACATTTAGTCTTTCTTGGATGGTTGATTAGATTGTAAGCTTTGCAAATCTCTCCCCAACCTCAACCATCTTACTACTTCATCAGTGCCATTCTGCTGCTGATTTAAATCACAATTATTATCACTGAGCTCACTAATCCAAATTCAGAACCTTACCTTACTCAAGTATAATTCAAATAATTCAATAAAAAAGGGATTCTTCTAGTTTGAGTATATTTTTAAATAAGTACCAAAAAAGAGAATTCATGCCTTGACAGAGCTTGCTAAAGTGAGAATGGCTAACATAGCTCTTAACAGAGTTCAAGTCTTCCTCTTTGTAGCCAAAACCTACTGCTAGGTGATCCTTACTCTCACAAGCAGATTCAATATTGAGCTCTTCTTTCATTGTTTTTCCCCATCTACCTCGCTCTCTCCAACCTTGCCTTCAAGATGTCTAAGCAAAGCTTCCATTGCTATTGATATTGGGGTGAAAAACCTTTGTCCGGAAAAAATAATCTCAAATAGCGGCAATAGTGAAACATACCCAAAAGATTAAATGAAAGCTTCAGCCTTAAAAGAGGGAAAATAACTTGGAAGAGTGGGACCACTAAGAGAAAATCCCCTGCGTTAGGCATGTAAGATGGAGACCCAAGGGACCATGTAGTGGTTAAACAAAGGACAGGGAAACCGAAAATGACTTGGCTGGAAAGAGTTCGGAAGGATATGAAGTATATGGATTTGCATGAGGATGATGCTTTTGATCGCAAGGGATGGAGGAAGATTTTTCTCGATGACTACACGGAATAATCACTTTTGGTTCATGTAGCCGACCCCACTTCTGGGATTAAGGCTTTGATTGATTGATTGATTAATTTAGCCAATTAGCCCTAAAAGTTAGAGATCACTATCAATTTTCAGCAACCATATATATATGTTACCTACGCAATTAATGTTGAGCTTACACTATGCAGCCATAAACAATTCATCAAGTCTTCTCTCTCAAGAAGTAACTTTATAATCAGAGAGAAAACAAGAGCAAACAAGAGCAGATAAATGACATGGCAATCATCTGCTAATTCACTATGCTCATTAGATTAAAATTTCAAAAATGAGCGCGTACTAAAGCATGACAAAACTCAAAGAACTACTCGTATGGAAGGTAAAACAAGGTAGGTGATTTGTATCGAAGGAGGATAAGAGAGCACCCTTACCAAAAATTGGCAAATATCAGGCTATGCACTTCTATTAAAACGCTCAACAACAATTTTAGTTTGGTCCCCTAGTTTCCCTTTATACATAACATTTAAGGCTTTTTCACCATGCTCAGAAACAATGTTCACAACTGCAAAACCTGATGTGGCACTTCTAAGATGTTCATATGCGAACTCGCAGAATGCAAGTAACCCAAACCCATCATCCTCATTGCCTCTCACAAAACATGATCACCAATCAGACTAAATTCGTCGAAAACAAACACACACTCAAGAAAATGACATGCTTAAAATGTTGAGAAACTGCTTGACCAACCAACATCAGGAGCTTCAAGCACTGCTGTCTTATTAGGAGAACCTAAGCAACACATTTCGAGTTTTGACCCTTGAGATCCCATTTATCTACACAATTACCTGAAGCACAAGCAACGAATATACTTCTCTAAATCATGCATTAAAAAGATAATTATTCTAACATAAATGTGCAATTCAGCATTATTATCATAACAGTATCCAAGTTAAACTTCCACCTAAGCCAAAAGGCTCCTAACAAAGATAACTCAAAGAATAAATAAGAATATATTATAATGCATGGTAGAATCCTACTTTCTAATTTTCTTTCTTTCTAGTTTTGTGAATTTTGTCCCATCAAATAGCTTTTCCAGTGTCACTTAATTGATTAAAGAAACAATATATAACCTAAGTAAAAATTACACAGATCCAACAAATTAAGCAATAAATCTGGCAACCTAACAACCATTGTCTAGTACACAATCATAAAAAAACAGAATATTTTTCTACAAAGTTGAGAAATTGCCCACCTTTACGCACACTCAACTTCTTACTGCTCAATTCAATCAATAAATTAGCTTCTCACACTTCCAAAGCCCTTAAAAGCATGAAAAATTATCAACAAATAATCACACCCAAATCCAAATTTCTCAAACCCAGAAAAATCTGATCAATTTTAAACTACAACTCAATCAAAAAATTACAAAAAATGGGTATCTCTAAAATCAAAAAAACCGCACTTAAAATCAACTCAAATAAACCAATTTATATCAAGTTGAGAAATTGCTAACCTTTACCCACACAATCAGTTTCTTACTCCTCAATTCAGTCAATAGATTAGCTTCACACACTTCCAAAACCCTAAAAAGCATGAAAAATCAACATATCATCACACCCAAATCCAAATTTCTCAAACCCAGAAAAATCTGATCAATTTCAAACTACAATTCAATCCAAAAATATAAAAAATGGGTACCTGAAAAATCAAACAAACTCCACTTACTAAATCAACTTAAATAAACCAAATTGGATCAGTTCATGCAACTGGGTTATCAAATTAATAAGTGTGACATTGAAGATACACCCAAATTACAGTATTTAAGGAAAATCAAAGAGTTTCAGAACATAATAAGGGAATTTTGACAAGAAAATTGAAGTATTGTCAAAATTCATAGAATTTAAAGAAGAAAAATATTGGGGAAGGGGGGGGGGTCAATCATAAAATTTACATTTTTGACAGCAATTTAGAGTATACTAAAGTGACTCCATTTTTTTTAGGCAAAAGTGACTCCATTATGTTTAACAATTGAAGCAAAGAGACAGTATACCAGCACTGCAGGAACTCAAAGGATCTTGTTTCAAGATCCTTGAGCTAAATACTCTTTGACCCGTCCCCTTAAAACCTATAAAAATTAAAACAATTCATCAGATCAACTTAAATCTTCAAGATCATATATAATTCCAAAAAAAAAGGGGGGGGGGGGGAGGGGGGCCAAGTCAACCTAAAAACATTCAAAGTCAAAAAATATATTAAAGATAAAGATTACCATACCTCAGATAAGAAGAGATAAATTTTATCTGCATGTCTAATCTCTGACTGAAAATCGCATAAAATTGAAGAACAAATGGGAAAACAAGAACGTGAATAGGAATGGCTGAAGCTGAACAAAGGAAATTGTAAAGACGACCTAACTCATCAACTGAAATCGCTAAAATATTACCTTTACTTCTGATACGACCACCTCACCGCCATTACATTGTTTTTAAATAAGACATGTTCAACTTAAAATCATAACATGACTGATCACTTCACAAACCCTAGCAACTTGCAAAAACTGAAAACTCAAAATTCAACATATCCAATAATACTCACAAGAAAAAAAAAGCATATCCAATAGTTATAAAATGACATATACCAAAATCATATACTTTCAAATTCTTTTATAAAACGAAAATTCAACAATATGCCTGAGTTTAAATAGATTTATTGTTAAATAACAACTGAATCTAAAGAGACCACAACCTTCCAATCTCCATAAAAACAAAATATATCCCCAAACATCATGCGGGGCACTACTGACTAGTCAAACAACAATGAGTTGAACTTAATAAGGCCTCCTACATCGTAGCAAAGCGAAATAGATCTTCGCGGGAAATATTTGGTGAGTAGAGTGGAGCACAATAAGAGCAATATTTTCGAGCACAATGCAAATATGTTTTGATACCAACTACTTTGTGACCAACCTCATCCTCATCCCATGCAATCACCTTCCCTTTTATGGGACCATGAAGAGGACCCTTAATACAGAAAGCATGTCGAGTATCAAGATAAGTGAGATCCGGCCGGCCTTGCAAAATTATTGATAAAGCATTTGGTGATAGAATACAAGACTGGAAACTCATGTGCACGAGTTGAGGGAAGTGAAAGGCAAGCATGTATGCTCTGTCATCTCCAATGCGTCCAGAGAGGTCCAGTCTCTTTATATTCTTACAATGCTTACGAATCAAAGGAATTAACGAAGCATGACAATGAGCTTCGTGCAACTCCGACCAATAAGGAATCAATTTTATAATACCAAAAGGGAGAATGCGAGTTGGCTGTACTATACACTTCAATTTAGGCAACCTGTAATGTCAGAGAAAACTATTTAGCTTGAAGATAATTGGAAATATGATCACTTACAACATAATCAACTTTGAAAAACATATACAAGCATGATAAAGACAAGTAATTATACTTGAAAGGAATAAGATTAAAGAGAAAATAAACATGAGCCATCTCTCGCTAAATTTATAGGGCAATTTGCTTAGGAGTACTTATCTCTTTCTAGGATTTAAAGGTCAGTTTGCCTAGGAGTACTTAAATGCATGCAGCACACTAGTAAGACTTACTACAATTGACCATGAAGCGTCCATTTGCAGTATTCTACACTTCTCATGGTTAAAAATTTAAAATTGTCACAAAGATCGCTGATTAATTTATAAATCTTGAGCTAGAATTCCTTCTCAACTTGAAATATTAGCAGATTTATCTTTTTGAAAAAACTTAATACAATAACTAGAGGCAGCAAGAAAAACACTCCCAAAGCACTACAAATATGTCAAGCTGCATTAAAAAAAATCTTAAGAGTATCACAATATGACAGCCATCATGAGTGAAACTTACCATGAATTCAAAAGTTGACAGTAGGCTATAAGTTATAATAGACAAAAATGGAGAATAAACCAAATAATGGGCAGCAAATGAGCAAAATTGAAGGTAAGTTCTAGATAAAGCAGACAACATTTAGTCTCGTGCGGGACTTAACAGAATCTTCTCAATAAATAAAAAATAAAAAATTACCCATTGAAACTTTAACTCCAAACCACTGAACTCATTCTGTGGCATAACTAGTTTAAGAAATTCAAGTTCAATAAAATGTATAAAAAGGCTTAAGGCGCGTCTAGTGGACGACCACAAGTGAGGCCAAAAGTTGGGTCGCCAACCTGCCTGTTGTCCTAAATTACTAAGCAGCAAAATGATTGGTAAGGCTATTACAAACTTTATTTGCCAACAAAAAGAAGTAATAAGCATGATATAGAGGACGACGAAAAAAATTATATTTTTCATTGGAAGGAAAAGATATCGTAGTCAAGAAGTCACATTCATTGTAATGTTTGCTTTACTATGTCTTTTAATATTTATTCACTAAATTGACATAATCACTATCTACTCCAAGGCCTTCTATGATGAAAGGGGGACTATAATTAGAACTATACTAAAGAGTAAGCACAATTGGAACTTCAGCAAATGCTTCAGAATTGTTATATGAAAACACAACATAAGTTAACCAGCAAGCAATCATTCAAGACTATCAAACAGTTCAAGTATGTATATACAAGCAAATACTTCACATGAGCATGTGGGAGGACATCAATGTAGATACTGAGTGATGCGCTGAGAATAGCGTACTCATTAATGGCCACATAAATCATAAAACATATATATATATATATATATATATATATATATATATATATAAGTGGGTGTCCATAAGTAATCATCAACAAATATGACCCTACACACATAGAAGGTGAAACAATGGAATGTCAAAATGATATAATCGCCAAAATTTAAATCATTGAATAATCAAAGATATAGCACTTTGATGCTTTAGAGTTGAAGGGGTGTTACCTTTGCGCAATGTATATATCTGCTTCACCCCTAAAATTAATTAAAGGAATAAATAGTTTGGTGTACTAGTGAGGACGGCGGAGCAAAAATTTCAAGTAGAATAAATAATATTGCCTTTCAAACCTTGGGACATCTTCCAAAAAGCGAAGATCCAACACATTTCCAGGCGGGAAGAGTGAATCCAACACAGCTGACCTCCATGACTTACACACATTGAAGGGCCCGTAAAGATTGAATCCCTGTACCAAATACGATCCCTGCACCATGTACTTCATGATGGTGACCAATATGTCATGGTCCATCTCATCCCATTTTCTCACCATCTGAGACTCCACTACTGCCACTGGCATCCTTGGCCTTTTCATGTGAAGTCTATTAGTAGATGAGCGAACATGTTGCTCTAGCGGTCGCTTCTTGGTTCTCCCATGCAATGCCATACTTTGATCTATAACATATACAAAAAAACTCATCAATTTCTCTAATAAAGAACACATCTTACAAACATTATGATGACATTTAAAATTAAGTTTGGTAAATTCTCTCTAGTAACCTCCTAGTTTCCTTCGTTTTTTTTCTTTGGTAAAGGGTTTGTTCCAATCTTCCATATCTGTCCAAATTCATGATTTCTAACTTTAATCAGAGTGGAAAAAAAAATAACTTATCTAAGTAGCCACTTTTATCCAATTACCCAACAACAATTAAGCCAAAAGTTATGAATTATGTAGTTAAAATCTGAAACTTATGTGCATTTTTCTAATAAATAATTGAGTAGCATTGACAATTAAATTATATTAGATGAAAGATGAACCCTGGAATGGGATTTTGATATGAGAATTATTAAAAAGAAATAACAACTTACCTAATTGAGAACGTCTACGGCGATGTTGAGTGAGCTTCAATGGAAAGCTTGCTTAGAGAGAGAAGGAGGCACTGGCCAATTGGCCATGGTTCTCTCACTTTTTTTTTAACGAAAAGAGGTTAATTAAATAAAATATGACAATATTGGTTAATAAATGTTATATATCCGTGTATTATTCCTTTAAAAAAAACAATGTGCACAGGGGTAGTATTGTCATTTACACCGAATATTATACAAACTTCAATAGCACGAGCTTTTCCACTCTCTCCCTCTTAATTTATTATTATACTTTATTTTTGACGGCCTCTTAATTTATTATACTCTACTACTTTGTATTAGATTCAATATTCGCTAAATTTTACTCCCTCCGTCCTATAATTAGTAGCTTAGTAGTCATTTTAGGAGTGCCAAAATTAGTGGCATAGTTCTACTTGAAAATTGAACTTTTTTACAAAATTGCACTCTTTTTTATAAGTGTCATTATTTTTTTATTATTTTGTACAATTTACATCATTTTCCTAACACTTTCTCTCTCTCTCTTTCTTCAATAATTGCTAACTACATTTTCAGATTTTCTTTCTCCCTGTTTCTCTCTAACTTAATATACATATTTGTACTCTCAATCAGAAACTTTCACCCCCTACTAAGGGCCTGTTCTGATCAGCTTATTTTCAGTTTAGTTCAGCTCCAATCAGTTCAGTTCAGTTCAATTCTTGATAATAATAATAATAATAATAATAATAATAATAATAATAACAATACTTACAATTATAATTATAATAATATTAATAGTAGTAGTAGTAATAATAATATTAATAATAATAATAATAATAATAATAATAATAATACTTACAATTATAATTATAATAATGTTAGTAGTAGTAGTATTAATAATAATAATAATAATTATTATAATTATAATTATAATTATAATAATATTAATAGTAGTAGTAGTATTAATAATAATAATAATAATAATACTTACAATTATAATTATAATAATATTAATAGTAGTAGTATTAATAATAATAATAATAAGTACAATTATAATTATAATTATAATTGTAATAGTAATAATAATAATAAAAATAATGATAATAAAAAAAAAATAATAATAATAACAGCAGTAGTAATAATAATAATAATGTTAATAATAATAATAATAATAATAATAATAATAATAATAATAATAATAATAATAATAATAATAATAATAATAATAATAATAAGCTCTATTCAGTTCAGTTCAGTTCAGCTCAGTTCAGCTCCAATCAATTCAGTTCAGTTCAGTTCAGCTCAGTTTAATAAATCAGAACAGGCCCTAAGCCACTAATTATGGGACGGAGGGAGTATATTAATTTCAGCAGAAATTTTAACAAATTCATCTAGATATCATAACAATTCCAAGCCCCTCAAATTCTTTTTTCAATAACAAATTTGTTTAATCATTTTATATTTATATCCTAATATATAACTCATTAAAAAACAGAAAAACACTAAAAGTAATTATCAAAATAAAAATGCATAATTAAAATATATCCCACTATTATATGCTCTAAAAACACTATATAAAAAAGGTATAAGAAAGAATGATCGTTGTAATGCCTTAATCATCATTATTTTTTTATTTTTTTGAGGCATTAATCATTATTATTAAGGTATATATGCTATCTACAAAGCTCGTTTTTGTGAGTTTTACTGAATTACTATAAATAGCAATTGAAAACAAAGTTGGATGTCATGGATCGTCTCCCACACCGCAAAAGGACATCGAAAGGGTTCACTAGGCATGCGATTGACGCGAGCAACATCGTCATAGCCATGCCCAACATCGACAAATATGTAATCCTCATATTATAGGGATTATTACAAATGATATAATGTGCGTATATATATACATCCACATTATATTATTATATATATACACACACTGTAATGACTTGCATTCAAAGAATCTTGGTCATAATAACATTTACATACACATATACATACGCAAATTCAAGATTATCGACACTTTATATATATATACTCAAGATCTCTCAAGAATCCTCAAGATTATCGACGCTTTGTATAGTGAGACAATCCATAACTATTTGATAACTTTTAAACAGCCCTTCATTCAGCCAATAGGTAATAGATGGACTCGGGACCAGCCAGCTATTTGTGGTCCCGCGCGTCCAAACTACGGAAATTAAAAAAAAAAACTGACGCGATGCCCACCTTACACTCTACAAATGTTCACACATGAAAGAGTAATGTTCACACACGAAAAGAGTAATGTTCACAAGACTATGCACAATATTCACCACATTTTGTAGAATGTCACCTGTAAACTTATACACTCTACAAATGTTCACACACGAAAGAATAATGTTCAAACACAAAAAGAGTAGTGTTCACAAGACTATGCACAATATTCACCACATTTTGTAGAATGTCACCTGTAACCTTATACACTCTACAAATGTTCACATACGAAAGAGTAATGTTCACACACGAAAAGATTAATGTTCACAAGACTATACACAATATTCAGCATATTTAGTAGAATGTCACCTGTAAACTTATACACTCTACAAATGTTCACACACGAAAGAGTAATGTTCACACTCGAAAGAGTAATGTTCACACACGAAAAGAGTAATGTTCACAAGATTATGCATAATATTCATCACATTTTGTAGAATATAATGTCACCTGTGAACTTATACACTCTACAAATGTTCACACACGAAAGAGTAATGTTCACACTCGAAAGAGTAATGTTCACACACGAAAAGAGTAATGTTCACAAGATTATGCATAATATTCATCACATTTTGTAGAATATAATGTCACCTGTGAACTTATACACTCTACAAATGTTCACACACGAAAGAGTATTGTTCACACACAAAAAGAGTAATGTTCACAAGACTATGCACAATATTCACCAAAAAAATATCAACACAACATTCCACATTCAGCACATTAGACACTTACATATTACAACTAAATATAAATATTCATGAAATCACAATAATATGAAGAATAAACACGAGCTCAAACACAAACGTTCACCACAAAAGTACAAATGTTCACAATAAAAAGTAATCAAAATCTTGTGAACATTACATATAATTCTGTGAACATTACTTACAATCATGTGAACATTACATATAATCCTGCGAACATTATATATAATCTTGTGAACATTACATATAATCATGTGAACATTACATGTAATCCTGTGAACATTAAATATAATCATGTGAACATTACTCATAATCATGTGAACATTACTTATAATCATATGAACATTACCTATAATCCTTTGAACATTACTTATAAACATGTGAACATTACTTATAAACCAAAAAAATAAACAGAAATTATTGTTTATAACAAAATAAAAAATCAAATACACAGAAATGTTCACATCATAAATGAAAAATGTTCACAATAATGCAATGTTCACGACCCTAAGAAAAAATGTTCATAACATAAACACAAAAATAAAATATTAATCAATGCAAACAAAAATATAAAAAAAAAGTCATGATAATCACCAAAATAACAAGGGGAAATAACATGGGAAAAAAATGGAGGTGCAAACATAAAATGCTCAAGATTTGATGAGTAAGAACAAAAATGGAAGTGCAAACTGGTAGAAGAAAGAAAAACGAATCAGCAAGAAGAAGGGGAAAGGAAAGAGAAGCGATTTTTTTTAAAAAAAATAAAAACCGCGTCGTTTTAGACCCGGGACCAGCCAGCTGGGTCCAACTAATAATTTGCGTCATTCAGCAACAATCTCCAAAGTCGAGTCCAACACAAAACCAAGCAAGGTATTCTAATCTCTTAAATGTCTTTCATGCATTTTTATTCCTGTAAAATAATTGTTATATATAACTACAATCTCTCACAAGAAGAGACATAAAACCCGTTATATGGGTAGATATTAGTCAAAATTTTGGATTTCTCCAAAAAAAAATTTTAATTGTTACAGAGTAACAACTTAAAATAAAAGATGAGTCGATAAGGAATAATTATTTAGAGATGATGAGTGATTACACAACCATATAATAAGGGTTTTGATTACCCTTTTAATCAAAATGGCTTAATTAATTATACATAAGTAATACAATCAATCATCTCTGGCTTTGCTTCACTTTAATAGCTCATACTCCATCATATTGAGTTGCTTTCATCAATTTCACCATTACTCATTCGGTATTCTGTAATAAATAAAAAATAAAATAAAATAAATAAGATATTAAATCTTGTCAACATCATTAAACCTAACAAATTGATAATAGATTAATTACTTACGTGTTCGAGTAGTTCATATAAATCCATCTTCTAATATGTTGCGGTTGTAACCTTTTTGGTATCTTCCGATTTCAATTTATCTTCGGGAATCCATCGGAAAAACTTCAATTTATCAAAACATCGGAATGTGGTTGTTGTTGCCAATTCCCTACACCTCTCACCACTTCTCGTATCTTCTCTTTGAATTCGTTTGTGCGTGTTTTGTGGTATGTAAAAGTACCACTCTCTTTAATCAGGGTAGTTTAAAACTGTTAGGATAGTATATTGTTAATATAGGAAAATATATATTTGACAAACTTTAGGGAAAGGTTAATTTTGTGTTATTCAATAAACATCAATCAAAGCTTGGGTATTTATAATATAATACCTAATTTAAGAATCAAGTAATTACGGGAAACAATCTTCCCACAATATTATCCTAACATAAGTACTAAAAATATTATTCTCTAAATCAAATCAATATCGGAATATATATATCACAAATATATATTTTCCTATATTAACAATATACTATCCTAACAAAAACTGCAATTAGTTAGAAATTGTTTTTTTTTTATAGAATTAATTCCTGAAACATATATGAACACTAGGGATCTTAATGCAATGTTAATAGGATGGTTCATATTCATCCCCAATTAACAAAAACAGTTAAAAAAGCCCTAATTCCAATTTTTGATTTTCATGCTTACAAAAAAAAAAAAATAATCACGAGCGAATTAGTTAAGCTAATTAAACTGATAGAGTATTAATATCTACCTGGGCCTCAATCAGCCTCAACCATCGACTTAATGTTTTGGTTGAGTTTGTTCGGTATTAGAGTCAATGTGACAAAAAATTATAACTTCGAATCTCATTCACTCCCACTCTCAAAGTAGAATGTATTAAGCATTGGGTATGAAGGAGCTTTAAAAAAATTAATGGTTTTTAAAAAAAAAAAAATTAATGGTTTTTTTTAAAAAAATTAAATTTTAAAATCAAAAAACAAATTGAAACAAAATCACCATTAACATCCCTATATACACTCATTGTATACAAGACCGTAAAATTCAATATAACAAATTATAAAAAACTTAAAAACTTACCAAGATATTTCGAATTCATCTCATAAAAATCAGATGGAGTAAGATCATGGATCTCAGAAGGAGGAGCAGTCCTTGACGTTGCCTTCTTCACAAGATAATCACACACGATTTGGACATCGGTAGGCTTAAACTTAAAACCTATCGAAATTTCTGAGGTGTACGTAATTCCGTTCTTGAGTTTCTTCCCCTTGATTTTCTGCTTTTGAACTGCTTGAATCATTGTCATCATTTCCAACATACATTAGAGCTATTATTAATTTCATGCTCAATATATTTATGGTAATTTATTTGAATTTTTCTTGGACGTTACGTTATTAAGATTTATGAATCCTTTTGACAGTACAGAAATCAGAATCCTAATTACTCTGTCAAGATTTTACGTTACTCCGTTAGTTATGTGTAAGAGATAAGCTCGAACTGAAATCATAATTGGTTTTTATACAAAATGAGTTTTTAGGAAACTAAATTTTCTTTCCATGTTTTGTTAATAAGGGTATTAAAGTTATGTTTGCATAGGTAAAATCATGTATGTAGATAGAAATGTACAAGTTTTTTTTTTTTTTTTTTTTTTTTTTTTTTTTTAAAAAAAAAAACAATCATCATTTTTAACTAATATATAAAGCTAAACTTTAGTCAGACGGTGTGAGATAGCGACACTTGTCGTTTCAATTTTTCGTCAACTGTCGCTCCACGTAGGCAATGATTAAATAATAATAAAATTAAGATAAAAATTTAATAAAATAATAAGTAAATATATTTTAGGATAAAATTGTTAGCTTAGTGTTTTATTTTCAATAAAACTTCTTTTGTTTCTCACGTATAAAATAAATTACGACTTTCAAATAATGTAGGATAAGAATTTAATAGAATAATAAGTAAATATATAATAGGATAAAATTGTTAGCTTAGATTTTTATTTTCAATAAAACTTCTTATATTTCTCACGTATAAAATAAAATATAACTCTATATACGAATTTTTATTTGCTATTTGTTGTTAAATGCGGTACAAAGTAATTTTAATTGTAAACTAAACCTGGGGCATCGTTCGGGTACATATTAGTTAACTTATATAAACACTACACCATTTTAGTATTCGTTGCCAAGCAATTTGAGGTGTTATTTGCAAAATATTAATTATTTCAAAATTTCCAAAATATTCTGGAATATTCAATTCGTTGCAAATTTGAGGTATTTTTTGCGAAAATTAGATATTCCAAAGTTTCTAAAATATTCCATAATATTAAATATTCAATATTCAAGAATATTCCATAATATTCAATATTCAAGAATATTCCAAAGTTTTAACTAATACGGAGTACTTAATAAAGGTAGTATATCTCGTCCCAAAATTAACTATTGAATTATAATAAGAAACGAGCACTTAATTTTAGGACGGAGGGAAAACTACTTTGAATAAAAAGCGTGTCTATGTGACAAATAACAAGCATATATATATGGAGTAAATTAAAGTTAATTGAGGATCTGGAGGAAACTAGTTACATGGTCAAATCAACAAAAACATTGGATTTTAAGCTTTTAACACTAAATTTTAGGGTATGAATTTTCTAATTGAAAAAACATCTTAAAAAAATATTGCAATTTAAATTCTCACAAAAAAAAAAAAAGAAAAAAATCATACCGAATTTCTTCAAAGCATGGTGTTGGTTTCGCCATCACATATTCACTATTCGATGATTATGTTGCAAACTTGCAATACAATAATTCGATCAATTCAATGCTGTAATAATAAAAGATTAAAATTTTATTGCGTAGTATATATACTCATATAATATGAAAACACAATTGCCAAATTTGGTATATATTTAATTCGAACACAAAATAAGGAAATATAATATTTTAGTAATAATGAGCGAATTGCTTTGATAAAAAGGAAATATATTATACTGCATTAATTATTCAAAGATTATGCAAATAAAACCATTACTCGTCTGTTGTTTTAAAACAGACACATTTGACTTTTCACGATTGGTATTAAGATATATTTTAATATTATTTGCATAGATATCTTTTTTGGTAGGATATATTTTATTTCCTAATCCTATTATTTCCTTATGTTAGATTCCTTGTGTATCTTCCCGGAGCATCGTCTGGGACGCATGCTATTTGGTTGATAAATCCGTCTATTTTACCTTTCAAAAAAAAAAAAAAACTGTGCATAAGGGTAGTATTGTCATTTACACTGAATATTATACAAACTTTTTTTTGACGGAAATATTATACAAACTTCAATTGCTCGAGCTATTCCAGTCTCTCCCTCCAATTTTTTTTTGAGCTTGTTGTCTGAATTTGCGGTAGTTGTTGGTCCGATTGGTGAAGGTAGCGAGAAAATCTAGCGCAATGAAAATCTAGCGAGAAAAGCAGAAGATTTAATCCATATGTTGCGACTTTCATTTAAAAATTTGTTGGAAATTTAATTGTTAAATGCTACTGTATAATTTTCTCAAATATTGTGCTTTTAATTGTTTAATGGAAAAATTGACAGAAATATTGCGACCTTTGAGCGATCTTCTATTAACATAACCACCCTTGGATTATCCCTCAATATAACAACCTTTCACCCCCATCTTCCATAAATAGGACGTAACCTGTTGGTGAACTGCTAAAGAGGTTAAGAGTGACATGTGTCACTTTTTTATTGACCAGTTTATTTTTTATTTTTTTTACAATTTTATTATTTAAATTTTTGATTTTAAAATAAGATAAAATTAAAATAATAAACATAAAACAATAAAAAAAAAAAAAATAAACCCACCCCTCTCCCCTCCTCCCCACCAACAACCAGCCTCTATCCCCTGCTATGGCGGCGACCCACCTACGGTGCCGGAAACCGTTCCCCGTCCCTCCCTCGGCGCCGACTAACCTAACCAGACCCACGCCCCTTTATAACCCCGATCGTTTCTCCCACCCTCCTCTTCCTCAATTCCTTCCCCTTCCTCTTTCCTCTTCCCCGATTTCTTTTCCTCCCCAGTTTTCCTTCACCTTTTCCCCTTCCCCGATTTCGCCTAATTTCGGCTCAAGTGAAGGGTTTCGAATCAAGGTGGAGGTTCCAATTAAGGGGTGGGCTGGGTTTCGAATTAGGGTGAGGGATTTCGAATCAGGGTGGGGGTTTGGTGAGGTTGGGGATTTCTGGGGTAGGTGGGGTTGTGGTTCAGATTTCGGTTTTGGTGTAGGGGGTGCTGTGCGTCTAACACTTAGGTGGGGTGGGAGTTCCGATGGGGGTTTGCTGCGGTTGGAGTTTCGGTTAAGATGTGGTGGTTAAGGAGGGTTCTGGGATGGCAATGTAGTGTGAAAGGGAAGGGCTTAGGTTTTCGGCGCCGATGGAGGGAGGGAAAGGGTTTCCTGCGCTGATGGAGGGAGGGAAAGGGTTTTCTGCGCCGATGGAGGGAGGGGGAAGGGTTGTCGACGCCGGGATATGGGGTTGTCAGGCATGGCAGGTAAGGGGGGTTGGCAGTGGGGTGGGGGTGGTTATGGATGTCTGATGAAGGGAAGGGTTTTTTTTAATTTTTTTTTATTTTTGAAGTTAAAAATCTATTTTCTTAAAAAAGAAAAATGCAAAAAAAAAAAATCCTAACCTATAACAATGCGACACATGTCTGCGGGTAACCTTCTAAACAGGTTTCCGGTTTTTTATCCTATTTATGGAAGATCAGGGGTAAAGGTCATAATATTGAGTGATAATCCAAAGGTCGTAATATTGCTGTCAATTTTTCCTTGTTTAATTTAATTAGGGTTCTCTAAAGTAATTGCTTCAATAATTCTGATATCATCAATTTTGTAAATTAGTCTTACTATTTTTTTCTGGATATCTCTTGTTAAGAGCATGAGCACTAATGAGGAAAAAATTGCTCATGGGGAAAAATTTGGATAAAATTGCTCAACACCAATGAGGATTTATTTCCTTCCTCATGAACAACTCCAGTTTTCCTCAACATTTGAGGAAAAAATTGAAGCTACAGTACGAAGGTGGGGCCCACAGCATTAGCAGCAAAATTAATTTTTTTTGGTGGGGTATAAGAAATAGTAGGAGAGAGAGTCTTGAGGAAATAGTAGGAAATAGTAGGAGAGAGAGTCTTGAGGAGTTTTTTTTGTTTACTATTGGTGTGGTGAAAAAATTGTAAATGAGGAAAAATGGGTTGGAAAGAGAGAGAAAGTAGTAGAGAGAGTTGTGAGGAGTTTTTTTTTTTACCATTGGTGATAATGCTCTAATATGCCCTTTGCTAGGTTTCTGTTGCAGTTATTCAATATTAATTGACATGTTAAATTGGATCCTTAATATTTTCCACATTTTGTCTGTGTGTGGACTTCTCATCATCTGATCTTAATGTAGAAACACATGCTTTTTGGACTAGTAATCTTTCTTATGTACAAAATATGAATATTGTTTGAATTATCTTTTCACTCTCTTGTTTTGTTTCGTTCTTGTAATAATTCTACGCTCTCTCAGGCTTAAAATTTTGGGGTTTTTGGGTTTTTTTTTATGAGAATAACTCTGAGTGAGAATTATTAAAAAGATGGCCAAAAGTTGGAATATTCATTGTTTTTTCTTTAATTTTATGGGTCATGCGACAATTGTGATTCTTTGAACGTCTTAATAAATTTGGATTTCAACTAATGTTTTGGTAGGCATCATCATAATTAGCGATGGCCCCGATGGGAGGCACGGGTTGGGCGCGTTTATGGTGGTAAATAAATACCTCTTCTTAGGCACTTTCAGTAATGTCTTGATCTCTATTTCAATAGGCAGATAGCATTGTTGCTAATTGATATTTGAGGTGCTTCAACAAGGGGAAAAAGGTCAATTGAAAAGGGATGAAAGGGGTGGGTGGGTCTGTTTCGTTGATGGTTTTGGTTTTGATGGGGTTCGTGGGTGGGTTCTGGTGGGTGGTCATGGGTAGTTTTGGCGGGGTGGATATGATTTCTGTTTTTTTTCTTAAAGATTATATTTTAATTAAGTATTAATGACATACTTTTCTAAATACACTCATTAAATTTTTTGACTTGGAAACCTTTAAAGTTGTAGACTTTTTGTTAACGGATGGAGTTTAAGAACATTCAAATGAACATCGCTAGTGTCTCCTCCTCCTGCTCCCTGTTCTCTCTCTGAGCTCTCCACTGAAGCGCACTCATCATCGCCCTTGACGTTCTCCATAAGGTAAGTTATTTCTTTTAATAATCTTCATATCAAAATCACAGTCTAGGGTTCATCTTTCATCTAGTATCATTTAATTGTCAGTGCAGTAAGTGTAGGGTAATTATTTTGTTAAACAAGAAAATTATGAGCCTAATTTGATAATTGAATCACATAATTCATAGCTTTTGGTTCAATTGTTGTTGGCTAATTGGATAAAAGTGGCTACTTAGATAAGTTATTTTTTTTCCCACTCTGATTAAAGTTAGAAATCATGAATTTGGACACATATGGAAGATTGGAACAAACCCTTTACAGATGAAGAATTGGTAGCCATTGACGCGGCATTTGAAGCAGCGGCTGCTTCTTCAACCGTCTTGGCTTCTTCATTGCAACTCAACCTCGCATACTCGCCGTCCATTTTCTGGCAATATGAGTTTGGCTCCGAGTGTGTGCTCTACAAAATAGCCCTTTCTTCAAGGTAATTGTAACATTTACTGCCTGTCTGATATATAGAAATAATATTAAGCAATTATTGAAAATCAGTGCTCACCAATAGGGGATGATCATGAAATGTGAAATGCTTTCCTTCATAATAATAATGGTGTTAATGAAATGCCCGAAAAAGAGAAAGAAGCTAAATATGAGATTAAATGGATCTTTTCAAAGGCTTAGATGATCATGATAGTACCCTCTTTACAGAGAGGATAGTCCATCATATGACCATACCATACTTGGTTGTCATATAACAGAGGAATGGTGAAAAGGACATGGAGAAAGTGGGCTTACAATGTGATATGGCTATAGAAATAAGATAATAGACAAGGGTCTTTGTGGATGATCATGTGATATAGAATCTCAGTTCATGTAGCGGATCCCATCTCTTTATGAATATTAGGCTATTGCTTCATGTTGTATAAAATGGAGTAATGTATTTCTACTTTTTAAATATACTAGGCTATTTTTCATTGCACCCTTTTCTTTTAAGGATTTATTTTTGACAGTTCTCATCGAGAATAATTTTCTGCAATTTTGAAGTTAAGCTTTTTTGTAATTGTATAAAAGTCCCACTTAAAGGTGATTTTTCGTGCTATTAAACCTAAATTTTAATCATCTTCTCACAGGGGTAGTCTATTTATGATATTTGAATTTCAGGGCATGACAAGAGCCAAGAAGTACATTATACAAGAAATTCAGGTATGCTTTCTAATGTTTTGTAAAATGGCAGTACGGTCATGCAGAATGTAGTGAAAAGTTAATAGGTAATTCTCTCTAGCCTCTTATTTTTTTTTTTCTCTTGGTAAAGGGGCTAAGTTTCATTATCATTGGTAACATTTTATTATAAATATCGTATATAATACTTTCTTTTTCTCTCTTTGTTAAAGGGGCTAAGTTTTCTTATCATTGATAACATTTTATTAATAATATCATATATAATAACCATTTTAACAAAAAAAATTAAACATGGCTATGATCTGTGGTTTTTTTTTTTTTTTTTTTTTTTTTTGCAATATGAATACATAGTGATCTCTAATTCATTCACGTATTTTGCATAACCATATATTAAATTTGACTCTCTTATTAATTCATAATAATGATTTAATTTTGATTACTATTCAATTCATAACAGGATCTGTATAACATGGCTTTTGTCATTTAAATTCCGTGTTTTAAAACGATCGCTACATTTTTATAGATCTGTTGATATTTTAATTTTTTTATAAATCTTAATTAATTCATATTATCGAAGAGTCAAATATATAGATCTGGCCTAACGGATAATAAACCTGAAAATTAGTATCATAATTAATTTTAAGTATTGGAAGTCACCTTAAATCGTATTAATCATGTATAAAGTTGTATATATTTTTTATAATTGTTATCGTAATCATTGTCATTAATCATCATAATTGTATATTAATACTAACCCAATTGCACGTTGAACCACTTTTCCGGGAACACACTTTGACCCTGCACATATTTATTTTTTGTATTTTTTTAATTTTTTTTTATTTCTTTCATTATATGTTTTATTCATATTTTATTTGTTTTATTTTCTTAGGGTTTTAATATGGACTTAATTCAAAGTGGTCACAATAATTAGTCTGAATTTGTAATAAAAAAAAAACCACCTAGTAATATGCGCTTTTAGGGTATAATATGAGATATCTTCGAATTCGGGAATAATAACAGTACGACCACAAAAGAGACCTAGTAGAGACCGCTCACAGGCGGGCGGATCCAATGCACGATTGGCTCGTAACCTGTCTCCGAACCCATACTCTGGTGCACGACCATATGGGGCCGATTGCTCCTGGTTTTCGGTACTTCTTCGGTGTCCGTGGACCGTATAAACGCACGGTGGCGACTCCTACTAGTCCGTATTCAGGTACGGCGTTAACGAACATTCAAACGACTCATGATGTAGGCGGCCGGGTAAAAACGACCCCTACAGAGATATGATAATAGTTCAATTGTTATATGATTTTTTGTTTCCCAGATAAAATTGATTACATTTCTTTTACTTCCTTAAAAAAATTAGGTGTTGGTTATAATTTAAAAAATGGCAAACATATGTAAAACCTTTCTAATTTAACATTGATTAAGTGACAGTTTATACGAACATATTACACAATTAATGATACAAAAGATACTGGTAATTCATAATTGCTACAAACTAGCCGACATAACATAGAACTAGTTATTCTAAGAGCATGTTTATAAATAACCATCTTAAAAAAGTTCATCACATTTCTCACTCCTCCAACTCATCTCTACAACCAATTTTCATTTTCATTTCTAAACAATAACCATTTAAAAAAAGTTTACGAGTTTCTCTCTCCTACTTTTTCATACCCCACCCCATCCTTTTCTCTCTCCTACCTACTCTAATAAATAAAATATTTTGATGTGATTAAAAATTATAATTATGATTAACATAATTAATACAATTTAGTGTTATTTAATTAGCATTATTTAATTAGCAAAATGGAAGAGAGAAATTAAAGATAATAGAAGGCTGAAAATTAAATGTGAAGAAAGTATAGCAAAATGGATCTCTATTTATAGAATATGAAAAATTATGAATTTTGGTAAATTTTTTTTTGAATTGTATTTTTTGAGATATAGCCGTTACAAAAATTGTAACAGCTATATTAAATCAATGGTCTAGGCTGCGCCACTTGGCATGAATCTGAGTTTTAGCTAGGTTTGATGGGTCATGAACTTTAATGCAACCCAGTTGAATTTCCAACCAGCTCAACAAAAGTTGATGCATGACCTTTAATTTGGCCATTGTTATCTTTGGACCAAAAAAGTTCATGGGTCATGAACTTTAATTTTGGTCATTGTTAACAATGGTCTAATGTAATTATCTACTCCCTCCGTAATATATTTATGGCAACAATTTGATATAAAGTAGAGAGGAAAAATGTCAAATCGTTGCCATTAATATGTTACGGAGGGAGTATATGAGTTATGAGGCTAGATTACAAGGTATGGTTGTATGTCATGATTGTATGTCATATGAGATATGCTTAAAGTAGTTTGAGATATGCTTAAAGAAGTTTGAGATATGTGGATATATGGAATGGATACAAAATCATAATTGTTCATGGAAATTCGTTGAAAGATTTCAAACAATTTATATTGAGGAATGGATACAAAATCATCAGCCTAATTAAAAGGGTACATACGGTTCAACCTTCCATATTACACTACATAATGTTGAGAATAAGTTAATAATTATTATCGAATAATAAGAATTCATAATTAATGCAATACAACCAAATCGAATTTATAGTTATCATAAGCAGTAGGAGAAGGACATGTAGTCGAACTTTGTTGCTTGTTCAATAGGAGGGTGGATTGCTCCGTTCATTTGCAACCTGAAAACATAATATATAGTTAAATAATTATCAACGAATAAAATTAGTTGAATAAATAATGCGAACTTTTCGAGAAACCTGCACTATTCCATTCAGTGTCACAGTCGGTTGGTCATCATCCTTATCTATGTTGTAGATATCATACGAGTTTGAATTCCAAAGCAACACCATACCTCCAGACACCCCAAAAGGGTCAACACAATGATATGCATTGAAGTACGGTAGACTTTTAAGGATGTGCTGAGCTTGGTTTTGTGATATCTTCGTCTCGGTGAGAAGCATGACATGGGGGTAGTGATTTTTCCTAAGATGAACCACATTAGTCTCGAACATAGGTCGAGAAACACCCCTTGTGTTCCACACCATGAAAGTCATAGGAGCATCAATACCTCCACTTGAGTGAATTTCATTCCAATCCTCTTGTGAGGTGGTGTTTTGAGTGATAAATTTCTTTCCCTTCCTACTGAACACAATCTTAGTAAGTGGAGTTGCTTTGATCCTTAACATTTTGCGATTGTTTTGCTCATCTTTAAAAACCTCAACCAATATGTGAAGCTGTACATAAGATGACTGCATAGTCCCTATGTATAGAGCATTTGACATAACAACAATATATCTAGTTTGACACCCTTTTCGTTCAGTAGATACGAGGGTCTCTTTTGAGGCAATATTGGAGCAGGGTCAGCTACACACCCAAACTTTGAATCCATTATAATATCTTCCCGTGTATCCACGGTTCTAAACCATTCAAACCAACAGGCTGCTGATTGTGGGGACAATTCTGCTATGGTTTGCAAGCTTGGTAGATGAGCTAGAACAGGTGGACCCCCTTTTTTGGGTACCATCCACAATTCCATGAACGGTGCGTTGCCTTGATTTGCGTAGGCAATTATGTTGCGAATTATTTGAGGTTGAACCAAAGTTTGTTGGTCATTTTCATTTATGGTGTAGAAATAGTATTCATTGGGGTTTACCTCCCAAAATGTTGGGATTGGGTGTTCAAGAAATTGTAGTTGTTGAGGATTTTTCCTATGATGCTCGTCTATGACAGGAGTGGGAGGTTTAATGGGAGGAATCTGGTTAGGGGCTTTGAATAAGGGATTTTCAATCTTAAAATACAACGCCTTTGATACTATCTTCCATTTTGAATGAATACACACACAACCTTATTTTCGAATCATTGATTTGTCAACATACATCCAGACATCAACATACAACCACATTAAGAAATCAAAATATACCCACCCACATATTTGGAAAAATGATAATATTTGCAAGCCTAAACCCATATTATACACAACATATGTTGTGAGTTAAAGCTAATAGAACATATAATCAAATTATACCCACAATAGGGACAATTCGAAAATATAATCACATTATACCCACAATAGGGACAATTCGAACATATACGTACGGTATATCGAATAATTCCAAAATTATTCGAAATGTGTACACAGAATTAACAACAAATTAAAAAAAATTCGAAAATATGACACACACTATACCTACATTTTAACAAAATTAAATGATATATGCTGCCCTAACTATATACCCATGTTAAACCCAATCGAACATATACTCACATTATACGCACAATTCGAACATATACGTACAATATAATAATAATTCGAATATACTGTAAAAAATTACAAATATTAGACCAATAATTTTGAATGTGTAGAAAATATGTTGTGAGTTATACACAAATTCAAAAAATTTCGAACACTAACCTTGCGGAAATGGTTAAACAACGCTTGGGTGAAAGATATAACGAGTAAGCACAGAGATTAGCACCAATTTGAACATGAGCAAGCACGCTAAATCCCAGCAATTTAATTTTGAATTTCGATAGGTGACTTCTTGTTAGGGTTTCGAAAGCAAAGGGATGCTCAACTGAGAATTTTTTTTAGTGAAATGTAGAAAATAGAAGCAAAATCCCGGTCTCATCTCTCTCTTGTCAAACTAAAGTGGAGTGAAAAGTCAGTTTCACCCCTACATTTTGTATTTTGAGATATACAACCAAAGTTTTGAGATATGATAACATGGAAATGAGATATGCTAGATGCTCCAATAACGTCAAGTTGAGTTCTAATAAATTTATCTGATAAATTAAATCATTTAACGCTTATAACGTTCCAATAATATTGTAAATAGTTCATCTAACGTCAACATGAGTTTCAATTAATTCATCCGATAACTAAAATCAGTTACCCGTAAAAACATTCCGATAATATTGTAAATAGTTTATATAATGTCAAGTTGAGTTCCAATAAATTTATCCGATAACTTAAATCAGTTACCTCTTATAACGTTCCGATAATATTGTAAATAGTTCATATAATGTCAACATGAGTTCCAATCACTTCATCCAATAACTTAAATAAATTATCTCTAATAACGTTCGATAATATTGTATATAGTTCATATAATGTCAACATGAGTTCCAATAACTTCACCCGATAACTTAAATTAGTTACCCGTAAAAACGTTCCGATAATATTGTAAATAGTTTATATAATGTCAAGTTGAGTTCCAATAAATTTATCCGATAACTTAAATTAGTTACCTCTTATAACATTCCGAAAATATTGTAAATATTTCATATAACGTCAACATGAGTTCCAATAACTTCATCCGATAACTTAAATCAGTTGTCTGTAATAACGTTCCGATAATATTGTAAATAGTTTATATAATGTCAAGTTGAGTTCCAATAAATTTATCCGATAACTTAAATCATTTACCTCTTATAACGTTCCGATAATATTATAAATCTTTCATATAATGTCAACATGAGTTCCAATAACTTCATCCGATGATAACTTAAATCAGTTACTCGTAAAAACGTTCGATAATATTGTAAATAGTTTATATAATGTCAAGTTGAGTTCCAATAAATTTATCTGATAACTTAAATCAATTACCTCTTATAACGTTCCGATAATATTGTAAATATTTCATATAACGTCAACATGAGTTCCAATGACTTCATCTGGTAACTTAAATCAGTTACCCGTAAAAACGTTCCAATAATATTGTAAATAGTTTATATAATGTCAAGTTGAGTTTTAATAATTTATTCGATAACTTAAATCAGTTACCTCTTATAACATTCCGATAATATTGTATATAGTTCAGTTTTAATAATTTATTCGATAACTTAAATCAATTACCCGTAAAACGTTCCGATAATATTGTAAATAATTTATATAATATATAGATGAGTTCCAATAACTTCATCCGATAACTTAAATCAGTTATCTCTAATAACGTTCCGATAATATTGTATATAGTTCATATAATGTCAACATGAGTTATAATAAATTTATCCAATAATTAAATCAGTTACCCGTAAAAACGTTCCGATAATATTGTATATAGTTCATATAATGTCAACATAAGTATGTATACAAGAGATAATGTATAGTATATGCTAACTGTGTTAATGAGATATGATATTGGCATAATAGAATATGGTTAAAATTACATAAGATAATGTAAAAATTAAACAATTCCAAGATGCTAACCGTGTCAATGTGATATGCTAATGGGATAATAAAATATGTTTAAATTTCCTAAGAGAAAGTATGCAAATAAAACAACACAAATTTGCTAATGTTATATGCACCATTAATTTTCCGCCAAAAATGCACCTCAACTCTTACAATTGGCGCGGTGGAACAGGGGAACTATTTAAGCATTTCATCCCATCCCTTCCACATGTAAACCTAAAACAAAAAAAAACCCAAAATTATCTAAGTATGGCTATCACTCCATTATGGCTACAACCTCCATCATTTCGAGCTCGTAAAAGGAAAATAGCCGAGCTAAGTTGTAACGCCCCAGATTTTGGGCTATTTTCTTTGTAATTATTTTTATTTTGTGCATGATCTAAATTTATTTGGACTATTTTTATTGCTTAAATGTGGCTATTTTATTGATTTATTATTTCATTTCATTTATTTTATTTTATTTTTATTAATTAGAATTTATTTCTTAATTTTCTAATTAATTAATTAAGTTTGGGCCAAAGTACGAATTTAATCATGATTAATCATGAATTAGTGCAAATGGCCCAATTGAACTTGGAAGCCCATTTTTGTAAGCCATAGCCGGCCCCCTTTTATCATGTGGCAAATTTTGCCACTTGCTTCATGTTCCCACCTTAACTACCTTCTATATATAGAGGAGTTAGTAAGGCCTTAAGACCATTTGCTCATTTAATCACCCTTGCCATCAAGTTTAAACACAAAAACTCTCCATCTTTGCCATCACTCTACATGCCTATTTTGGCTAAGTATTCCCCATTCCTTGTTCATCCATCTTTTCAAACCCAAACTTAAAGATTCAACCTCTATTGATCTTTAAGTGCCAAAACACAATCTAGACCCCATTATTTTCATTCAAGATCGCTAGTTCGGGTTTATTTTTGGGCTTGGTTTCGAGTGGGTTGTTCGTGTGTTCGAAGGTGGTGCCTCGTGGGTGGTGCTGCATGGTGTCGAGTGGTGCACGACAGTTCGGCTTGCTGCACGGTGGTTCTGTGGTGAGTCCGTGGTGGTTCGTGGTTGGTGCCGTGTTGAGCCGTGGTTGGCCGTATGTTCGGGGCTGTGGGAAGACATTCCAGGCAGCAAGTTTTTGTACGTTTTAGTGTTTAATCTTCATTAGGTAACACACTATCTCAACCTAGTTCGTATACCTTGAATTATAGTATAGATTAAATGATTAGATTAGACCGTTTTAGTGTTATGTGTTCATCTTTATGTATGGATTATAATCTGATTTTGGGGTGATGATTTATGATGAATTCCACTTGAATATTTATAATTTCATGATTGATTATGTTAGTATTATGTTTGATGTTGTTCATGTTCAAGTTTGATGAAGTTTGGATGTTAGGAAGTTGATGATTTTATTGTTGAACTTGATTGATTTTATGCGTGTGATATAATGAGTTTCGGATCGAGTTCTTGAATCTTGAATGAGTTCTTGGTTGAAGTTCTTGAATCTTGATTGAGTTCTTGATTGAAGTTCTTGAATCTTGGATGAGTTCTTTATGAGTCTTGGTCAGCTTCTTTATGATTCTTTATGAGTTATTTATGGATCTTGGTTATGTTATGATGAGTCTAGGATTCTCTATCATGATTGTGTAGTTTAAGTATGGGTTATATATGAGTCTTGGTTAAAGAAAGTTAAGATAAGATTAAAGAAGTTAGATGAGGTTCAAAGAAAGTTAAGAAAATTTAAAGGAATGATTAAGATTGTTTAAAGAAGTGGTATGTTTATGGTTAGACTCAAAAAAAGGCAAAGAAAAGGCGATCTTGAGGATAACTTCGTTTGTTTACATGTTAGTCTTAAGTCAAGACGTAAGATGTAACTTAAGATTAACTAAGAATGTAAATAAAAGATTAATAATTAAAGATTAAAGATTTAATGATTAGCTTGATTTTACTATTAGACGCCTAACCTTAGAGTAAGATTCTAAGGCTTGGGTTAAGACGCTGCCCCTATCCTGTCCGCGGTACTGGGATAGTTGGTGATCTTACTATGTCGTCTTCGGATATGGATTTCCAGTAAGATTGGTTTCATGGGGTTGGGAGTAAGATTCTCAATCCTGGCATAGTAGAAAGTTCGTTCGCGTAAGATGCGTTCGTACATGCATAGTCCGGTCTGATTTGTAAATGATTGCGCCAAAGATTAAGTAAAGATAAGTCTAAAAGTTGAGTATTGGGAGTTAGTCGAGTTTTGGGTATTATTGTTCAATGGTGTTATTATTAACGTTATGGTTGTTGGTTATTGTTGATTTGATGTGTTGTTTTACATGATCGTATGTTGTATGTCTGGTTTGGTTGTTTGATGTATTCTATGATCATGTGTATCCACGTTAAGGTGGTACAGCTATGTTACTCGCCACTGACTGTGGATTGTTGTTAATTTTTCAGGTAACTCTGATGATGTCGGTGTTGCTTAGCTTTGGGTTAGGCGAGTGCCAATGTTCTGTTCATTTGTTTAGTTTGTATTTCGTTTCTAGTATTAGACTGTAGTAGTGGTATTTGTATTTTCTAACTCTGATCGTATTTGGAGTTACTTAGTAGTATTGATTACTTTTGGGTTTAGTATTGTACAACTTGTGGGTATTGTACGTTTTGGGTTTTAGTAGTAATATTTCGAGGTTTTGTTTTAATTTTTAGTAAGTTTGTTTGTTAGATCGACAATTTGACTCGTCGGTTTCTTCCGCGTCGGTTTAAGCGAGTCGGGTCGTCACAGTTGGTATCAGAGCCGAATAGGTTTTAAGTGAAATTTTAGGATTTGAGTTAAACCCGGGAGTTGAGAGCTTTACTATTCCCGAGTGATAAACCCAATTTAGAATATGTTTAAGGGAGAAGAGTGTCGGGTAGACGAATCCGGGATAAGACTCTTTTTCCTACTTTCTTTGTGTGTATACTTGACCTGAGTGTGGATTGTTGATTCACATTTTTTGTTCTTTTTGTTCTTGTCGTATTACGTTTCGACATGTCCACACCTCGTTGGTCAAGTTCGGGACGAAAGAGGTTATGAGCGCTCGAGGAAGCGATTCTTACGTTAGCGCACCATAGTCGTCAGCCATCGGGATCGCAGTCGACATTCGATCGTATCGCTCGTCATCAACCACCGACTTACGATGGGGTTGCCGACCCTACGACGTTGGAGAGTTAGATCCGCTAGATAGGGAGGCTCTTCGACGCTACGTTTTGCCCGAGCACGAGAAGGTCCAGATCGTCGCCTACTACTTGCAAGGAGAGGCCGATAACTGGTGGAGCGTAGCTAGGAACGCGTGTATACCATGCATTCGATGTCTTGGATCGAGTTCGTAGCTAAGGTCCAGGAGAGG
The DNA here is from genome assembly GCA_951394345.1 of Salicornia ramosissima. Lineage (NCBI taxonomy): Eukaryota > Viridiplantae > Streptophyta > Magnoliopsida > Caryophyllales > Amaranthaceae > Salicornia > Salicornia ramosissima. The sequence goes on along the minus strand of OX596233.1, from coordinate 23,509,539 downwards.
TTCTACCCCGACGAGTTGCGGTGGCGGAAACCAGAGGAGTTTCTTACTCTTACCCAGGGTAAGATGACAGTTCAGGCGTACCCCGACAAGTTCGCCAAGTTATCGAGGTTCGCTACATCTATAGTTCCATCTAAGGAGGAGCGGGTCAAGCGCTACATCCAGAAGCTAGATCCGAGGATTCGCGTTCATATGACCAGCAGTGGAGCGAAGTCATTACGACAAGTTTACGAGGTAGCACTCGACATTCAGGCGTTTGTTATCGAGGAGGATGCGAGCAGGAAGAGGACCCCGACCCCGGTGACGTTGCTATCTTTCGAGAAGCCCCGATTTAGTGCTCCTAGCAGTACCCCCCCCTCCGACCGCTAGTACGCATTAGGGTTTCGACGGTTCGAAGTGTAGAGGCTGCGGCAAAGACTTCCACCCAGGGAAGCGATGTGATGGCACGCCTATAGCATGTTTCATCGGCTGGAAGGGAGGCCATAAGGCGTCAGTTTGCCCCGAGAAGAAGCCAGGCACCGAGTTCAAGCAGCTTCCGGCACCGACTAAGTCTCCAATGAAGAATCGAGTCTATTGTACGACTAAGGCAGAAGCAGAGGTCTAGCTAGTTGTAGTCGTAGTTCCCCTATTAGTTCGTTTATAACTCTCCCTTCTGGAGAGGATTTTGTTTGTCAGCACGAGTTCCGAGGATTGCTTATCGTTTTAGCTGGAGAGCAGGCGACGACCGATTTGAAGGAATTCCCGTTGATGGAGTTCGATGTCATTATTGGCATGGACTGGCTGTCGAGGTATCGAGCGATCATTCATTGCCGAGATCAGTCAGTGACATCCCGAAGACCGCTTTTCGTACGAGATACGACCACTAAGAGTTTTGAGGTGATGCCCTTCGGTCTCGCTAATGAACTATCCGTGTTCATGGATCAGATGAACCGGACTTTTCATCACTTACTCGATAAGTGCGTCGTAGTCTTCCTCGATGATATCTTAGTCTGTTCGAGAGACGAGTCTGAGCATGCAGATCATCTTCGTATGGTACTAGAGATATTACAGAGGAATAAGTAGTTCGCGAAACTTTCCAAGTATGAGTTCTGTCTTCGCGAAGTAGCATTTCTAGGTCACGTAATTAGCAAGGAAGGCATTAAGGTGGACCCGGCAGGAGTTAAGGCTATAGTTGAATGGAGTAGCCCAAAAATGTGGCGGAGGTTCGTAGTTTTCTGGGATTAGCCGGATACTATCGACGATTCGTCCAGGACTTCTCCAAGATTGCTAGGCCATTGACTAGTCTCCTACAGAAGGAGATCCGATTCGTTTGGACGAAGGCTTGCGAGCAAGCGTTTCAACAGCTGAAACAGAGATTAGTCTCTGCTCCTATTCTTACCCTTCCGAAAAACGAGGAAGATCTCGAGGTCTATAGTGATGCGTCTAAGAGTGGCCTAGGTTGTGTGCTAATGCAAAGTGGGAAGGTCATCGCTTATGCATCGAGGTAGACGAAAGTGCACGAGCGTAACTATTCCACTCCTGACTTAGAGATAGCAGCTGTAGTGTTCGCGCTTAAGATCTGGAGGCACTATCTCTAGGGTGGTTCGTGTAAGGTATTCACGAATCATAAAAGTCTCAAGTACATCTTTACTCAGGAAGACCTCAATATGAGGCCGAGATGATGGCTTGAGCTTATTAAGGACTTCGACTTGATGCTTAACTATTGCGAAGGCAAGGCGAACTTAGTCGCTAACGCACTGAGTCGCAAGAATCGATTGAGCTTCAGTGGGAGTCGTTTTTCCGTCAGGGTTCGTCTGACTTCTTTGAGTGCCGAGCCCGGAGTTTCGTGGTGAGCAGTCTCCTTTGTTTTAAAATTTCGGGACGAAATTTCTTTAAGGAGGGGAGATTGTAACGCCCCAGATTTTGGGCTATTTTCTTTGTAATTATTTTTATTTTATGCATGGTCTAAATTTATTTGGACTATTTTTATTGCTTAAATGTGGCTATTTTATTGATTTATTATTTCATTTATTTTATTTTATTTTAATTAATTAGAATTTATTTCTTAATTTCCTAATTAATTAATTAAGTTTGGGCCAAAGTACGAATTTAATCATGATTAATCATGAATTAGTGCAAATGGCCCAATTGAACTTGGAAGCCCATTTTTGTAAGCCATAGCCGGCCCCCTTTTATCATGTGGCAAATTTTGCCACTTGCTTCATGTTCCCACCTTAACTACCTTCTATATATAGAGGAGTTAGTAAGGCCTTAAGACCATTTGCTCATTTAATCACCCTTGCCATCAAGTTTAAACACAAAAACTCTCCATCTTTGCCATCACTCCACACGCCTATTTTGGCTAAGTATTCCCCATTCCTTGTTCATCCATCTTTTCAAACCCAAACTTAAAGATTCAACCTCTATTGATCTTTAAGTGCCAAAACACAATCTAGATCCCATTATTTTCATTCAAGATCGCTAGTTCGGGTTTATTTTTGGGCTTGATTTTGAGTGGGTTGTTCGTGTGTTCGAAGGTGGTGCCTCTTGGGTGCTGCTGCGTGGTGTCGAGTGGTGCACGACAGTTCGGGTTGCTGCACGGTGGTTTTGTGGTGAGTCCGTGGTGGTTCGTGGTTGGTGCCGTGTTGAGCCGTGGTTGTGATGACCCGACTCGCTTAATCCGGCGCTGAAGAAACCGACGAGTCGAATAGTCAGAACTAACAAACTAAAATATTTAAAATTAAAAACAAACGTCAAAATGATTATATTTACTAAACCAAAAGTACAATTACCCACAAGATTGTACACAACTAGTTCCAAAAGTCAAACTACTACTACTAACGTACGTAACTCCAAATACATGTCAGAGTTATAGAAAATAGACAAGTACTAGAACTATAGTCCAAAACTAATCAAAATCATAAAACAACAGTATAAAAACTATATAACAACATCGGCGCTCGCCCAACCCAAAGCTAAGCATGAACCTCATCATCAGAATTACCTGAAAAACAACAACAGTCCACCGTCAGTGGCGAGTAACATAACCGTCTCACCCTAACGGGAATACACATGAACATAACATAAATCAAATAACCAAACCAATCATCAACATGCGAAACATAACAAGTAATCATGCTTGACTCGACTAACTTCACCCAATCTTAACTTTGGCGCAATCATTCGCATACTAGACCGGACTATGCATGTACGAACGCATCTTACGCATTCGAACTTTCTACTATGTTAGGACTGAGAATCTTACTCCCAAATCCCGTGAAACCAATCTTACTGGAAATCCACATCCGAAGACAACATAGTAAGACCACCAACTATCCCAATACCGCGGATAGGATAGGGGCAACGTCTTAACCCAAAAACATAGAATCTTACTCTACGATTTAGGCGTCTAGCTACGAAATCAAGCTAATCATTAAATCTTTAATTCTTTAATTCGAATTTTACATCCTTAGTTACTTCTTAAGTTGCATCTTACGCCTTGACTCAAGAAATAACATGTAAACTAAACAACTTACAATCATCTTATAACTTTCTTTAACCTTTTCTTTAACTTTCCTTAACTTTAAAGACTCAATCAAGAACTCATAAAGAACCTTAAAGAACTCATCAAGAACTCATCCAAGATTCAAGAACTTTAATCAAGAACTTAATCAAGAATCAAGAACTCATCCACACATACATGAATCACACGCATATTTTACACAATACAACACATGAAATCATCTACTTACTAGTATCCAAAATTCACCAAACTTGAACATGATCATCATTAAAATAATTACCAACATAAACAATCATGAAATCATCATTTCCAAACATAAAATCATAATAAAACCATTCCAAAATCAGATTAGAATTCATACACAAAAACATGATCAAAACTTCAAATAAACTAATCTATACATTTAATCTATACTATGGAACATAGTACACCAATTAAGTTGAGAAAGTATGTTACCTTATTAAGGATTAGACACAAATTTCAACACAAATTGCAGCCCGGAACTCGAACCACACAGCCCCAACACTCGCACCCACACGGCACTATCACACGGCCTACACCACGGTTCTTGCACACGAACCCCACGAACTGCACGACTGCCCAGCACGGCCACCTCACGGCTGCACCCATACGAGCACGGCTCCACTCGAACACGATCCTGCTGCACGGTTTCAACCACACGGACCACCTCTTGCACACACGGCTTCAACCACTCGAACAACCCACACGATCAAGAGCCCAAAACCAAACCCGAACTAGAGATCTTGAATGCAAATTATGTGGTTTAGTTTGTGTTTAGATACTTAAAGATCAATGGAAGTTGAATCTTTAAGTTTGGGTATTGAAAATATGATGAACAAATGTTTGATTTGGAAGAGCCAAAAATGGCGTGTGACAAGGAAACAAATGGAGGGAGTTTTTGTGTTTAAACTTTGGTGAGCTATTGTGTTTAAGATGGCAAATGAGCAAAAGGATCCATAAGCCTTACCAACCCTTCTATTTATAGAGGTTAGTTAAGGTGTGAATGCATGGCAAGTGGCAAAATTTGCCACATAAAATGGGAAAAACTGGCCAAGGCTTGCAATTGGGCCAAAATTGGGCTTTTGGTGATTAATTGGGCTAATTACAAACTTGCATGATTAATCATTCTTAAATCGATTTAGCCCAAAAATATTAAATAATTAATTAGAAAATTAAATAATAAAAATTCTAATTAATTAAATAATAATTAAAATAAATAATAATAACCACAAATAAAATAATTCGAATTAAATCGAAATTATTCACATAAAATAAAATAAATAGTTCAAAAATAAATTTGAACCATACATAACACCACATAAATACACATAAACATCCTACAGAAATACCTATAAAATCAGGGTCGTTACAGTGGTTGGCCGTATGTTCGGGGCTGTGGGAAGACGTTCTGGGTAGCAAGTTTTTGTACGTGTTAGTGTTTAATCTTCATTAGGCAACACACTATCTCAACCTAGTTTGTATACCTTGAATTATAGTATAGATTAAATGATTAGATTAGACCGTTTTAGTGTTATGTGTTCATCTTTATGTATGGATTATAATCTGATTTTGGGGTGATGATTTATGATGAATTCCACTTGAATATGTATAATTTCATGATTGATTATGTTAGTATTATGTTTGATGTTGTTCATGTTCAAGTTTGATGAAGTTTGGATGTTAGGAAGTTGATGATTTTATTGTTGAACTTGATTGATTTTATGCGTGTGATATGATGAGTTTGGGATCGAGTTCTTGAATCTTGAATGAGTTCTTGGTTGAAGTTCTTGAATCTTGATTGAGTTCTTGATTGAAGTTCTTGAATCTTGGATGAGTTCTTTATGAGTCTTGGTCAGGTTCTTTATGATTCTTTATGAGCTATTTATGGATCTTGATTATGTTATGATGAGTCTAGGATTCTCTATCATGATTGTGTAGTTTAAGTATGGGTTATATATGAGTCTTGGTTAAAGAAAGTTAATATAAGATTAAAGAAGTTAGATGAGGTTCAAAGAAAGTTAAGAAAATTTAAAGGAATGATTAAGATTGTTTAAAGAAGTGGTATGCTTATGGTTAGACTCAAGAAAAGGCAAAGAAAAGGCGATCTTGAGGATAACTTCGTTTGTTTACATGTTAGTCTTAAGTCAAGACGTAAGATGTAACTTAAGATTAACTAAGAATGTAAATAAAAGATTAATAATTAAATATTAAAGATTTAATCATTAGCTTGATTTTACTATTATACGCCTAACCTTAGAGTAAGATTCTAAGGCTTGGGTTAAGACACTGCCCCTATCCTGTCCGCGGTACTGGGATAGTTGGTGATCTTACTATGTCGTCTTCGGATATGGATTTCCAGTAAGATTGGTTTCATGGGGTTGGGAGTAAGATTCTCAATCTTGGCATAGTAGAAAGTTCGTTCGCGTAAGATGCGTTCGTACGTGTATAGCCCGGTCTGATATGTAAATGATTGCGCCTAAGATTAAGTAAAGATAAGTCTAAAAGTTGAGTATTGGGAGTTAGTCGAGTTTTGGGTATTATTGTTGAATGGTGTTATTATTAACGTTATGGTTGTTGGTTATTGTTGATTTGATATGTTGTTTTACATGATCATATGTTGTATGTCTGGTTTGGTTGTTTGATGTATTCTATGATCATGTGTATCCACGTTAGGGTGGGACAACTATGTTACTCGCCACTGACTGTGGATTGTTGTTAATTTTTCAGGTAACTCTGATGATGTCGGTGTTGCTTAGCTTTGGGTTGGGCGAGTGCCGATGTTCTGTTCATTTGTTTAGTTTGTATTTCGTTTCTAGTATTAGACTGTAGAAGTGGTATTTGTATTTTCTAACTCTGATCATATTTGGAGTTACTTAGTAGTATTGATTACTTTTGGGTTTAGTATTGTACAACTTGTGGGTATTTTACGTTTTGGGTTTTAGTAGTAATATTTCGAGGTTTTGTTTTAATTTTTAGTAAGTTTGTTTGTTAGATCGACAATTTGACTCGTCGGTTTCTTCCGCGCCGGTTTAAGCGAGTCGGGTCGTCACATAAGTTCCACTATACCTCTAAATATTGTTCGTCCTTTAAAGTCCATTAAACCCGAAATTAACAAAGTACATGTTATCCCCTCATATACTCCATTCTTGCCAAATATACCACTTTACAACAACCACAAGGAAGATGACACGTTTGGTGAAGCGATTTTCGGGTTTATCACTAACCATACTTACGAGCAGAACAAGGCAAGAGCAACACTGACTCTGCTACAACTAGATGAAGTGAAGGAGTTGATTATTAAACCCGACTTGGTCCAATCAGATAGATGTGGTATTGTACGAGTAAATGATGAAGGATATCTGACTCCAGCAAGCCTACCTGATTTTGGGGATTTCGCTGCTTTCCCTCGAGCATTAAAGGTTGTTCTGAAATGGATGTTCAAAAACTATGAAAGAACACCACAAACACTGTAACAACTGTGGAGCTGTTGCAGCCCTGTTCTTCCACCAAAGAGAAACGAGGCTCGTCTTTCAATAGGAACCTACAGTTGGAAATGTCACAGCATGTCATCGAGAATTCAACTATTCAAGGTATGTAATCCCGTGGGTTTGGATATTGTCATAACTACGTGGTGCTCGGATGCTAGTTTTTACTCAATTGATGGAAGAAATTATGAGTTCAAAATTGAATGTCATGAGAAGCTCAAAAAGGAGAACAAAGGTAGTAAATTATGTTCAATTAAAAACTGGAGGTTCGGTTTTTAGTTTGGAATTGCCAAGGGTAGGCCGTGATTCCTTTGGAGGTAATTAAAATCATCTCGTTCAAGCACACAAACCCGACATCGTTGTGTTGCTTGAAATAAGAACTTCTAAGTATTTGTTGAAGATAATTATTCACAAACGGGGTTGTAACAAAATCCATGGCATTTCACCACCACATATCTTTGGTGGAATGGCAGTGTTGTCAATGAAAAAAGGAATTCAGTTTGTCAAGGGTTATGCAGTAAGCAACGGTATAGGCGGTTCAATCAGGGGCATCTCTCCATAACGGCCCAACACAAAAAAATAAAAACTAAAAGGCATAAGCCATAAATATATAAGTATTATAATGGTATCAACTTTTTGTAAAATCTTTTGGCCCATAACTCGAGCTTTTGTAATTATAAGTCAATTATCTCGAGTTTTTGTAATTAAAGGGGGAACTTCACTTAGGGTATCAAGTAAAGGGGAACTTCAATTAGGGTATCTAGAGCTTTTCTAAGTAGAAGTGAACTTAAAATTGTATTAGGATCAATTACATGCTTTTTGTAAATTAAAAAGCTGATTATGAATTTAACAATATATAATTATTGTGACATGACTAATTTAAAGTTCTTCATTTCATAAACTTTGTGTATTAAGTTTCATATAGTCTCTATAATTACATTTTGTTTCATATACTTTCACTAATATATATTAAAATAAGCATGTCCATTTTAACAACGAGATACGAACATTGTGACAATGAGATATGCTTTCATTAACAATGAGATATGCTTACATTAACAATGAGATACGTAAATGATTACATATCCTACATTGAGATATGCTACTAAATACATATCCTACATTAACATATGCTACATCAACAACAATAATCCTACAAACATATAAATTACATGCATGTTCCCAATATCACATTTACATAAGTAAAGCCTTGTACCACATCTCATTCCAGGCTTCTTCACTTCGATCATCACCAAAAGTACAAAAATTGAGATACAAAGAACATTATTAGATATGACCATTTTACATATCCTACATTGAGATATGCTAAAAAATACACATCCTACATTGAAATATGCTACATTGAGATATGCTAAAAAATACACATCCTACATTGAAAAACACATACAAATTACATGTTCCCAATATGAAATATACTTAAGTAAAGCCTTGTACCACATCTCATTCCAGGCTTCTTCACTTCGGTCATCGCCAAAAGTAAAAAAAAGTAATTACAATTATGTATATCGACACAACAAATATTAACAAAAAACAACTAAAACAACTATGCATGTTCAACCCTCTTCTAACTTAGTTGATTTTACTAACTTCTTTACTTCATCCCTCAATTCGTTCTCATTAGAAAGAATGTCCTCAGCAAGAAGCCAACCGCGAGCTTCTTCGACAGATGAATTCTGCAAAAATACAGGCCAACTATAACCTACAACAAAACCTTTCAAAATAAATAACTTAAAATATAAGCAACAAAATTACTTACTAATCGAAATTCACTTCTACATCGGTCGGCCCATGTCTTGATACAAGCAAGCATCCGTATGCCACAGCTAAACCTACAACTCATAAAAGGTGGAACACAATACATCATGACACTCTAAAAAACTAATTCAAATATTGGTACAAGATTTCAATACATACCCATCATCTTGGGGATCAGCCATAACAGCTTTCCTATCCCACTTTATGATTTGGCCTTCCTCCCAATCATAATCAACACTCTTAAAATATAAATCAGTCGCCATACACTACAACATAATAGTCTTAAAATATAAATCAATTCAATAAAATAAATAAACAACTACTGCATATTTAATTAATTAATAAAAAATAACATCAAATGTTTTAAAACCTAACCAGCTTATCAATAGAAAGGCGACGTGATTCCACAGGCCTCCTCTTCAATGAGTCCATGACCCACACCTCAGCAGTGTTGACACGCACTGCAACACACCACCAATGGGCATCTTGCAAAACGGGGACAAACACTTTCAAACAGAAAACCCAACATAAGACACATTTTAACCATAACAAAAATGATTAAGATATTTACCACTTGAAATCTCAATATAAACCTAGCAAATTCTTAACATAATTACCACTTGAAATCTCAATGCAGAAGTATCGGGATATTTTTTTACATATCCCTTGCACCTCCTCTAAATGTTGTCCCAAGATGAGGGTGGACCATTCTCTTGAAGAGCCATCATCTTAAAAAAAATATTAATTAATGAAACACACATGACCCACTCACTAATCATAATCAAAAGGCAACTGAGTATAGTTCATTTTGAACATACCCCAAATGACGGGTCCATCATAAGTCGAATGCTGCTTGACTTGCCATATTTGTTTTTCCATACCTCTGTGTAGAGAACAGAAGCCATACTAATATACTACAATCACAAGAAAATGAATAAAAACTTATGAGCCAAATGATACAAAAAAAAAAAACATACAGAAATATTATAAAAATAAATAAACAACCACCTCAACAACTAATAAACATATTCCTCAACAACTTACAGTATTACGGACACCTACTCTCTTCTCACCCACAACTGTGTAGCAGTCTAGTACATCAGCAAACATAGAACCAACCTTAATCAAATGTGGTGTATCCCTGCGAAAAAGTTAAACATATCAATAATATCACAATTCAAATCACAATATCAACAACACAATAAATTCTCAATCAACTTCCATACAACAAATTTTCTCGCTCTGCCTTCTCTCCGGTGGCCCGAACATACTTGACAATTTGAGATTTCAGCTTTGGGTTCCGCCTTGTACCCATATCCACCTCCCACTGCTCGTCATTCAACTTCATGTTGGTTGTGAGACCTCTTCTGCGCCACTGCGACAAAGTTTCTTCTCTTTATTCGCAAAATCTGCTTCTCTATCATCATCTCCCTCACCGTCATCATTATGCTTTACTATCTGTCTCAACTTGTTCGTTTGCCGCGTCAGCGTAATTCTGACAATCCTCATTATTAAAGTTATTCAAAAGATTCAGCCAATCTAATGAATTCCCACTTTCATTGTCAAACTTGTTTTGTGGACTTGTATCAAGTAACTGTGACAACTCAGAAATTGTTTTTGAATTTTTCCAGCTTTGGAGTTAGAAATAGGATGTGACTCCTTCTCGCTTCGTGTAATTTCTGGGGCAGCATCATTTACATCACCTCCATTATCACGTTTTATCTCCGCATCTTGACGCGCCCTCTTCGCTTTAGTTCTTTCGTGAAGGTTGGTCTCATCTTTGGGACCTTTCCTCCTTTGCCTCTTCTTAGAAGGGCCGCCTTCTTTAAACAAATGCGGTTCACTACAGCCACGGCCACTAAATTGGTTTTGAGCTATACCCAAACCACTCAACACTAAATTCGCAACCTGCAATTACCAATGTTTAACACAGTTAGAATAGAAATAGATTGAAAGATTAGCAAACACACAACTATGGATGCTGCTCTAATTACTTACGTCAATCGCCAACGATTGAGGGCCCATGGTATCTCTCGTACCATTAGGATGTCTCTCGCCGTAAGCAACACCAAGAAACTACACCAAAACCAAATACATCCTTCAACATTGCACAATATATATATATAATTAAATTAAAACAATTTATGATCGATTTAGTTTATACCCCTAACTTGCCGTAATCAGAACATGATGCTTCAGCATCCAACTTATCTTCATTCTTTGCATCCACAACATCAAACTCATCCCACACCTTAATCCGTGGATACTCATCCCACCTAACTGGTCGGTGATCCAAACGGTCAAGGTAATGTATCTGAATTGCAATATTTAACCACAAACATAATCATACAAGTTAGCTACATTACGTGACATAAACTCAATTTGTTTAACGGAAAAATTATAATTCATTTCAACATAATAAACTTTTAAAAAAAATCTCATATAAACCTACTCACAAAAAAAAAAAAAAAGTAATTCACTTACAGCTAAAAAATATGTGCACCCACCACATCCTTTAGCATACCTAAACTTATAAAACTTCTCGCAAAAACGTCTTGCACAACTTAAAAACCACTCGTATACAAGGGCACACCAGTCATACTCTACAGCTTGGCTCAAAACAAACAAACTAGGCACAAGCTCGTACGAACGCCTCTTACGCGAACGAACTTTCCTACTATGCCAGGATTGAGAATCTTACTCCCAACCCCATGAAACCCATCTTACGGGAAATCCATGTCAGAGACGACATAGTGGTAATCACTATCCCAATACCGCGGTTAGGATAGGGGCAACGTCTTAACCCAAGCCTTAGAATCTTACTCTAAGGTTAGGCGTCTAATAGCAAAATCAAGCTAATCTTTCATCTTAATTTACATTCTTAGTTAATCTTAAGTTGCATCTTACGCCTTGACTCAAGACTAACATGTAAATCATCATTCTTGGAACCTCATAAATCATTCTTTATACTTTCTTTATCTTTTCTTTGAACCTCTTTCAACTTACTTTAAACTTAACTTAAATTCTTTAATCAAGACTCGACCAAGAACTCATAAAGAACTCATCATGACTCATAAAGAACTCATCAAGATTCATAAAGAACTCAGCAAGATTCATAAAGAACTCAACAAGATTCATAAAGAACTCAACAAGATTATCAAGAAATCATAAAGAACTCATCCTCATAATCATCATCAAAATCACGCATACACCATCAACGTTCAACAACGATTTTCCCCAACTTACATGCATCAAAACTTCATGAAACTTGAATATAAACATAACCAAACATGAAATTAATTATAATCAATCATAAAATACATAGAATCAATGGAAAACCATCATGAAACAACCACCCAAAATAACCCCATAACTCATGCATGAAATGGGTACAAAACATCAATTTCGGTCTAATCTAATCATCTAATCTACCCTATGAATCATAGTATACCAACTAGGATTAGGATAGTATGTTACCTTATTGATGATTAAGCAAGTTAACACCCAAAAACCTGCTGCCCGGAAACCCAAACTACACGGCCAAGCAACACGGTACACACGGCCTCACCACGGGCACACACGGCTTGCACGACACCACCACCACGGACCACCGTCTTCACACGGCCCTATTGCAAGGTTCACCACACGAACCACCACTCGTGCACGGCTTCCACACGGCACCACCTCTTCGAACACGAACCCAACAAACGAATCCCAAAACCCAAATCGAACTAAAAAATCTTGATTGGAATATTTGGGGTTTAGATTGTGTTTTGATACATAAAGATCAATAGAGGTTGAATCTTTAAGTTTTGGTTTTTGAAAAGATGATGAACAAAGCTTGGGTTTGTTAAGCCAAAATAGGCGTGAGGAACAAAAAGCAAGAGAGGAGAGTGTTTGGCTTGAATGTGGCAAAAGATGATTAAATGGGCAAATGGTGTTTAAGCCTTACTAACAACCTCTATTTATAGAAGTTAGTTAGGTGTGAAAACAAGGTAAGTGGCAAAACAAGCCACCAAAGAAGAGAGGGGCTGGTTATGGGCTAAAGGAAATGGGCCAAATTGATCACTTGGGCCATTTGCACTAATTCATGACTAATCATGATTAAATACGCACTTGGCCTTATAACTAAATTAATTAATTAGAAAATTAAATAATAAAATTCTAATTAATTAAATAATAATAAAATAAATAATAAACCATAAATCATCAAATAAAACAAATCAAATCGAGCAAATAATCAATAATAAATAGTCCAAATAAATTCGGACTATACATAAAATCATATAAATAAACAAATAAATCGACGACAGAAATACCGATAAATTTGGGTCGTTACAACCTCCCCTCCTTAAAGAAATTTCGTCCCAAAATGTAAAGCAAAGGAGATTGTTCACCCTCAAACAACTCCGGGTACTTCTGCCTCATGGATGCCTCTGTCTCCCAAGTCGCCTCCTCATGGTGCTGATTTCTCCACAACACCTTGACTAGCTGGACTTGCTTACGCCGGAGGGTCCTCACTTCGCTATCCAAGATCTGAACTGGTCGCTCCTCGAACGTCAGATTCGGCTCAAACGTGGCCGATTCCACTGGGATGATGTGGGTAGGATCATGCACATATTTCCTTAGCTAGGAAACATGGAACACATCGTGAACATTAGACAAAGTAGGTGGTAATGCTAACCGATATACCACCTCCCCAACTCGTTCTAGTATCTCGTAAGGTCCAACGAATTTCGGTCGGAGTTTCCCCTTTTGACCAAAGCGTGCCACTCCTTTGAATGGTGAAACCTTAAGCAAGACTTTATCACCTACCTCAAATGTCAGTGGTCTACGTCGGTTATCGATGTAGGATTTCTGACGACTCTGCGCAGCCTGCATCTTAGACCGAATGACTCGGACCTTCTCTACGGTATCTCGTACCATCTCAGGTCCCAAAGCCACAGTATCACTGATATCATTCCAACAATTCGGACTCCGACATTTCCTGCCATACAGGGCCTCGTACGGAGCCATATCGATGCTGGAGTGATAACTGTTATTATAGGAGAACTCTACCAAGCAGAGCATACGTACCCAAGTCTGATGATACTCCAGAGTACATGCTCGTAACATATCCTCCAGAGTCTGGATGGTCCTCTCAGTCTGACCATCTGTCGCCGCGTGAAATGCGGTGCTCAACTTCAACTTCGTCCCAAAGGCTTCCTGAACTGATTTCCAGAAACGAGACAGAAATCTCGGATACGATCAGAAACTATCTCCCTCGGAACTCCGTGAAGTCGAATGATATCCTACGTATAAGTCTCTGCTAGGCGCTCCATCTACCAGTTCATCTTCATCGGTATGAATCTAACGACCTTGGTCAACCTATCCACTATCACCCAAATGGCATTCATACCATTACAAGTAGGTAGGCTAACCACGAAATCTATAGATACCGACTCAAATTTCCAAGTCGGAATCGGTAGTGGCTGCAAAAGACCTCCAGGTCTCTGATGCTCGATCTTAACCTTCTGACAGACTAAACATCGAGCTATGAACTTTGCTACATCCCTCTTCATCTTAGGCCACAAGAATTGGCCCTTAAGGTCCTGGTATAGCTTGTTACCTCCAGGATGAACAGAGTAGGGCGAGTTATGTGCCTCAGACATGATTATGTTCCTAAGATCAGAACTGCCCGGTACACACCACCTCCCTCGAAATCGCAGACTACCATCGAAAGAGATCTCGAAACCAACGGCCTTTCCTTGTCGTAAAGCCTCCCTAATCCTAGCCAACTGTGGATCATTCTGCTGACCCTCGCGCAACTCCTGAAATAATTCAGGTTCAGCACTCATAGACGTCAAACGAAATCTGACGGAACTACGGCTTCTACTGAAGCTCAATCGAATCTTGCGACTTAGTGCGTCAGCGACTAAGTTCGCCTTGCCCTCGCAATAATTAAGCGTCAGGTCGTAGTCCTCAATAAGTTTAAGCCATCGTCTCTGCCTCATATTGAGATCTTTCTGAGTAAAGATGTACTTGAGACTCTTATGATCCGTGAATACCTTACACGAACCACCATAGAGATAGTGCCTCCAAATCTTAAGCGCGAATACTACAGCTGCTAGCTCCAAGTCATGCGTGGGGTAGTTACGCTCGTGCACCTTCAGCTGCCTCGATGCGTAAGCGATGACCTTCCCACCTTGCATTAGCACACAACCTAGGCCACTCTTAGACGCATCACTATAGACCTAGAAATCCTCCTCATCGTTTGGAAGGGTAAGAATAGGAGTAGAGACTAATCTCTGTTTCAACTGCTGAAATGCTTGCTCGCAAGCCTCTGTCCAAACGAATTGGATCTCCTTCTATAGGAGACTAGTCATCGGCCTAGCAATCTTGGAGAAGTCCTGGACGAATCGTCGATAGTATCCGGCCAAACCCAGAAAACTACGAACCTCCGCCACATTTCTCGGGCTACTCCATTCAACTACAGCCTTAACTTTTGCCGAGTCTACCTTAATGCCTTCTTTACTAATTACGTGACCCAGAAATGCTACATCGCGAAGCCAGAACTCACACTTAGAGAGTTTCGCGAACCACTTATTCCTCCATAATATCTCTAGTACCATCTGGAGATGCTCCGCATGCTCAGATTCATCTCTCGAATAGACTAAGATATCGTCTATAAATACTACGACGCACTAATCGAGTAAGTGATGGAAAGTCCGGTTCATCTGATCCATGAACACGACTGGTGCGTTGGTGAGGCCAAAGGGCATCACCTCAAACTCGTAGTGGCCATATCTCGTACGAAAAGCGGTCTTCGGAATGTCTTCTTTCTTGACTGGAATATGATGATATCCAGATCGAAGATCTATCTTCGAAAACACTCCCGCTCCTCGTAATTGATCGAACAGGTCCTCAATCCTAGGCAACGGGTACTTATTCTTGATAGTTACCCGATTCAACTCTCGGTAGTCTATGCACAGGTGCATACTACCGTCTTTCTTCTTCACAAAGAGCACGGGTGCTCCCCATGGAGAAATGCTCGGCCTAATGAAGCCCTTATCGATCAAATCTTGAAGTTGCGTCTTTAACTCTTGCAACTCCGATGGTGCCATCCGGTAAGGTGCCTTCGAAATCGGCATTGTCCCGGGTGCTAAGTCAATATGAAACTCGACATCGCGCTCGGGTGGAACTCCTGGTAGCTCATCAGGAAATACGTCTCTGAAATCCCTCGCTACAGGTATATCGTCCAACAGACGCTCCTCAGTCAAGTCCCTTACCTGACATAAGAACACCATATCGCCCTTCTGGCGAAGTTTCCTCATCTTCAAGGCTGAGATTACCTTAACTCCTTTCTTAAGGACGAACCCAGAGTAGGTAACTCGGTTGCCCTGCGATCCTCGGAATGTCACTGACTGATCTCGGCAACGAATGATCGCTCGATACTTCGACAACCAGTCCATAACAAGAATAACATCGAACTCCATCAGCGGGAACTCCTTCTGCTTCTGCCACCGCAACTCGTCGGGGTAGAATCTCTCCTAGACCTTATCTACGAACTCGATCCACGACATCGAACGTAAGGGCATGCACGCGTCCTTAGCTACACTCCACCAGTTATCGGCCTCTCCACGTCGATAGTAGGCGGCGATCTACACCTTCTCGTGCTCGGGGCAAAACGTAGCGTCGAAGAGTTTCCCCATCTCGCGGATCCAACTCTCCAGGATAGTAGGGTCGGCAACCCCATCGTAGGTCGGTGGTCGATGACGTGCGATACGATCGAACATCGACTGCGTACTAGGCGTATGACGACTATGGTGCGCCAACGTAAGGATCGCCTCCTCGAGCGCTCGTAACCTCTGTCGTCCTGAACTCGACCGGCGAGGCGTAGACTTGCTTAAACGCAGCAAGACAAAGACACACAAAAGAAACAGTGTCAGTCAAACATCCACACCACAGTCAAGTATACTAATCTAAAGGGAAGAAAAATAAGAAAAAGAGTCTTATCCCGGTTCTTCTACCCGAAACTCTTCTCCCTTATACTTAAACTTAATTTGGGTTCATCACTCGGGAAAGATAAAGCTCACAACTCCCGGGTTTACTCATATCCTAAAACTTCACTTAAAACCTATTCGGCTCTGATACCAACTATGGCGACCCAACTCGCTTAAACCGGCATGGAAGAAACCGGCGAGTCGAATTGTCAGTTCTAACATACTAACATACGAAAAATTAAAACAAAACCTCAAATTATTATATACTAAATCCAAAAGTACAACACCCACAAGATTGTAAAAACACTAAACCCAAATATCATTACTACTAAAAACAGTATTAACTCCAAAACAATGTCAGAGTTAGAAAATACGAACTACAACTACGATAGTCCAAACTAGAATCGTAAAACAACCTAAACAAGTACAAATAACTTCGGCACTCGCCCAACCCAAAGCTAAGCAAGAACCTCATCATCAGAATTACCTGAAAATAAACAACAGTCCACCGTCAGTGTCGAGTAACATAACTGCCCCACCCTAACGGGGATACACATGATCATAGCATAAATCAAACAATCAAATCAAACACTCAATTATGCCATCATGTGACATACAAAACATAACCATAACGATAATGACACCATACCAATGGACAACAATATTAACTCGACTAACTTCAATTATTATCTTAACGTTACTTAATCTTTGGCGCAATCATTTACATATTAGACCGAACTACGCTCGTACGAACGCCTCTTACGCGAATGAACTTTCCTACTATGCCAGGATTGAGAATCTTACTCCCAACCCCATGAAACCCATCTTACGGGAAATCCATGTCAGAGACGACATAGTGGTTATCACTATCCCAATACCGCAGTTAAGATAGGGGCAACGTCTTAACCCAAGCCTTAGAATCTTACTCTAAGGTTAGGCGTCTAATAGCAAAATCAAGCTAATCTTTCATCTTAATTTACATTCTTAGTTAATCTTAAGTTGCATCTTACGCCTTGACTCAAGACTAACATGTAAATCATCATTCTTGGAACCTCATAAATCATTCTTTATACTTTCTTTATCTTTTCTTTGAACCTCTTTCAACTTACTTTAAACTTAACTTAAATTCTTTAATCAAGACTCGACCAAGAACTCATAAAGAACTCATCATGACTCATAAAGAACTCATCAAGATTCATAAAGAACTCAGCAAGATTCATAAAGAACTCAACAAGATTCATGAAGAACTCAACAATATTATCAAGAAATCATAAAGAACTCATCCTCACAATCATCATCAAAATCACGCATTCACCATCAACGTTCAACAACGATTTTCATCAACTTGCATGCATCAAAACTTCATGAAACTTGAATATAAACATAACCAAACATGAAATTAATCATAATCAATCATAAAATACATAGAATCAATGGAAAACCATCATGAAACAACTACCCAAAACAACCCCATAACTCACGCATGAAATGGGTACAAAACATCAATTTCGGTCTAATCTAATCATCTAATCTACCCTATGAATCATAGTATACCAACTAGGATTAGGATAGTATGTTACCTTATTGAAGATTAAGCAAGTTAACACCCAAAAACCTGCTGCCTGGAAACCCAAACTACACGCCCAAGCAACACGGTACACACGGCCTCACCACGAGCACACATGGCTTGCACGACACCACCACCACGGACCACCGTCTTCACACGGCCCTATTGCACGGTTCACCACACGAACCACCACTCGTGCACGGCTTCCACACGGCACCACCTCTTCGAACACGAACCCAACAAACGAATCCCAAAACCCAAACCGAACTACAAAGTCTTGATTGGAATATTTGGGGTTTAGATTGTGTTTTGATACTTAAAGATCAATAGAGGTTGAATCTTTAAGTTTTGGTTTTTGAAAAGATGATGAACAAAGCTTGGGTTTAAGCCTTACTAAATGGGCAAATGGTGTTTAAGCCTTACTAACAACCTCTATTTATAGAAGTTAGTTAGGTGTGAAAACAAGGCAAGTGGCAAAACAAGCCACCAAAGAAGAGAGGGGTCGGTTATGGGCTAAAGGAAATGGGCCAAATTGATCACTTGGGCCATTTGCACTAATTCATGACTAATCATGATTAAATACGCACTTGGCCTTATAACTAAATTAATTAATTAGAAAATTAAATAATAAAATTCTAATTAATTAAATAATAATAAAATAAATAATAAACAATAAATCATCAAATAAAACAAATCAAATCGAGCAAATAATCAATAATAAATAGTCCAAATAAATTCGGACTATACATAAAATCATATAAATAAACAAATAAATCGATGACAGAAATACCGATAAATCTTGGTCGTTACACATAAGGGAGCCCATCCCTATCTCTTGAACCCATTGTTTTTTCTTCTCATCAAAATTGCTAACAATTCGACCAAAGGACTGCACTCGACAGTTTACATTCGGCTGCCTACCGCCGCGCACATCAAATGCAGTCCTGACTACCTCTCCCCTACCCTTCACAAGACCTCCCTCTGTATCTGAAGTATCCTGCAAATAATTAACAACATTAACAACATCTTTTTAATAACATAAATTTTTTGAACAAAACTATATCAATTTAGTCATATATATTACAAGATACTCACTCGAAATACTTCTTCACCCAGTCTCTTTCTACGATTATGCTTGCCACCCTACTCAAGAAGACAAATAAAACCTAACATAAATCATCAAATCATTTGTCTAAACAGACTATTAATTTCAATATTAAAAACATAGTTACCCTTCTTGGTCTTGTCACGCGAACCATTGTTAAATTAATTCTTCAAACCTAATAACAACATCCAAAATAATCAAAACATCATTCAATATTTGACTCACAAACTTATAAATAAAAAATCCTAATCACTTACTTCCTCACGAATTCATATAAGTCATGAATTTTCATTTAAAAACCATAACACTAAAACATGAAATTCTACAATCATATAAAACTTATACATTGAACAAATATGATACTTAGACTTTCTGCCAAAATTGGAGATACATAAAAAAATAAGTATCACAAATGCCAGATGACTTCACACAATTTCAAAAAACAACCTAAGAAGCATTTAATGCTCAACTAACCATTTCATTCGAAATTTCTAAGAATGTCGACAAAACACATAGAAAATAAAAAAAATTATTTCCATTCATTTCATACATTAAGGTTCATATCATATCATCAAGGTCACAATAATGGAAATAAAAAATAGACAATAAAAAATATAATTTAATTCAATGTAATTCACAAGAACTCACAATTGCTTTGCTTTTTAACCATTTCAACCGGAATTCTAAAAATAAACAAAGCACCAATCCTTTAAAACCAATAAAACAATTCTAAATTTTCACAATCTACTCACATTATAAAAAATTAAAACTTTATTTGTAACGCCCCAGATTTTAGGCTAGTTTCGTGTTGGTTTGCTAGTAATTATTGTTGTTGCGGTGCATGGTCTAAATTTATTTTAGACTATTTTTAATGCTTGAGTGTAACCATTTTATTTAATGGTTTATTATTTCTTACTTTTTATTCTAATTAATTAGAATTTTATTATTTAATTTTCTAATTAATTAATTAGTTTTGGGCCAAGTGTGAAAATAATCATGATTAGTCATGAATTAGTGCAAATGGCCCAAGTGAACATTGAGCCCATTTGAGCAAGCCCATAGCCGGTTCTCTCTCTCTCTTTAGTGGCTTGATTTTCCACTTGCCATGCATTCACACCTAACTAACTTCTATAAATAGAAGTAGTAGTAAGGCATGAGGATCCATTTGCCATTTGCTCATCTCTTGCCATCACTTTTGAAAGCTAAAACACTCCCTCCTTTGCCATCTTTCCACACGCCTATTTGGGCTATTAAACACCAAAAAAAATTATTCACCATCTTTTCTAAACCAAAACTTAAAGATTCTACATCCTTTGATCTTTAAGTAGCAAAACTCAAATTAAACCTCCATAATTCCAATCAAGATTGTGTGTTCGGGTTGGTTTCGGGACGTGTTCGTGTGGGTCAAGTGGGGAATGAATCGTGTCTGGTTCGTGGCTGAATCGTGGCTGGTTCGTGGCTGAATCATGGCTGGTTCGTGGCTGGATCATGGCTGGTTCGTGGCTGGATCATGGTGGACGTGTGGTGCTTGTGTGCAAGGCCGAGGTGGTGCTCGTGTGAGGCGTGACTTTGGGGTTCGTATGGGGCGAATCCGGGCAGCTTCTTGCGTTGTTTTTGTGTGTATATCTTCAATAAGGTAACATACTTTCTCAATCTAATTGGTATACTATGATTCATAGTATAGATTAAATGTTTGAAATTGGTTTTCTTGAAGTTTAAACATGATTTTAAGTATGTTTTATATTCTGGTTGGGAAGTGATTCTATGATGATTTTAACGTTTTTAAATGATGATTTCATGATTTAAAGTTATTATTAAGTTTTATGAAAATCGTGTTCAATTTTTGGTGAAAGTTGGATGATTGAAAGTTGATAAAATTGTTGTTTAAAAGTGTTGTGCTATGCGTGATTTGATGATGATTATTATGGGTTTAATTCTTGATTGAAGATCATGAATCTTGATTGAGTTCTTGATTGAAGATCTTGAATCTTGATGAGTTCTTTATGGGTTCTTGATTAGTTCTTTATGAGTTTTGATGGGTTCTTGATGAGTTCTTGGTCGAGTCTTGAAGGTTAAAGAAAGTAATTGATGAGTTAAAGAAAGTGATTAAATTGATAAAGAAAGTTAAAGATAGAGTTAAAGAAAGATAAAGAATGGTTTAAAGAAAGTAGAATATGGTTGGTTAGACTCAAGATAAAGGCGTAAAGGCAATCTTGAGAATAACTTCGTGTTTTAACTAATTATTTTCAAGAATCAAGGCGCAAAGGCAATTCTTGAAATTAATTTAGTTATGATATGGAATGTTTGGTTTGCATGTTATTTTCTTAAGTCAAGGCGTAAGATGCAACTTAAGAGGTAACTCAGAATGTAAACTTCGGATTTAAGATTTAAAGATTCGCTTGATTTCACTATTAGACGCCTATTTCATAGAGTAAGATTCTATGTTTTGGGTTAAGACGTTGCCCCTATTCCATCCGCGGTATTGGGATAGTTGGAGTCTTACTATGTCGTCTTTAGATGTGGATTTCCAGTAAGATTGGTTTCACAGGACATGAATTTCTAGTAAGATTGGTTTCATGGGGTTGGGAGTAAGATTCTTAATCCTGGCATAGTAGAAAGTACGATCGCGTAAGAGGCGTTCGTACGAGCGTAGTCCGGTCTAATATGTGAATGATTGCACCAAAGATAATGGAATAATGGTTATTGGTCAAGTTAGTCGTGTCGGTATACGTTTGGTAATTAACTGTTGATTTATTTGATTTATTCTATGATCTTGTGTATCCCCGTTAGGGTGGGACAGTTATGTTACTCGCCACTGACGGTGGACTGTTGTTTACTTTTCAGGTAATTCTGATGATGAGGTTCTTTCTTAGCTTTGGGTTGGGTGAGCGCCGGCTTTTATGATTTAGTTGTATTTTCATTATTTTGTGATTTTGGATAGTCTTTGGACTTGTATACGTTTGTTTTAGACTCTGACATGTGTTTGGAGTTTTTCGTATATTAGATTGTATAGTTTGACTTTTGGTTTAGTATTGTACAAACTTGTGGGTATTTGTACTTTTGGGGTTATAATAATAATATTTGAGGTATTAGTTTTATTTCTTAAGTATTTAAGTTGTTAGTTATGACTATTCGACTCGTCGGTTTCTTCCGCGCCGATTTAAGCGAGTCGGGTCGTCACATATTACCTAAAATTTACTCAAATTTCAACATTATGGGTTTTCTAAATGCTCGTTGTTGTTCTTCTCGTAACCAACCAAAGCACGATTTGCAACCTTCCGTTGTTGTCGTTCTTCTCGCAGCCACCACGATTCACTGAAATACTCGCCGCCACCAACCGGTTGTAGAAGTTCAGTCGCCGTCCTCGATCGCCCTATTGCTCCTCCACAGCTACATCTCTCTCTAAGTTTAAACTAAAAGTTACAAATGAGGGTGTATTTTTTCCAATTACACGACTCACGTGATGTTAGTAAAACTCACGTGTGTATTTTTTCCAATTACACCCTCATCTTGTTACAAGTTAAACCAGGATAACTCTCCCCCTATCATCCCTCGGAGAATCAGAGGGCACTTGACATGCGCGAGGTCTCGATCGCTCAGGGCCCCTAAATAATAACGACTTTATTTATAATATTACTTATTGTTTCTAATAATTAAAAGCAAATGTTGCATGGGTTAGTGTTAAGCTTAACTAAACTGGGTTATGTAGACACCTAATTCTGGCACCTCAGTTAGCTCCCAACGGTCTATGATGAATGTACCCTGTTGCACATGTCCGGTCTTGAGCTAGTATGCCAAAATTTCACATCTGTACCCCTATCATACCACTCTCACACCATTTATAGGCGTTTTAGAGGCTCACGACTCATTTTAGGATTTTTCGGACATTTTTTAGGATTTTTATTAATTTATTTTTATTATTTTTCATGCATAATTATTTTATAAGGGCATTTTAGTCATTTTAAATTACATTAAACAATTTTTCTAAGTTAAATACATTTTTCTAGAATTTTTGGTAATTTTTCCATAATTTTCTGAGTTTTTATCTATTTTCTATGAATTTTCGAAACATTTTCCATTCTTAGGGGTATTTTAGTAAATTTACACTTGCATCTTCAAATTTTTTCCACTTTTCACTCATTTATATTTTTCTAGAATTTTTCCATATTTTTTGGCATTTTTAGCGTATTTTTTTAAAATAGTCCGAAAAACCCGAAAACGGTCCGAGAACAGTCCAGAACAGCCCGGATTATTCCGGAACCGCGTGGAATCTCCCAGAATCTCAAATATTACTATAATTAAATAATGATCCCCGTAATCATATCGTAATCACATAATATCTTGGAGAATCACGCGCAAAATAAGCAAAAAAATTGACCCGGATCATCACAGCTGGATCTGCGCCTATAAGCGAGTCCATATTACAATTACTTGCCTCTGTTTTCCTATAAATACGACCCCCTGTCCGGCTTTTCAAACAACGTTCTGACTTCAACTCTCTCTCTACTATACATTCTCTCTCTAAAAAACACTTCAAAACTCTGTCAAAATCAATTCAAAACTCTGTCACTCGGCATTTGGTGTACTAGTCCTGAGGCCGCAATCGACCGCCGCACATTCCGGTACACATTCCTGAGACTCTTTTCTATTCAATATCAAAATGCTTAATTTTGTTTTAATTTTCGTTTTAATCTTTGACTTGCGTTAATCAAGATAACATGTGAATTTTTTTGTTCTGTTCACGCAGATCTATGTTTTGATTCGAGTACTTTTTTTTTATTTATAAATCATGTCACCATTAGTTTTTTACATTTTCATGTCATCTCCATGTTTATTTTTGTATCATTCCATGTAGCATTTTTTTTTTTATTTTGATGATCTATTTGCACGGGATTCGAGATACGTTCACACTTTCTTTTTTCGCTTCTTCCGTGCCATCATCATGTTGATTTTCTTTTTTATGTGATTTATTTGATTTGAATCTTGATTTTTCATTCAGACTTTTTGCTTCATTCTAGCGTCATAATATGGACTAATTCCAAAGTGGTCACAAAACAATTTTAGGCTAATTTTTGCATTAATCTGAACCGACTTAGTAATTCGCAAATTATGGCTAAAATTGAGTTATCTCTGTTGCTCTGAAATTGAACAATGATCTTATAAAAGAGACCTACTAGAGACCGCTTGCAGGCGGGCGGGCCCAATGCACGATTGGCTCGTAACCTTTCCCCGAACCTATACTCTGGTGCATGACCATATGGGGCTAATTACTCCTGGCATTGGTACTTCTTCGGTGTCCGTGGACCGTATAAAAGCACGGTGGCGACTCCTACCAGACCGTATTCACGTACGGCGTTAACGAGCATTCAAACAACTCGTGACGTAGGCGGCCGGGTAAAAACGACCCCTAAAGTTTGGCGACTCCACTGAGGAATATCACTCCTTAGTGGTGTGGACAAACTTGAAAAGTCTCGTAAGATCATTATTCAATTTTTGAGCATGTGACATAGTGACCTTCCGCATAAGGTCACATTTAGGCCCACGTCTCATATGAGCATGTTCTGTGCTCGAGATTGACCCCGGGGGGTTTGATTATGGTTAGTTGCTGGTTCCCGACCTCAATGATCATAAGCGGCCCATCCCAGCTATGACATGTGATCTAATTCCCGATGAGATCATAATGAGGGATTTTTTAACCGTGTGTCATTCAATAAAAAGAGTGACTAGATCGGTTCATTTTCCCTCTAGTCATGGTACCTTTTTTACCACCCAGGACTGACTTTAGAAGACCATCATTTGCATATTCTAGGATTAGTGTGTTATGTGTGCATTTGGCCCATTAGTCTAAGCTCAGCCCAGTTTAGTTCACTCATCAACCTCAAGGATAACTTAATGTTAAGCCCACAGTCCAAATCACCAGTCTCATCTCTTCAACTCAGTCCTTAGTTCACATTCCATATAATCCATCTTTTGCGTCCAAAATGGGGTCCATGTCCTAGTCCAGTCCAACTTTCTCGAGTCCAAACACACTTCAGTTTGCCATAGGTTCATTTCATCTCACAGTCTCAGAATAGTTCACCACCAGTCTCCTCCCAGTCCAGTCTCCAAGTCTAGATAGTCCAAATTAGATATAGGCTCAACTTAGACTCGTCCCGTTCACAAGTGGTCCTAACTAGACATAGGTTCACTTTAGCTCTCTTCAGTGTCAGTCACGCTAGAAGTCCAATACCTTAAAACAGATCTAGGTCTGGACTTAGATTTATACAAAGTCAGACTCAGTTCAATGTCTATCTCAGTCCAGTGTTGGTTCTCCCAGTGTTCTAAGTCAAGTTCCTTATGATTTCAGCTACCATAGGGAAGACTCGAGACGTGTCCGAGGGTCTTTGAGGGGTGACTAGAAGCCAAGGCAAGCGCACCCAGGTTGGTTTCAGGAGCATCCATATCCCAAGAAGAACCAGATCCTCCCGCTCAACTACCCTTGAAATGTAAAACCCTGAAGCCCAGTTCGCAGCCATCATGGCCAAACTTGCAGCCATCATGGCCAAACTTGAAGCCATGAACAATAAAATTGAGGCCCAAGAAAAAGCCATTGAAGAACTCAGAAATCAACCACAACCACATTCACAACCACAACCACAGCCATAGCCACAACCACAACTACAACCTGAGCCAGAGCCAGAGCCTGAACCAGAATCACAACAACAGCCCAAAACCAACGCTTAAAAAAGGGTTAAACAACTTGAGGAGATGGTGAAGAAGCTAGTCAAACTGTCGGCCCATCAAGGACCCAACACTGTGGATTATGAGATTAAGGGCAAGCTACCAAAGAAGGTGGTGTTGAGCGAACTTCCTAAATTCAAAGGGGTGGAAGATCCCGAAGACCACCTCTGTGCCTTCAATGTCACCATGGCCCTCAAGGGGATGGGTAAGGACCTGTTTGCTTCGGTGTTTCCCCTAAACTTGGAGGCACACCCCTCTAAATGGTTCAGGACCTTGAACAAAGCTAAAACTGATGACTGGGAATATATCAAGGAAGAATTTATGAAACAATACCGCTACAACTCCCAGCTACCGGTCAGCCTTCGTGAGCTCGAGGCCACGAAACAAGGTGACCGAGAGGACTTTCCTATTTTCCTGAACCGCTGGAGAGAAAAGGCAGCTCAGATGTCCAACTGACCCAACGAGGAGGGTCAAGTCTGAATCGTGATCAGAAACCTTCAGCCCAAATACCAAGAACCCCTCAAATTCCAGCCCATTACCTCCTTCTCACAATTGCATCAAGTTGGGCTTATTGTTGAAGAAGAACTTCAAGCCCAGAAAAACAAAGGAGGTTTCTATAAGAAAGGTGGCTCCTCATCCTCACCTTACACAAACCAAGCTAGCCCAATCTTTGTTGATAATGTGTCTGCCGAATTCTACTCAGTTTCCACTAATCCTAGACCGCAGAGGCAACAAAGGGTCTTCACATCTTTGGGTATGACTTATGATCAAGCTTTGGACAGGTTGGTTAGCAAAGGGGTATTTTCACCAGTTGGGCCCACTCCGGATCCTCCCGAGCATATGAGGACAAAGAAATGGAATGCTAATGCTTATCACAAATATCATCAGGGCAGGGGTCATAATACATCTGATTGTTGGTCACTGAAACATAATGTCCAGGACATGGTCGACGTAGGTTGTCTTCCGATTCCACCAGGGGCAAAGGAAAAACCAAGCATCCAGAAGAACCCACTACCATGAGCAGCTCCAAGGCATGGATTCCCGATCTGTGCGACCCTCCGAGTTTTGAGTCAATAAGAGTCTTCATCCCTAGCCAATGTCATTTTCTATTCAATGTCATTCGTGTAACGCCCCAGATTTTTGGATTATTTGTTTTGATAGTATTGCTTGTATTTATATTTATTTTGTGCATGGTCTAAATTTATTTGGACTATTTTTGTTGCTTGAGTGTGACTATTTTATTTTATGTTAATTGTTTTTTCTAAGCTATGCCCTTGAGTTTTCGCCTTTCTAAGTTGTGCCCATGCTTTTTCAAACTTCTAAGTTATGCCCCCCAACTTAAGTTTCTTAATTAATAATGTCCACTCCGTTAACTCAACGTTAATGGATTCGTTAAAAGGAGTTGCATTTTGTGGGAGGGTAATTTCTCCTCTAAAATTCTAGGGTTTTTAATTGATTTTTCACCTTTTATAATTGATGTATGTCCCTAAAATAAATGATGCATTACTCTGTAAATGACGCATTTCCCTAAAATAAATGGTGAAAATAAGTTAAAAGCCCTAGAATTTTAGAGGGAAAATTTCCCTACTACGAAATGCAACTCTTTTTAATATATCCATTAGCAATGGCATAACGGAGTGGGCACTGTTAATTAAAAAACCTAAGTTAAGGGGCATAGCTTAGAAGTTTCAAAATGCATGGGCACAGCTTAAAAAACTGAAAAACTCAGGGGCATAGCTTAGAAAAACCCTATTTTATTTTATTTTATTAATTAGAATTTTATTTTAATTTTCTAATTAAATGATTTTGGGCCAAGTGAAAAAATAGTCATGATTAGTCATGCTTAAGTGCAATTAGTCCATATGAACTTGATGGCCCATTTTGAGCAAGCCCAACCGGCTCCCCCTTGATGGTCATGTAATTGGACCTGCGCCTAGGCGCAATTCTGGTGTCCTCTGGGGTCGATTTTTGCCTCTGTTTGCCTATAAATACGACCCTTTGTCCGGCTTTTCAAACATTTTGACTTCTACTCTCTCTATACTATACATTCTCTCTCTAAAAAATACTTCAAAACTCTGTCAAAATCAATTCAAAACTCTGTCACTCCATATTTGGCGTACTAGTCTCGAGGCCGTAATCGACCGCCGCACATTCCGGTACACATTCCTGAGACCCTTTTCTATTCAATATAAATACGCTTAATTTTGTTTTAATTTTCATTTTAATCTTTTACTTGTGTTAATCAAGATAACATGTGAATTTTGTTGTTCTGTTCGCGCAGATCTATGTTTTGATTCGAGTACTTTTTTTATTTATAAATCATGTCACCGTTAGTTTTTTTCATTTTCATGTCATCTCCATGTTTATTTTTTATGCTTTTTTTTTCCATCATTCCAGTAGCATTTTATTTATTTTTTTTATTTTGATGATCTATTTGCACGGGATTCGAGGTACGTTCGCACTTTCTTTTTTTGCTTTTCCGTGCCATCATCATGTTGATTTTCTTTTTTATGTGATTTATTTGATTTGAATCTTGATTTTTCATTCGGAATTTTTGCTTCATTCTAGGGTCATAATATGGACTAATTCCAAAGTGTTCACAAAACAATTTTAGGCTAATTTGTGCATTAATCTGAACCGACTTAGTAATTCGCAAATTAGGGCTAAAATTGAGTTATCTTTGTTGCTCTGAAATTGAACAATGATCTTACAAAAGAGACCTAGTAGAGACCGCTTGCAGGCGGGCGGGCCCAACGCACGATTGGCTCGTAACCTGTCCCCGAACCCATACTCTGGTGCACGACCATATGGGGCCAATTGCTCCTGGCATTGGTACTTCTTCGGTGTCTGTGGACCATATAAACGCACGGTGGCGACTCCTACTAGACCGTAATCACGTACGGCGTTAACGAGCATTCAAACAACTCGTGACATAGGTGATCGGGTAAAAACGGCCCCTACAGGTTACAATTAATCTTAAAACACAAATTGTAAGTTCAAATCCCAAAGTATTGTTTTTTTTACCTTTGATATCAATTCTTCTTTTAAAGACGTTTTATCTAGCATTCCATATGTTAAACAATGTAAACAAAATTGTCTGACCCTAACGGTCCGTTTGGCTTTTGGTAATAAATTGTGGTAATGGTAATGGATTTAAAGTGCAATTTTGTTAAGGAATAACCTTATAATCCTCATGGAAAACATATTTTCATTTTGATGCTTGAATTTTCTTCTCATTTTCTATTGCCATCCATTACCATATATATGGGAGGGTAGGGCCGGGCACAACTGGATATCCGGATTTTCGGATCACTTTTTTCTGATCCGGATCCGGTCCGGATAATTCGGATATCCGGATATCTGAAAAATCGGATTCAGAAATCGAATATCCGGATCCGGTTTTAAATAAAAAAAATTAAACTTGACAATAAAAAAAGTAAAACAGAAAAATAAATTACATAATATCAGAGCATCAAAACATAAAAAAAAATACATAAATAAGAAAAACCTAAACTTCTTTAAAAAAAAAAAAGAAAAACCTAAACTAAAAGCCTAAAACCGAAAAAAAAAAATCTAAAATAAAACAAAACGAAATTATAAAGAAAACAAGAACATAAATCAAAGCAAATTATATGATAAGAACATAAACTAAATTATCAAATAGTGGAAAGCCAATTTTAATTTTTTTTTTAAAAACCGGATCGGATATCCGATTTTTCGGATATAAAAAAAGCGGATAGCGGATCGAAAACCGGATATGGATTTTTTTGCCCGGCCAAGGGTGGTATTAGATGGGAATAAATATTTGTGAAGAAAATTATATAAATTGGTGTTAAACTAGCACCAAAATGAATTTTGATTTCCCTCCCAAATTTAATTTAGTTATAAATTTATTCTCATTACCAATATTTATGGTCTATGATAAAAGGGGTGAATCTTTGGCGATGATAAAAGATAGGTTTGGTTTGGCCAGATGCAATGATCAATATGAAGCTTGTATCCTTTTAGGGAGACTAGCTATTAAACAATTTCTTTGGGTAATTACAATTAGTAAACACTAGTCGTTGTAATCTGTTATTGTTCTTTCCAATTCGTAAACAATGCTCAATGTTAAGCTTGTATATATATATACATATATATATATACATATATATATATATACATATATATAGGAATAGGATCATGTAAAAACCAACTACTAAGTTAAAAACCTAAAAACTTCAGATCTTAGCCGTTGATTAAAATTCAATTTAATCTGGTCCGTTGATGTACTTTAATATAATTTTTCTCTCTCTCTCTCCTAAAAAAAAGTCAAAGAACTTTGCTCACCAGTTCTCTTTGCACGCCATTTCTCTTTGCTCGCCAGTTATCTTTCTCCTCTCTCAAGTTCATCATTTTTTCAACAGCGATTTGGATTGTCTTAATTTGGTAAAGGTTTTTCTAATGTAATTGTAGTTTTTGGTTTTGTTTTCGCAATTTAATCAAACGAAATTGTTTTAGGGTTTCATTTTCTTTCTAATGAAAAACAAGGTTATGTGAATTTAACCTATAATCATCCAATGCAGCTGTGTTCGTTTTGATTCCGTTTTAATGATCTATGTATGGATTATTTTTGCTATTAATCATTCGCTTTTTTTTATGTCTACATTTTGGATTTTGTTCATCTCCTTTGTTTGATTTTTCCTCCATTGAAGGCTTGAAGCCAAGCTCGCACCGTCGTTGCTCGTCGTGCTGTCGGTGGTCGCCGTGCCGCCTCTCCTTGCACTGCTGCCATTCGTCCACTAGACTGGTACTGCCATCCATTAATCATGAATTTATATCATCGCGATATTCTAAATTCGTAATATAACAAATGTACGAGTTTTCTTTTAAATGTACCACCTTTCATCGAAATGTACCACTTTTAGTTTTGTTATTGTGTAGTGGTGGCTCTTAAGTGTTGTCATGTTGCCACTCTATTTTATGTTATTAGCGTTGCTGTTGAGGTTGTTTGTTGTGGTTTTTGGATTGAAATTAGTTGAGTTCACACATCAAAACTAGAATACTACTATAATAATACGTACTTATAATTCAAAATTTACCACTTTTCTTCAAAATGTACCACCTTTTCTCTTTTGTTTTTGCACAGTGATGGTTCTTAAGTGTTGTCAAGTTATCACTCTATTTTGTATTATTAGTTATTATCGTTGCTGCTGAGGTTGTTTGTTGTGGTTTGTGTTATGTTATCTTATATTATATAGTTGTCATTTATCCCTTTTTCTTATAATGTACCATTCTTTTTGTAAATCTAACCCGATATTGTAAATTTCACAATAAACAATAAATCCGTGTGAATTGCGTTAATGTCGCCTATTACAAACCCCCTCCCCCGCTGCAACCCTCCCCACCTGCTACCCCCTTCGCACCTACTGCCCCAATCCCCCCTTGCTACACCGCCTCTTACAAACCCCCACCCCCACCCCCACTGCACTCCCTATCTGCTGCCCCCACCCGTACCCCTCCCCATCCCCTGCTACACACATCCCCAATCTACCAAGGCATGTTGACTAGTGCCTGTAACTCCCTCTGTTGCACCCTTCCCCACTCCCCTATGAAACCCCTCTCTCTATCTTGTAATAAATTATTGATACAATTTAAAAAAAAGGTTCATAGTCCTTTAATATGTATCATTTGAATTTAATTATGGTTTTGATGAGTTATTCATAATTACTATGATAAACCTATTAGCTCAACTGGTAGAGCATTTTTGTAATGACACAAAAGATGTAGGTTCGAATCCTACATAGGTTGAATTTTATCATTAAAATTATATATACATTAGCTGTTGTATTTTTTTGCCAAAGTTTCAAACAATCTTGGGGTAACTAGTGAGTTTATTTTACAACGATGCAATATACATTACCCTAGCTAATTATTGCTTGGAAAAAGACTAGTATGGCATTAATTCTGCTCCTCCCTATGTTACGCTCTACCCATTTGCTGCCCCTCAACATCCCCATGCCTCCCATATACCCCTTCCCTCTTCCGTATCCCCCTCATAAAAGTTATTCCCTCTGTAACATATTAATGGCAACGATTTGAAATTTTTCCTCTCTACTTTATGTCAAATCGTTGCCATTAATATGTTACGGAGGGAGTATATTACAAATTCAAAATCTATAGTATTACTTTATTAGTGATATTTTCATATAATAGAATTTATTAGCTTTGAACCTCCCTGGATTAAAACACACCGTTTACATTTCTCAAGCAGGTAGACATAAGTTAAACACCTAAAATTCTTTCTTTTTAATAATATTAGCGAATATGGTTTAACCTATGTAGGATTTGAACCTATATCTTGTGCAATTGCACAATGCTCTACCAATTGAGCCAGTAGGTTTCATCTTTATACATTTCAACACTATGACTTATCTTGTAATTCCTGATGTAATGGAGGGTACACAAAAGATTGAACAACAATTACACCAGTACATGTAAGATTAGAGGGGTACATGTAAAATTACAGGGGCACATGTAAGATCAAAGGGTTACATATAAGAGGCTATATACAAGATTACAAGGGTATATGTAAGATTATACAATACCTTCCAATATGGTATCAAATTGCATTACTACCATAGGCATTATCTCCGGTGGACAACATGGAATCCACTCTTTTGAACCTGTTGGTGTAAAACAAGCACGAGGAGTGAAAGTCATGGTGGTGGTGGAGGTGGAAGGTTCAGCTTGAGGAGTTGTAATAGTGAGTTAATTTATGCTTGAACTAGCAACAACCTCTTCTAAATTTTTTGAATTGATTTTGTCTTCCATTTTCCTGTTGCAAAAAAAAACCGTACATTTTATGGAGTGTAATTTAATGAATTATTTTATCTATTCACCAATAACACATAAACAAGATACAAACTACGTTATAAACACTCAACATAACCCAAAATTGAACTAATCTCTGTTTTGTTATATTGGATTTTGCAGTAAAAAAATATTTGATTAATGGATAATGATAATTGGAAATCAATCTAGTAAAAGATACAGTTTAAAAGAAAAAGGGTACATTACAATAAAAAAAATGGTACATTGAAACAACCCGACTCGCTTAAATCGGCGCGGAAGAAACCGACGAGTCAAGTAGTTATAAAACTAAAACTCAACACTTAGAAAATAAACTAATACCTCAAAATATTAGTATTAAACCAAAGATGTACAATAACCCACAATTTTGTACAAAAACTAAATCCAAAAGTCAAATGTACGAAAACAAAAGTAAAGTGCAACTCTAACCACATGCTAGAGTCTTATACAACAAATGTAATACCATAAGTCTGAAACAACGTCTATAGAAACTAAAACTATAAAACAACTGTAATAAACAACAACAAAGTACACAAAGCGTCGCTCGCCCAACCCCAAAGTTAAGCAAGAGCATCATCGTCAGATGTACCTGAAAAACACAACATAATCCACCATCAGTGGCGAGTAACATAACTGACTCACCCTAACGGGAATACACAAGCACATAGCATTAATCAAATAACATCACACGTAAATCCTCGAAGACACGAGACAACCTCAAGCTCGTAATCCAAACTCGACTAAACACTCTACATCATCATACTACATCACCATACGACATCGCTATACCAATTCTAACTCAGGTGCAATCATTCTAGTTCTAGACCGGACTAGGCTCGTACGGAAGCATCTTACGCAACCGAACTTCTACTATGTCAGGACCGGGCATAAGCCATACACCCAAATCCCACGAACCCATTTCATACTTGGAAATTCGTGTCCCTAATCCCCAAATAAATCTGAGCGTACTAGGAATAACATAGTGAGACTCCAAGACTATTCCAATACCGCGGATGGAATAGGGGCAACGTCTTAACCCAAAACTAAGCATAAGCCATACACAAAGTCAAGGGCGTCTAGAAAAGAAATCAAGCTAAAGACCTCATCATATCATCATCATATCCTCATAGTTAATTAAAGGCAAGAATAAGCCATACTCTTGAAATTAATAACTAAATCATCGAAGTTAACCCAAGAATTGCCTATAGCCATACTCTTGAGACTAACCAAACATCGTGTCATCAATCTTTAACTCAATCTTTAATCAACACATCCCAAATCTTTAACTTTCAAGACTCTTTCAATCTCTTTCTTTAACTTTCAAGACTCCTAAAGAACTCATTCAAACCTCAAAAAGAACTCTAAAGAACTCAATCAAACCTTATCAAGAACCTTAAAGAACTCATCTATTACTCAAAGAACTCATAAAGAAACTATTCAAGATTCAAGAACTTCAATCAAGAACCTAATCAAGATTCAAGAACTTCAATCAAGAACTTAATCAAGATTCAAGAACTTCAATCAAGAACTTAATCAAGATTCAAGAACTTCAATCAAGAACTCATACAAACTCAACGTCACACGCATATTCATCATCATCATACACGAAAATTTAACAACATTTTATCAAAAATTCATCAAACTTAAACCCAATCACCATGATTTCCAAAATATCATAAAACAATCTTAAAATACGAAAATCCACCATTTAAACACCATTAAAACACTTCCAAAATCAGATTATAGAAATATCTTAAAAACCATGAACAATCAACGACAATCAACCAAACATGCATTTAATCAAAGCTATAAACTTAGTACTACCAATTAAGTTGAGTTAGTATGTTACCTTGTTGAAGATCAACACACAAATCAACACAAATATGCAGTCCAAGAATTCGAACCACACACGGCACACACACGAGCACACGGTTCTGCACACCACTCGAACACGAACACCACACAAGTGCACCACCACACACGGCCACTGCACGGCCCTAGCAACACGGCACAGCAGCACGGTCACAGTAACACGGCCCCAACCACGAACCTTCACGCACGGCCACACTCGAACAAATCCACGAACAACCCGGAAACAACCCCCAACAAAAGATCTTGGTTGAAATAATGTGTTTAGGATTGTGTTTAGGATGCTTAAAGATCAATGATGTTTGAATCTTTAAGTTTTGGGCAAGGTAAGATGATGAACAATGGAGGTTCAATCACCCTAAAAATGGCGTGAGAAATGATTTGAAGAGAGAGTGTTTATGTGCTTTGGCAAGTTGATGGCAAAGTTAGAATGGCAAAATGAGTAAGGGGCCTTACTAACTTACATATAAATAGAGCTAGCAAGGTGTGAACACAAGGCAAGTGGCAAGCCACTCCTTGCCTAAGACAACCGGCCTCTATGGGGAAAATGGGCCAAGTTTGGGCTTTAAATGGGCTCTCGGGATCCATTGGGCCAATTATTGAAATTTACATGAAAATCATGCAATAATCGATTTTGCCCAAAATTAATATTAAATAATTAATTAGAAAATTAAATAATAAAATTCTAATCAATTAAATAATAATTAAAATAAATAATAAAAACTGAGAAATAAAACATTTCGATTAAATCGAAATTATTCACATAAAAATTAAAATAAATAGTTCAAAATAAATTTTGAACTAGCAAATAAACACATAATTATACATATAAATACCGGCAAAAATACCGATAAAATCTGGGTCATTACAACCTCCCCTCCTTAAAGAAATTTCGTCCCGAAATTTCAAGGTGCAGGAGACTGCTCCCCATTGAAAAGCTCGGGGTACTTCTGCCGCATGGACGCTTCCGTCTCCCAAGTCGCTTCTTCATGGTGTTGATTTCTCCACAACACCTTGACAAGCGGTACCTGCTTACGCCGCAGGGTCCTCTCCTCCCGATCCAAGATCTGGACGGGTCGCTCCTCATAAGTCAGATTCGGCTCGATTACGACCGGATCCACTGAGATTATATGAGTAGGATCATGTACATATTTCCTTAGCTGGGAAACATGAAATACGTCATGAACATTAGCCAGACTAGGTGGTAATGCCAATCGATAAGCCACCTCCCCAACTCGTTCTAATATCTCGTAAGGTCCCACATACTTCGGTCGAAGTTTACCCTTTTGACCAAAGCGTACAACTCCCTTGAAAGGTGAAACCTTAAGCAAGACTTTGTCACCTACTTCAAAAGCTAGTGGCCTACGTCGATTATCGGCGTAAGATTTCTGACGACTCTGAGCGGCCTGCATCTTAGACCGAACGACTCGAACCTTCTCGATAGTATCGCGTACCATCTCAGGTCCTAAAGCCACAGTATCACTGATATCATTCCAGCAAATCGGACTCCGACATTTCCTGCCATACAGGGCCTCGTACGGAGCCATCTCAATGCTAGAGTGATAGCTGTTATTATAGGAGAACTCTACCAAGCAAAGCATACGCACCCAAGACTGATGATACTCCAGAGTGCATGCTCGAAGCATATCCTCCAAAGTCTGGATGGTCCTCTCAGTCTGACCATCAGTCGCCGCATGAAAAGCGGTGCTCAACTTCAATTTCGTCCCAAAGGCTTCCTGAACTGATTTCCAGAAACGAGATAGAAACCTCGGATCTCGATCAGAAACAATCTCCCTCGGAACTCCGTGAAGTCGGATTATGTCCTGAGTATATGCCTCAGCTAGACGCTCCATCGACCAGGTCATTTTCATCGGAATGAATCTAGCGACCTTAGTCAACCTATCCACAATGACCCAAATAGCATTCAAGCCATTGCAAGTGGGTAAGCTCACTACAAAGTCCATAGAAACAGACTCAAATTTCCAGGTCGGAATAGGTAGTGGCTGCAACAGACCTCCTGGTCTCTGATGTTCAATCTTGACCTTCTGACAGGTCAGACACCGAGCAACAAACTCCGCACATCCCTCTTCATCTTAGGCCACCAGAACTGGCCCTTGAGGTCCTGGTAAAGCTTATTACCACCGGGATGAACAGAATAAGGCGAGTTATGCGCCTCGGACATGATCGTGTTCCTAAGATCAGAACAGTCCGGTACACACCATCTCCCTCGAAAGTGCATACTACCATCAGAAGAGATCGTGAAGCCAACGGCTTTACCTTGCCGTATAGCCTCTCGAATCCTAGCAAGCTGCGGGTCGCTCTGCTGACCCTCGCGCATTTCCCGAATCAAATCAGGTTCAGCACTCATTGATGTCAGACGAAGTCTGACGGAACCACGGCTTCTACTGAAGCTCAAGCGATGTTTGCGGCTCAGCGCATCTGCAACCAAATTTGCCTTGCCCTCGCAATAGTTGAGCGTCAGGTCGTAGTCCTTAATCAACTCAAGCCACCGCCTCTGCCTCATATTGAGGTCTTTCTGAGTGAAGATGTACTTGAGACTCTTGTGATCCGTGAATACTCTACACGAACCACCATAGAGATAGTGCCTCCAAATTTTGAGCGCGAACACTACAGCTGCTAACTCCAAGTCATGCGTAGGATAGTTACGCTCGTGCACCTTCAGTTGCCTCGATGCGTAAGCGATGACCTTCCCACCCTGCATGAGCACACAACCTAAGCCACTCTTCGAAGCATCACTATAGACCTCGAAGCCCTCTTCATCGTTCGGAAGAGTAAGAATCGGAGCAGAGACTAATCTCTGTTTCAACTCCCGAAATGCTTGCTCGCAAGCTTCTGTCCAAACGAATCGAACCTCCTTTTGCAGGAGACTAGACATCGGTCTAGCTATTTTGGAGAAATCCTGAACGAATCGTCGATAGTATCCAGCCAAACCCAGAAAACTACGAACCTCTGCCACATTTGTCGGGCTACTCCAATCTACCACAGCCTTAATCTTAGCTGGGTCTACTTTAATGCCTTCTTTGCTAATCACATGACCTAGGAAGGCTACTTCACGTAGCCAGAACTCACACTTGGAGAGTTTCGCGAACCACTTATGACTCCTCAATATCTCGAGTACCATCCGGAGATGTTCCGTATGCTCGGACTCATCTCTAGAATAGATCAAGATATCATCTATAAATACTACGACGCACTTGTCGAGTAAGTGGTGAAACGTCCGGTTCATCTGGTCCATGAACACGGCTGGCGCATTAGTGAGGCCAAAGGGCATCACCTCGAACTCGTAATGGCCGTATCTAGTACGAAAAGCAGTTTTCGGGATGTCTTCCTTCTTAACCGGGATCTGATGATACCCAGATCGAAGATCTATCTTCGAAAACACTCCTGCTCCTCGCAGCTGATCGAACAGGTCCTCAATCCTAGGCAATGGGTACTTATTCTTGATAGTTACCCGATTCAACTCTCGGTAGTCTATGCACAGGCGCATACTACCATCTTTCTTCTTCACGAAGAGCACAGGTGCTCCCCACGGAGAAACACTAGGCCTGATGAAGCCTTTATCGATCAAATCCTGGAGTTGCGTCTTTAACTCCAATAACTCAGATGGTGCCATTCGGTACGGTGCCTTAGAGATTGGCGCTGTGCCGGGCACTAAGTCGATATGAAACTCGACGTCGCGCTCAGGTGGAACGCCTGGTAGCTCATCAGGAAATACGTCTCTGAAATCCCTCGCTACAGGTATATCGTCCAACAGAGACTCATTAGTCAAGTCTCGTACCTGACATAAATACACCATATCGCCCTTCTGGCGATGCTTCCTCATTTTCAAGGCAGAGATTACCTTTACTCCTTTCTTAAGGACGAACCCAGAGTAGGTAACTCGGTTGCCCTGAGATCCTCGGAATGTCACTGACTGATCTCGGCAACGAATGATTGCTCGATACCTCGATAGCCAGTCCATACCAAGTATAACGTCGAACTCCATCAGCGGGAACTCTTTCAGATCGGCCGTCGCTTGCTCCCCTGCTATCACGATGGACACTCCTCGGAACTCTCGCTGACAAGTAAAATCCTCTCCTGAAGGGAGAGTAATAATTGAACTAACAGGAAGGCTGCCTCGAAGATTAGACCTCGAGACGAAACTACTAGCCACAAAAGAAATAGTAGCACCAGAATCAAATAAGACTAATGCTAACACACCAGAGACAAGAAATCTACCTGATACAACATCGGGCTGAACCTCGGCCTCCGCCTCGGTCATACAGTAGACTCGGTTCTTCACCGGAGTCTTTGTCGGTGCTGGAAGCTGCTTAACCTCTGAATCTGGCCTCTTCTCGGGACAAACTGTCGACTTGTGGCCTACCTTACCACAAGTGAAGCAAGTGATCGGAGAACCGTCGCACTTCTTCCCTGGATGGAAGTCTCTGCCACAGCCTCGACAACTCGAACCACCATTACCCTTATGCGAACTCGTGGTCGGAGGGGTACTGCTAGGTGCGCTGAAACGGGGCTTCTTAAACGAAGCTGTAGTCGTCGGAACCGGAGCTCTCTTCTTGCTCGAATCTTCCTCAGAAATCGATGACTGTATCTCGAGTGCCACATCATAGGCCTGCTGGAACGTCGTCGCTCCACTACTGATCACGTGAACTCGGATCCTCGGATCTAGCTTCTTGATGTAGCGCTTGACCCGATCCTTTTCCGACGGAACCACAGACGTAGCGAACCTCGATAACTCCGTGAATCGATCAGTGTACGCCTGGACAGTCATCTTACCCTGTGCCAGAGTAAGGAACTCCTCCTGTTTCTGCCACCGTAACTCGTCGGGGTAGAAACGCTCCTGGACCTTATCGATAAAGTCGGTCCAAGTCATCGCATGCAACGGCTGGTACGCGTCCTTCGCTAACGTCCACCAGTTATCAGCCTCCCTACGTAAATAATATGCGGCGATCAGCACCCTCTCGTGATCGGGGCAAAACGTCGCGTCGAAGAGCTTCCCCATCTCGCGGATCCAGCTCTCCAAAGTAGTGGGGTCGGCAACCCCGTCGTAAGTCGGAGGTCGATGACGTGCGATACGATCGAACGTCGACTGCATATTCGGCGGTTGACGACTATGGTGCGCCAAAGTAAGGATCGCCTCCTCGAGTGCCCGCAACCTCTGTCGTCCAGTACTCGACCGGCGAGGTGTAGACATGCTGAAACGCATCACAACAACAAACATAACAGAGATAGCAAGTCAGTAAAAATACCCCACCAAGTACATACTAAATAATAAGAAGAAAAGGAAAAGAGAAAAAAAAAAATAGAAAGGATCCTATCCCGGTCTTTCTACCCAACTCTTCTCCCTTCACATAGC
The DNA here is from genome assembly GCA_951394345.1 of Salicornia ramosissima. NCBI lineage: Eukaryota > Viridiplantae > Streptophyta > Magnoliopsida > Caryophyllales > Amaranthaceae > Salicornia > Salicornia ramosissima. The sequence continues at coordinate 23,469,289 of OX596233.1, read as the reverse complement.
CTAGAAATGGTTTAATCACTCGGGAAAAATAAAGCTCTCATCTCCCGGGTTTAACTCAAATTCCTAGAAACTTCACTTAAACCTATTCGGCTCTGATACCAACTGAAACAACCCGACTCGCTTAAATCGGCGCGGAAGAAACCGACGAGTCAAGTAGTTATAAAACTAAAACTCAACACTTAGAAAATAAACTAATACCTCAAAATATTAGTATTAAACCAAAGATGTACAATAACCCACAATTTTGTACAAAAACTAAATCCAAAAGTCAAATGTACGAAAACAAAAGTAAAGTGCAACTCTAACCACATGCTAGAGTCTTATACAACAAATGTAATACCATAAGTCTGAAACAACGTCTATAGAAACTAAAACTATAAAACAACTGTAATAAACAACAACAAAGTACACAAAGCGTCGCTCGCCCAACCCCAAAGTTAAGCAAGAGCATCATCGTCAGATGTACCTGAAAAACACAACATAATCCACCATCAGTGGCGAGTAACATAACTGACTCACCCTAACGGGAATACACAAGCACATAGCATTAATCAAATAACATCACACGTAAATCCTCGAAGACACGAGACAACCTCAAGCTCGTAATCCAAACTCGACTAAACACTCTACATCATCATACTACATCACCATACGACATCGCTATACCAATTCTAACTCAGGTGCAATCATTCTAGTTCTAGACCGGACTAGGCTCGTACGGAAGCATCTTACGCAACCGAACTTCTACTATGTCAGGACCGGGCATAAGCCATACACCCAAATCCCACGAACCCATTTCATACTTGGAAATTCGTGTCCCTAATCCCCAAATAAATCTGAGCGTACTAGGAATAACATAGTGAGACTCCAAGACTATTCCAATACCACGGATGGAATAGGGGCAACGTCTTAACCCAAAACTAAGCATAAGCCATACACAAAGTCAAGGGCGTCTAGAAAAGAAATCAAGCTAAAGACCTCATCATATCATCATCATATCCTCATAGTTAATTAAAGGCAAGAATAAGCCATACTCTTGAAATTAATAACTAAATCATCGAAGTTAACCCAAGAATTGCCTATAGCCATACTCTTGAGACTAACCAAACATCATGTCATCAATCTTTAACTCAATCTTTAATCAACACATCCCAAATCTTTAACTTTCAAGACTCTTTCAATCTCTTTCTTTAACTTTCAAGACTCCTAAAGAACTCATTCAAACCTCAAAAAGAACTCTAAAGAACTCAATCAAACCTTATCAAGAACCTTAAAGAACTCATCTATTACTCAAAGAACTCATAAAGAAACTATTCAAGATTCAAGAACTTCAATCAAGAACCTAATCAAGATTCAAGAACTTCAATCAAGAACTTAATCAAGATTCAAGAATTTCAATCAAGAACTTAATCAAGATTCAAGAACTTCAATCAAGAACTCATACAAACTCAACGTCACACGCATATTCATCATCATCATACACGAAAATTTAACAACATTTTATCAAAAATTCATCAAACTTAAACCCAATCACCATGATTTCCAAAATATCATAAAACAATCTTAAAATACGAAAATCCACCATTTAAACACCATTAAAACACTTCCAAAATCAGATTATAGAAATATCTTAAAAACCATGAAGAATCAACGACAATCAACCAAACATGCATTTAATCAAAGCTATAAACTTAGTACTACCAATTAAGTTGAGTTAGTATGTTACCTTGTTGAAGATCAACACACAAATCAACACAAATATGCAGTCCAAGAATTCGAACCACACACGGCACACACACGAGCACACGGTTCTGCACACCACTCGAACACGAACACCACACAAGTGCACCACCACACACGGCCACTGCACGGCCCTAGCAACACGGCACAGCAGCACGGTCACAGTAACACGGCCCCAACCACGAACCTTCACGCACGGCCACACTCGAACAAATCCACGAACAACCCGGAAACAACCCCCAACAAAAGATCTTGGTTGAAATAATGTGTTTAGGATTGTGTTTAGGATGCTTAAAGATCAATGATGTTTGAATCTTTAAGTTTTGGGCAAGGTAAGATGATGAACAATGGAGGTTCAATCACCCTAAAAATGGCGTGAGAAATGATTTGAAGAGAGAGTGTTTATGTGCTTTGGCAAGTTGATGGCAAAGTTAGAATGGCAAAATGAGTAAGGGGCCTTACTAACTTACATATAAATAGAGCTAGCAAGGTGTGAACACAAGGCAAGTGGCAAGCCACTCCTTGCCTAAGACAACCGGCCTCTATGGGGAAAATGGGCCAAGTTTGGGCTTTAAATGGGCTCTCGGGATCCATTGGGCCAATTATTGAAATTTACATGAAAATCATGCAATAATCGATTTTGCCCAAAATTAATATTAAATAATTAATTAGAAAATTAAATAATAAAATTCTAATCAATTAAATAATAATTAAAATAAATAATAAAAACTGAGAAATAAAACATTTCGATTAAATCGAAATTATTCACATAAAAATTAAAATAAATAGTTCAAAATAAATTTTGAACTAGCAAATAAACACATAATTATACATATAAATACCGGCAAAAATACCGATAAAATCTGGGTCATTACATACATTGTAACAGAAAAGGGTACATTTTATAAATTCATATGCAATACTTGTTCATTTTGGAAAAAAGAGTACAATAACAGCAACAATTACAACAAAACAAGGTACACTTGCGAAACGAAGTAGTGCATTTAAATATAAAATGATACATATAATTTAATCACATTCTAATGCATTCAAAAGGCAGTTAAGCAACGATAAAAATAAAGTGGTACATTTCAATGTAAAAGGGTACATTTCAATATAAAAGGGTACATGTGAAAAAATGCTGTAGCATGTCATTGAATCCGGTAAAACGATAATGACTATGAAACCCTAGGTTACTTTTATATATGATTGAAACTGCTAAAAACGAATCTAATCTACTTTTTTTCCTAATTTGAACTAAACGAACCCTAGATAGTGCATAGTGAAAATGTCGTTTTTGATTATTTACCTCTAAAATTGTCTATGATTCCTCTACAATGAAAATGCTTCAATTGAATTACAATGAAGAGCTACAATTTTCTTTCAATGTATACTCCTTCAAACCAGTAATGAAGATGCTCAAACGAATCGTTCGAATCACTTTGAAAATTGAATCAATCGTGATGTTTCGTGATGAAAGACGTTGAATAATGAAGAAATATAGTTTGATTCTTGATCAAGATGGTTGAATAATCAAGAAAATAGAGAGAATATTTGGAATGGAGAAAAAAATCTGGAATCCGTTTTTGTGAGAGAGAGAGAGAGAGTGCGGTGTTTTTTTCTGCGTTTATATATGATCAATGTCTACTGTTGATCTAAATCAGACGGTTAACAATGAAAGTTTTTAGTTTTCAACTACACTTAGGTTTATAACAGATCCTGACTCTAGAGTTAGGATCCGCTAAAAACCTAAGTTAAGTTGAAAACTAAAAAGTTTCAATTATGGCCGTTAGATTTAGATCAATGGCTCACAATGATTTTATTAAAAAAAATGCACTTTCTCACTCCAAAATCACCAGATTTTACATTTATTCAGCCTCTCACTCAAAAATCACCATTTCAACATCAACAATTAAGAATTAATTGTTCGAGGAAGGCTACGATTTGCATCTTCAATCATGTAAGTTCTATAAATCTTCTTGATGCTTCAAATTTATTTTGTTCTTGATGTTCGAATCTTCATAGCAAGTTTCAATTGCCAAATTTTAGGTTTCAATTTTTTTTTTTGTTGAACCTTACATTTTTTTTAAGGTTTCAATTGTCAAATGTATTTATCATCTTCATTTTCCTTAGTTGGATTAGATGCATTATTAGAGAATCTGTAACATTAAAGAGGAAAACAATAATAATAAGCATTTTTACTGGTTCAAATTTCCAGAGTATAATAACGTGCTGATTCAATGTCAAAGTTTCGCTAACTAATGTGCAAATTTGACGATGTTCGAATTTTCAGTGTATAATAGAACTATACTATGTCAATTGACTCTAATAACTTAATATCAATGTCCAGACCTATAATTGTAAAGATTTTTATTGAATTTTCTCATGTTCATACACTGCAGTTGTAACGCCCTTGATTTTGGGCTATTTTCTTGATTATCTTATTTGTAATTGTTTTGATTCTGTGCATGGTCTAAATTTATTTGGACTATTTTTATTGTTTGAATGTAACTATTTTATTTTATGATTTATTATTTCTTTTATTTTATTTTATTTTAATTAATTAGAATTTTATTTCTTAATTTTCTAATTAGTTAATTAATTTTGGGCCAAGTGCAATTTGAACATAATTAGTCGTGCTTAAGTGTAGTTAGCTCAAATGAACTTTTTGGCCCATTATGAGTAGAGCCCAACCGGCCCCCCTTATGATAAGTGGCTTGTTTTGCCACTTGTCTCATGTTCACACTTAACTAACTTCTATAAATAGAAGAGTTAGTAAGGCTTTGTGCTCATTTGTTCATTTAATCACCCTTGCCACAATCAAAAGCCAAACACTTTTCTCTCCATCCTTGCTCTCCATTTCCACGCCTATTTTGGCTTATGAACACCCGTCATTTGTTCATCATTATTTCAAAACCCAAACTTAAAGTTTCAAACTCCATTGATCTTTAAGTGACTCAAAACAGATTAACCTTCATTGTTTTTATTCAAGACTTCTAGTTCGAGTTGGGTTTTTGGGTTTCACTCGTTTGGATCGTGTGGTTCGTGGCTGGCCGTGTTGAAGGCCGTGTTCAAGAGGGTGTTCGTGTTGAAGGCCGTGCGTGGTGGTCCGTGCAAGGGAGCCGTGCTCGTGGGGTGGTGTTGTGGCCGTGTGGCTGTGCGTGATTGATAGGGTTGTGTACTTCTTTTTGGGCTGCGAATTTTAAGTGCTTTGTGTTTAATCTTCGATAAGGTAACATACTATCCAAATCCTAGTTGGTATACAATGATTCATAGGGTAGATTAAATGATTATATTAGACCGAAGTTGATGAATATGACCTTTGTTATGCGTGAACTTGGGCTGATTTTGGGTGGTTGTTTTATGATGATCTTGCCATGATTCTATGTACATTATGATTACTTATGATAATTTTATGTTGTTGATGATCATGTTCAAGTTTCATGAAGTTTTGATGCATATAAGTTGATGAAATTGTTGTTGAACCTTGTTGTATTATGCGTGATTTTGATGGTAAACATGAGGATGATTTCTTTATGATTTCTTGAATCTTGATTGAGTTCTTTATGAATCTTGATTGAGTTCTTTATGAGTCTTGATAGTTCTTTATGAGTTCTTGGTCAAGTCTTGATTAAAGAATGTAAGTAAAGTTTAAAGAAAGGTCTAAAGAAGTTTAAGGAAATGTTTAAAGAAGTTAAAGAAAGTTAAGGAAAGTTTAAAGAATGATTTATGAGGTTCCAAGAATGATGATTTACATGTTAATCTTGAGTCAAGGCGTAAGATGCAACTTAACATTAACTAAGAATGTAAATTAAAGTTAAAGATTTGCTTGATTTTGCTATTAGACGCCTAACCTTAGAGCAAGATTCTAAGGCTTGGGTTAAGACGCTGCCCCTATCCTATCCGCGGTATTGGGATAGTTGGAGATCCTACTATGTCGTCTCTTGATATGGATTTCCCGTAAGATGGGTTTCATGGGGTTGGGAGTAAGATTCTCAATCCTGGCATAGTAGAAAGTTCGTTCGCGTAAGATGCGTTCGTACGTGCATAGTCCGGTCTAATATGTAAATGATTGCGCCAAAGATTAAGTAATATTAAAATAATAACTGAAGTTAGTCAAGTTAATATTGTTGTCCATTGGTATAGTGTCATTATCGTTATGGTTATGTTATGTATGTCACATGATGATATGATTGAGTGTTTGATTTGATTGTTTGATTTATGCTATGACCATGTGTATCCCCGTTAGGGTGGGACAGCTATGTTACTCGCCACTGACGGTGGACTGTTGTTTATTTTCAGGTAATTCTGATGATGAGGTTCTTGCTTAGCTTTGGGTTGGGCGAGTGCCAAAGTTACTTGTATTTTGTTTTAGTTGTATTACGATTTCTAGTTTGGACTTAGTTGTATTTTGTAATTTCTAAACTCTGACATTTATTTTGGAGTTAATGTTGTTCTTAGTAGTAGTGATATATGGGTTTAGTTTGTACAATCTTCTGGGTGTTGTACTTTTGGATTTAGGATATAATAAATTTGAGGTTTTGTTTTAGTTTTTAAGTATGTTAGTATGTTAGAACTGACTATTCGACTCGTCGGTTTCTTCCGCGCCGGTTTAAGCGAGTTGGGTCGTCACAGCTGTAGCCATCATTTCGAATATAGTGTTATGTTTTAGTTTTTTTTTTAGCTAAGGTATTTTTTTAGGTTTCAATTGTCAAATATTAAGTTTTATTGTATTCAAGGTATACATATAAAATTCAAATGGTACACATTAAATTCGTTCGAAGGATACATATTAAATTCAAATGATACACATTAAATTTAGGAGTACATATTAAATCCAGAGGATACATATTAAAATCAGAGGATATATATTAAGTTCAGAGGATTGAATAGCATATAGTTTAAGGGTTGTCATGCGAGTTTTTGGGTGTTCTTGTTTATTAGTTATTGTATTTTTTTTTTTTTTGGTTAAGTTTTTCTTAATGAGTGGTAGGCTAATTGATTAAGCTCCTATATGATTTCCAAATTTTAGTTTTCATGTAGTATAATCTTACATGCACTCTTGTAATCTTATATGTACCCTTATATATTAGTATAGTTTTATTATTGTTCATCATTCTTTGGTGTACCTTCTTTAATCTTTTGTAAAATAGATCAAATAAGTATTCAACTCAATTGTGGCAGTGAGTTTAAATTCCTCTTTTCCATGTAATTGTGGCTATATTTTTCAGTTAAATGTTTTTATGTACGTACTTGACTGTCATATGTACCCATTGTTATCTTCTATGTACCCTTATAAAGATATGCAACTAATTTGAATTTCATGAAAATTTTGTTTCTTTTAGAGAAATGGAATAGTTGGTTTTTGTATCTCTGAATATTGTTTGTTTCTCTAAGCTAGTAAGATGGATATGCTGATGGTGTTTCAAAACTGTTTTTTTTAAGTGATTACTTAGTATAGCTAGTATGATGCACAATGTACTTGTTAAATATGTCAACAAGCTTTTCAATAGTTTATTAATTAACTATAAAAACCTATTAGCTCAATTGGAAGAGCATTGTGCACTTGCACAAGGTGTAGGTTCGAATCCTACATAGGTTATATGATAATCTAAATGAAAGTTGTTTATATTTCATAAAATCCTTTGTTGAAGTCCTTAAAGTAGCAAATGTACCCTTTTAATTCTAAATGTATCCCAGTGGGATCTACAAGTGTTATGTCTTCTTTTTTGGTGTAATACAAGTGTTATTTCTTCGATCTTCACATGTATTATATAACTAATAACAAGAGACAGTTGAGGGTAATTTGCTTAAAAAAATAATTCAACCTATGTAGGATTCGAACCTACATCTTTTGTGTGATTACACAAATGCTCTACCAATTGAGCTAATAGGTTTAATATACTAAATATAAACCAGTCAACCATTGTGATATGCTTTTATTAATGACACTTCACACACAAGTAAATCAGATTCATTTGATTGGACTTTGAAAGAACTTTACAAGTAAATCAGATTCGGAGAGATGCATGGGGGAGGGGGTGGAAAAGTGCAACAAGGGGAGGGGGCTGTAGGGGAAAGGGGAAGGGGAGGAGGATGGAAGTGGGAGGGGGGGACATAGTAGCCCATAAACTAATACCAATTAACACACAAGACAAAACCCTTGAAACATTCTCCTTATGAGATTATTTTATTATTATAAATGTACTACTACCATTTACTTGATATGATATCATAAGCTTATATGTAGATGAGTAGCTGCTTGCCTACAAGCCTCACAATTTATAATAATTGGTATTGTTCATATCAAATAACTCATCCCAAACAACCACATTAAAATCCCTCAAATAAAATTCCAATCAGATATATTACCAAATCAAAAGAATATTAACTTTTATTTATGAACGTTAGATTTAGAACAAATCAACGGTACGCAATTTAGGGGTACATATTAAAATCAAGGGGTACATATTAAAATTCATGGGTACATATTAAAATCAAATAATACATTAATACATACGAAGTATTAAATTCAAGGGGTGCATACTAAATTTAAGGAGTACATATTAAAATTCGGGGGTACATATTAAATTCAGAGGATACATATTAAATTCAATGGGTACATATTAAACTTAAGGAGTACATATTAAAATTCGGGGGTACATATTAAATTCAGATGGTACATATTAAATTCAGATGATACATATTAAATTCAATGGGTACATATTAGAATCAAGTAATACATATTAAATTCAAGTGGTACATACTAAAATCGGGTAATACATATTATAATTATACAAAAATATCTTGATTTTATTCATATCTATACATTTTTTTAAATAGATTAAGTTTATACTAAATTCAAAGGGTATATATTAAAATTAGGGGGAACATACTAAAAAGGGTACATTTAAATAAAAAGTATACAATTGATACAAATTAAATTGGCTAGAATCATATCATTACCCTTATATAGCCTATGTAGGATTTGAACCTACAACTTTGTGCATGTGCACAATGCTCTACCAATTGAGCTTAGAGGTTTAATTGTTTGAGATAACGTTTTAACAATAAGACCTATTGGCATTAAAATTTACTTTTCAAGCAAGCAAAGCAATCAAATTGATTACAACTACAACATAAAGTAAATAGGCGACACTAACACAATTCACACGGATTTATTGTTTATTGTGAAATTTACAATATCGGGTTACATTTACAAAAATAATGGTACATTATAAGAAAAAGGGATAAATGACAACTATATAATATAACATAACACAAACCACAACAAACAACCTCAGCAGCAACGATAATAACTAATAATACAAAATAGAGTGATAACTTGACAACACTTAAGAACCATCACTATGCAATAACAAAAGAGAAAAGTTGGTACATTTTGAAGAAAAGTGGTACATTTTACAGAAAAGTGGTACATTTTGAATTATAAGTACGTATTATTATAGTAGTATTCTAGTTTTGATTTGTGAACTCAACTAATTTCAATCCAAAAACCACAACAAACAACCTCAACAGCAACGTTAATAACACAAAATAGAGTGGCAACATGACAACACTTAAGAACCACCACTACACAATAACAAAACTAAAAGTGGTACATTTTCGAAGAAAGGTGGTACATTTAAAAGAAAACTCGTACATTTGTTATATTACGAATTTAGAATATCGCGATGATATAAATTCATGATTAATGGATGGCAGTACCAGTCTAGTGGACGAATGGCAGCAGTGCAAGGAGAGGCGGCATGGCGACCACCGACAGCACGACGAGCAATGGTGGTGCGAGCTTGGCTTCAAGCCTTCAATGGAGGAAAAATCGAACAAAGGAGATGAACGAAATCCAAGATGTAGACATAAAAAAAGCGAATGATTAATAGCAAAAATAATCCATACATAGATCATTAAAACGGAATCAAAACGAACACATCTGCATTGAATGATTATAGGTTTGAATTCACATAACCTAGTTTTTCATTAGAAAGAAAATGAAACCCTAAAACAATTTCGTTTGATTAAATTGCGAAAACAAAATCAAAAACTACAATTACATTAGAAAAACCTTTAACAAATGAAGACAATCCAAATCGCTGTTGAAAAAATGATGAACTTGAGAGAGGAGAAAGATAACTGGCGAGCAAAGAGAAATGGTGTGCAAAGAGAACTGGTGAGCAAAGTTCTCTGACGTTTTTTTTAGGAGAGAGAGAGAAAAAAATTATATTAAAGTACATCAACGGACCAGATTAAAATAAATTTTAATCAACGGCTAAGATCTGAAGTTTTTAGGTTTTTAACTTAGTAGTTGGTTTTTACATGATCCTATTCCTATATATATATATATAACAATTTAGAATAATGACGTAGGTAATTACAAAAAAAATTTACCCTCGGCAATAATTAGTGGCTCTTAGAAAATTTACAAAACTTTAACTAAGGGCATGTCCGCATGTTTGGTTGCCATTGGAATTAATTTTCATGGAAATTTTAATTCCATGAAAAATTACTTCCCTTGGTGATATTCTTAGGAATTGTTTTTTTGATTGGGATGTTGGAATTTACATTTTCTGGGAAACTTATTGAAGGTAGACAATTAAATTCCTACATTTTGTGGAAAAACCAAATTCCCATGAGTTTCAACTTCCCTCATTTTCACTTTTTGAATTTGGTAAATTTGATTGAATATTAGAAACAGGCCTGAGCAACCAAATATGGAAGAGAAGAGTTATGTCACTTACAAGTCATAAGAGGTTCCATGCATCCTAAAACCAATTGGTAATAGGAGGAGTAACTTTCAACTTCACATGAATTCTAATTTCCTCCATTTATTTCAAGTAACCAAACAACCCCTAAGGATGTTAATAGTTTTAATAAGATTAGCTGAAAGCCTGAAATATAATGATCAAATCAAGAAATTATGCTTTGTATGATCAAATCAATACATCGATCTTATTCCTCTCTATGCTCTTGAAGTTCCAATTGGTTATCGACATATAATTTATTGAGTAGAATAACTCGCAAGAACACTAATCAATTAACTTTCTGGTAGAACAAAAGTGTTAGATAATGACGTGCTAGATTGTCTGGATGTGATGACCCAGCCACCCACAAGGGCGGACCCAGTAAGGAACAACCGGGTACAACTGTACCCTCATTTTCAAAAAAAAAAGTTCCAAAATTAAAAAAAATTGAAAAAAAATTATCGTTCGCCAAACGGACGGTCTTTTTTTTGGCGGTCGGTAATTTTTCTGAACAAAACATTACCGACTGCCAAACGGTCGGTAATTTATTTTTTAATTCTTTTTATTTTTTCAATTTTTTTGAATTTTTTTAAATGGGACAATTATTTCTATTAATTGTTTAATTGCCCTTCATTGTTTCTTTAATTATTTCGAATGTAGATTTTTTTTATTATTTGCTTTTAGTTATTTCTATTTTTCTGGATTATTCAATTCCTAATGGTATACCCGTGTATACATTCCCAGAGGTATACATAAGTTTTAAAAAAATCTAAAAATATACTTAAGTTATTATCGACCAATTAACCACCATGAATAAGTTCTTAGTTAAATATAGTTAGTGTATTTTGGGGGGAAATTTAAAAATTAAACATAAGATAAAAAACATTAACTTTTTACATTTCAATTAACACTAATATACTTCCTTATGGTAGGTGTAAAAAGTTAATAAATTGTAATTTTTTGTTATTTTTTATTTTTTTTCCTAAATAAACTAACTATAATTAACTAAGGACTTATTATTAAGGATACTTCAAGATAATACCCTTGACTTATTTGATATTGATTCTCAATCAATATTCATTTACGGATATTCAGCATATATATTAGGCCATAATATTTGACTTTAGGTTGCTTAATTCGTGGAGAATATATCTCCTTATTTTTGTATATTATATTTCTGCTTTCCTTTATTACCCTATGTAGATCTATTTCTTTTCCTTTAGGCTTGTAGTGGTGAGCAAAACCGGGTACCCGGCCTTTTTCAATGGAACCGAACCGGAACCGTCGAGTCCAAAATATTTGGAACTGGAACCGAAACCTGTCCGACCGGGTAATTTTTTTTGGAACCGGAACCGCCGGGTACCTATTCCAATACCGGGTACCCGATTTTCTTTAGTGCGTTTGTATGTTGTTTAATTTTAAATAACAAACCGACTATGGCCAACAAGTACAACTACTCTACTAATATTTAATTATTTACTTCTAAACATCCACAAAGAAAATTTCCTTAAACACAAGTTTACAATTCTAAAATAAAACATACAAGTTTACATAAAGTCATGAATACAAGTTTACACAAATTACAATAATAGTAAAATTCTAACAATTTCACAACACTAGACTTGGAGCTTGAGATTTAATGATCTTCATCCTCAAATAAAGTTTCTTTGAAATTTATGAAACAACCTACCAAAAAAAAGGACAAAAAAGAAAAGTTAAACAAAAAGCAAAGTAAAGCAGGTAATACTTATTGGTAGAGGAAACTGAAAAGTTAAATTATAGCACCTTATTGGATTATAATCAGTTTGTTATATTTGTTGTTAAGTTTGTTATTTTATTTAGTTAGTTAGAGTGGTTATTTTGGATAGTTTTATTTTCTTATTTAACTCTTATATATAGAGGTTATTTTGTACTAAGTAGATTAATTCGATCAAATGAAATAAACATTTCTGCTTTCTACTGTTACATTGCTTCTGTTCTTCTTCTTTCCACTTCTTCTACTTTCTATGCAATTCTTCCAATTCTCAATCACCAAATGCTAAAATCATCATGGTATCAGAGCTAAATTCTGCATAAATTTTCTTTCTAAATCTAAATTTCTTGCTAATTCATCCTGATTGTATTGCTTTGCATGCAATTGATTTTCTCCTAAATTCGAAAAAATGGTGATTGAATCTTCATCTACTAATAATCTTCCGTTAAATCAAGATCCTATGAGCAAATATTATATACATCCTAGTGATTCCAATGTTCAGCAGCTTGTGTCTTTCAAATTTGGAGGAACAGGGTTTAACGATTGGAAGAGGTCAATGCTTATTACTTTGTCAGCTAAAAACAAAATCGGTTTTGTTAATGGATCGTTTGTGGAACCAGATGCAGAGAAAGATCCTTTGGAGCATCAAGCATGGGAGAGGTGGAACGATCTGGTCATTTCTTGGATTTTGTTCAATCTTGAACCGAAGGTTGCTAAAAGTGTTCTTCACATCAGGTCAGCTAGAAGTATGTGGGTTGATCTTGGTGATAGGTTTGGGTTTGCTTCTCTTACTCTTATCTATGAATTGGAACAAAAACTTTCTAGTCTTAGTCAAGGTCCCATGTCTGTTATTGATTCCTTTACTGCAATTAAAACTGTTTGGGATGAATTGAATGATGCTAATCCAACTTCTACTTGTACTTGTAACAAGTGTGTTTGTGATTTGTCTAAAAGGGTGTTGGATAGAGAGCTTAGGCAGAGGATGCTAAGGTTTATAATGAAACTAAATGAACAGTTTAGTGCAATTAGAAGTAATATTTTGATGATGAGTCCTTTGCCTGATATTAATCAAGTTTATAGAATTTTTACTCAAGAAGAAAGTCATAAAGAAGTGTCTAAACAGCAAGAATCTGGTGTTTCTAGTGAGAATATGGATTTGCTTGCTGACAAGAGGGTTTTTAGTAAGCCTTCTAATGTGTATATGAGGCCTGGTAGTGGGTGGTGCCAAAAAATTTTCTGGTAATAAAAGGCCCAATTCTATTTTATTTTGCACTCATTTTAATATCCCTGGGCATAGTTATGATAGGTGTTTTAAAGTGCATGGATATCCACCTGGTTTTAAGCCTTACAAAGATAGAAGGGTGGCTGCTATGTCTCATGTTCAGCCCTATGAGTGTTCTGTTCAAGATGATGTTGCTGATTCTCAAGTTTTTGTAAGTGACAGTTCTGGGGTGCCTTTTACAACAGCTCAGTATTGTAACGACCCGTATTTTAGAAGCGTTGATTTCAGAGAAAAGCAACAATACAGATCGTTAACTTCTAAAAACTTCAAGACTAAAATTCATAAACTGCAGCGGAAGCTCTAAAACTTAATCATATTATTCATTAAAAACTGTTAACAATCCCAAAATACTATTTAACCAAAGTCCTTCACTAATACAAAATAAAGAATAAACCACTAGAACAAATAGACCAAAATCTAACTCTAAACGTCAAGGTCAACTTCTAAGCTGGCTAGCTCACAATCCCAGCCCATGCGTAGCCCAAATCAATCACCACCTGTACCTGAAAAAGGATGTTGGGATCCACAGTCAGTGGTGAGTAATTAGATTGTTCTACTTAATCAGTAGAACACAATTAGAAACATAATAATCAGAACAGATCATCTGAACTGTCGAACAAGTCATCATGCAAAGACATCAACGAGCAATCACATCAAGTACGCAGCGGAAAACAATCACAACAATACAACCTTAACAAGACTTTCAACTCGGCTTAACCAATTCTAGACTTCTAGTCCTCATCATCGACTCTTCTATTCTATTCAATCCAGGTGCTAATCTGTGACCAGTCATATGCTCGTAAGGGGTCAACCACGAAGATCTACTCCCCCCAACTTTCCTTGCTCATGCCGGGTCAACCACGAAGATCTACTCCCCAAGCACTGGGATCAAGAACTGTCCCAAATCCGAAGATAAGACAGTGGCTTCTGCAATACCCCGAAATTTAGGGCGAGAAAATTTCGCGATTATTAATATTGTGTTACCATTCTTAGTCCAAAAGGTCCGTTTAATTTGGACTGTTTATGTTATTTCACTACCTTGATTTGAAGTTGGGCCTATGATCTAACTCCCTCTCTTATGTTGGCCGGCCTCTTTAGTGGTTAGCCAACCATTTTGTTTTCTTTTTAATTACTAGATTAATTAGGTAATTTTATTTAATTAATTAAATTAAATAATTATTTCAAATTTTAAACTTAGTCTAACCTAGTAACTAAGTCTCCCCCAAAAATCTCTCCTTCCCTACTCTCCCTCTAAATACACGGCCCTGTAGTAATTGTTAGGGTTTTATTTTTTTTTATTTTATTTCTTTTTTTTATTATTATTTTATTTTATTCTTTGTTCCTTGTATTATAAATAGGGAACAATTCCTAACTTAATTCTTTACTTATCTTTCCATACACTAAACTCACAAAAGAAAAACCCTCAAAATTTCTTCCTCTTAGCCGTGTACTTTCAATCACCAAAGAGGGTAATTTTCCTTGGATTTTTCTTGCGAATCAGGTAACTAGACTTTTCCTCTTAGATTTGGGTTAGTTAATTAGGATTAAATCATGAAAACGGTTAGGAAATTAAAGGAATTAGTATCATGTTAAGGTTAAGAATTTCGAACCATGTGATGAATTATTATGAAATTTTCTTGATCATTTTATGTAGTTTCTTGAAATCTTTAATTGTTTAATAATTATTTGTATGAATTTATTTCTTAATCAAATCTTATTATTTCTTGATGAATTTTTCGTGGGAGTTTCTTTACTGTTTCATTATGAATCATGATTTATTTCGTGGCAAAATTCGTACTTTTCTTGCTTATAATAATTTAATCTTTCAAACCGGTAAAACTGTCCAGATTTGGTTTACGAATTTATCAAGATACTTAATCAATTCGGATGGCTACGAAATTTTAGTTGGACGTCATTAATAGTGTTTTAAAGCTTGTGTTAAATTTTCGTAATTTTTAAAGTTCTTTTGCTATGGAAGAAAAATCTGAAACTGATTTCAGCCTAATCTGATTTGTTAGTTATAAAATCCCTTAAAAATAGTAAATGACGTTATTTTTGGACGAAATTTATGCACGTTAAACCTTGAACCCATATTTACTTCCATTAAAATTTCCAGATTATTCAAGACCTTTTAACGGTTGTTCTTAATTTAATTCTTTAAAATCAGATTGTGTAAAATGGTGTGATTAAATTATTAAAACATGTTATTATTGAATTATTGGATTTAATCTTGATAATTTTAATATGCCAGAATGCCGTGTGATATCATGTATATAAAGTGTTGATTTTGATCTGGTTCTTGATAACTTTAATATTTAAAGTATGATTTTTAATTAATATTATTAAGTTAAAATTGCTAATTATTGATGATTGTATTTAATTAATTGTGTTAATTTTTGGAATTGCTGACATGGAGTTTTCGAGTGGTATAAAATATGAAAAGTAGGAATTTTATCATGTTTTGAGTAATTTATGTTGCTAATTGTATTTTTATATAATTTATTGAATTAATTATACGATGACTGATGAATTTATTTAATTATTATTGTTGTTACTAAAATGTCGTGTGGTCCTTATGTGATTTGATCAATCTTTGTCTAATTTTTTGACTTATAATAATGTTAGAAAGTATTTTAGGAATTATTGTAATTATTATAAGTAAAGGAATTATCAGGGATAAATGAAGGAAAGTAATAATATAACAAAAGGGTAAATTATTATTATTATTATTATTATTTTGTTAGTCATTAAAGAAGTGGATAAGTTGTAATAGGAAGGGAAAGTATAATAAGATATTAATAAGGAAGGAAAGGAAACAGAGTAAAAGGTTATTGATTTGTTTCGATCTCTGGCTAGGAAAGACTTGGTATTTAAGGTGGCCAATATACGTGCCGGACCTCTCTTTTCTGGGACTTCAAACATTTCATTCCTGATTACGGTCACCTAGTACTTCCAAGTATAAAAAAGATATTAAGTTAAGGTCGCCCCTGCGATGACGCAAAGGTCATCAATCGGGTTAATAAGATAGGACCCCCTGCGATAACGCAAAGGTTATCAATCGGGTTAAGTCGTTGCCACTGCCAGACTGCGGTATCTGCGCAGTTCTTGATTCTAGGATATGTAGTCGTCTAGGTAGTTCTCGCAAAGGAGGGCTATTTAGGGGTTATGGCCATAGCTTAGGCTTAGTTCTCGCAAAGGAGGGCTACGGGTGGGACGCAAAGGTTCACCCCGGCATGTTTTAGGAAAGTTGTGGACGCAAAGGTTCACTACGAGCTATAAAGACCGGTCTGCCAAGAAGTTAAAATGATATAATAAGTTATGATAAGAAGTTACATTATAAATATATAATATGATATGGTATAAAATTAGCTAAGTTATATGTATATTTACACTATAAGATAAGAATGAAATGGGATGTATAAAATGATATGTATAAGTCTTCCGCTGTGTACGTCTGTATTTGTACATTGTAGGTATTCGGGTATGTATGTATACGTATATGTATTTGTATGATGAACGTATTTTGTGCCTGTATTGTATAAGTATTTTGTATGTACTCTAACCGTATTTTGCAGGTATTTTCATACGAAAGGTATACGTATTTTTGTACGTATTTTTATACGTATCCTGTATGCATTTTTGTACGTAATGTTATATGTTATGTATGGTTTTCATGAACGATTCTATGCTATTATGTGGTTAGCGGTCCCTCATTTAAGCGGGACAACCTAGTTACTCGCCACTGACAGTGGACCCCCCCAGTTTCAGGTGATGATGTGGCAGCTTAGAGTGGGCTTACGCTGGATTGGGCTTGAGTAGCTGAGATCTGTAGTTTGACCCTAGCTTGCTTAGAATATTTAGTAAGATTTTTATGTTAGTAGTTATCCCAGCCTGTTGGGAAAACATATTTAATTTATGTAATTTCAGTATTTACCTTTGTAGACCTTTGGATTTTTCGTTATTAAGTTAATAAAAGATGCCTTAGTTTTTGAATATTTAATTAATATTAAGTTTAATGTTTAAGTAATGATCCGTGTGTCGATTTCCTTCGTCAATCGACAGTTTAAAAAGTCAGGTCGTTACAGCTTCGACTATACCTATGTTCATGGCACTTGTGCCACTAGATAGGCGGTCACTTCATAGGTAATCATCTTTTCAATTCAATTCTGTTCTGTTCCAATCTAGTTCTCGATTCCATTCCTTATTGTCACAACCCAACTTCTATTCAAATCCTGTTCATCTTAACATAACTCAAACTCCAAGCTAAAGCTTATGCCACTCGACGATAACCAACATCATACGAAAAGTTCACACAAAGATACATTGAAAAACGAACAGAAATAAATACGGAACACGTACAGAAATACTTACAAAAATACGTATAAGAATACGTACAAAATACGTATAAAAATACGTACACAAATACGTACGGGATACGTATAAAATATGTACCAAAAATACATATAAAAATACGTATACAAAACGTATAAAAATACCTGCAAAGTACGGTTAGAATACATACAAAATACGTATACAATACAGGTACAAATACGTACAACATGCAAATACAATACGTACAACATACAAATACGAACGTACACACCGGAAGACTTAATACTACAACAATAACACATATACCTATACGAAATTCATGCAATACACATATATAACAGAAACCTTCCCGTGAAATACTTATCTTGTCAGATTTTACCCAATTACCCTTCCTTTAGTCATATTGTTACTTTCCTTCACATTGCAACTTAACCCTATTAATTCCTTTTTATTGTAATAGTTATGTTGTTACTTTCCTTCATATTGCAACTTTTCCTTTAGTCATATTACTACTTCGCTTCATATTGCAACTTGTCCCTATTAATTCCTTTTAATTATATTAGCTATAATAATTCCTAAAATTACAATCTAAATTATTCTAAGTCGAAAATTAAACTAAAATTGATCAAAATAAAATATAAACACTCGACATTTTCATGTATAGAAATTAAATATATTCAATCATCAACAATTGATCAAATAAACTTAATAATAAATCCTAAAAATTACACTTTAAACAATAAATCATCAAACCTGGAGCAAAACAAGAACGAAATCAATTCCTTTAATTATCACCATCACACGACATCCATCATACAAATCAAGATTCAATCTTTAATTTATCAAAACACAATCATCATAAGGCAATCATATAAACTTGTCAATAATTCATAGATTGCAACTAAATTCTGATCTTCTAATTAATTTGAACAATAAAAATCCAGCCTTTTATTCCTTTTATTCTACTCGACATTTACAAACCATATTGGTGAGATTTATATTTTTAATCCAATTAAAATATAAGATTTTAAATTATTAATTTAAATAATTCCAAGAACCAGTTCAAACTCCAATCTGTTATCAAGTAAACAAGTAAAAATCCACTCTTTTATTCATACTTGTCATACGGCTTTCATACTGAAATATAATTATCAATCAGAATTTAATCTTTTCTTTTATTGTTCGAAAATAATTTAAATTAAACAATTAAATTAGACTAACTTAATAAAAATCCTTGCTTGCATTACTAGTTAAGAGTTTCAATTGGATTACTTATCATGCCAACGGTTTCATTCGACATATTCACAATCAACCAAGATTATTTCTTTAAATTTACAAGAACCTAATTAATTGAAGAACTAAATCAAGAAAATTATCATTGGACAATATTTAAACAAGATTAAAAC